>BSBK01007224.1:10000-150000 GCA_027943335.1 Chamaecyparis obtusa | reverse complement strand
ATATCACCATGGAATGTATCCAAATCTAAATGGATACAAAATGTCACACATACAATATACAAAAAATATGTCAAAAAATGTCATATAGGTGTATGCAAATTAGATGTCTAAAATTAGAAATGATAAATTAACTATTAAAGCCAATGAATCTATCTAATGCAAACACAATGAAGAATGCAAAGTAACTATGAAATGATGAAACTAATTTAATTACCTTCACCTACCATGCAACTTGTCTCTATTGTCCTCCTAGCTTTGATTTCTTGAAGATGTTGAGCTCTCAGATTTTCAAAATGAAGCCTTCTCCCAAGATGCTACCAAAGTGTGAAGATTGAATGAAATTGAGTGCACAATAGCTTATGCAAACTAATGGATGAAAAGAAAATGAAATGGTGATTGCTATGGAATGCTTTTTTTCTTGAATGCTTGGATGCTTGAATGCTTGAATGCTTGGATGCTTGTTATCAAAAATACCTATTAGCTCTCAAATGAGAAATGAGGCTCCTTTTATAGAGTTTTGGAGGATCTAGGCTTAGGTGGCACAATCCTACGATTGAGAATGAAAGGTGGAATATCCTAGGGCTAAGAATGACTTGGTTGAAAGAGTTGAGAGAAAGGGGGATGTAGTTGGAATGTGAGAGGAAGAATAGGGATGATGTTCCTCTCACATTGACATGGAGGAGAAGAAGGTGGAAGGGAAAGACACATGTCAAGTGTCTCACAAAGACTAAAGAGAGAAAGGGGGTGAGACATTTTCCTCATGAGGACTCTTTGTACAAGTGTCCCATGAGTCACCTTTGACCCTTAGAGGTGGCTTGAGAAGCCCCTTAGGAATAGGGAATGTCTCTTGACTTGGTTGTTGAGAGGACATGTGGTCATGAGACCAAGTCCTATGAGGCCACATAGCCCTTAAGAATAGGACATGTGTGGGTGAGGATAAATATGAATAAATTATTAATAATAATTATTTATTTTAGCCAAGGTGATGTGTCAGGTGACTAGGTAGATGAAGTGAATTAGAAGACTTAGTCATATTTAGGTGATTGTGTATTTAATTAAATCACTTTAATAGACTATTTAGAAGACTTAGGATATAGAATTAGACTATAGTGAATTTATTTAAATAAATTGAATAATTTATTTAATAAATAGAAGAATAATTATTAATTAAATAATAAATATTTAATTAATTTATCAAGTCAATAGTAATTAAATAATAAATATTTAATTAATTAATGAAGCTATTTTTAGGTGTATACATTTTGCCCCTCTTTGAATTAATGTGTGTATCACATTGTTTCAAAGAAAATTTTAAGCATTTTTGCCCCTGACCTAGACAATGTCTTAGACGACCTATGTGTGCCCCCTTGAGAGATTGATTGACAAAAAAGATTATTTGAATGTTTATTGGATTTTTTAAAAATTTTTTTTAAAAAATTTTGTAATTTTGTTTTGTTGTGCAATCAATCTCATGAAAGGACGATAGAAAAGATGGAGAAAAATGGGGTGGAATGGAAGAAAAATGGAAGATAGGGTCCACACACCAAGCACATCGGGTCCATAGGCTATAAATAGGGCTAAGGGGTCCACAATAGGCTCTGTGCACACTTGTCACTTGGAAATCAAAGCGTGAGAGAGAGAAGAGCAGAGCCACGAGGATGCCATTTCCATTGTCAGATCACTGCTTCGAGAGAGTCAGACACTTCCAGCAACCACCCGATTCGGGGTGAACCAGTAGGTGACTCGATCCTCCTTGGTAATTTCATCATTTGATGCATGTTAGAGTAAAATTGTAGCATGTTTAGGATAGATTGAATGATAGAATTAGGTTAGGAATTTTTTTTTGTTGTGAGGCATGGAATGAATACGCAGTTTCGGCGCACCAATGCGCAGGAACTGGGAACATTTGCATAGAAAAATACAACATTCTGTGCATACGTGTAAGAAAACTGCGCATTCATACTAGAGGAAAGTTAGAGTTGCGCAAGTGTGAAATAAAAATGCACATTTGAAAAAACCGGTGCATTTGTGCATATTTGTGGCGCAAATGTTTGATAAAATTGCGCTTTTGTCCAAATCTACGCATTTGTTCAGAATTATGGCGCAAATGTGAAGAAAAACTGCGCATAGGTTAAAACCTGTGCAAATGTTAAAGAATGCTACGCATACATGTTTCAATGTTGCGCATGTGTTTGAAGTGATAGAATGTGGTCAAACTAGATAGTCAATTAGGTCAAACTTGATGTCGATAAGCTGATTGGATTTGTCAGCGTTTGATTTTGATTGATTTGATCAAGATAGGCAACATTATAGCATGTTCGCTAGTTAACTAGTCTTGAACGTAGATAATTGATAGAATCATCTGTTGAAACACGTGATAAGAACATGTTTATATTTGATATGATAGGATAGATAGATTGATAGATCAGTTTATCGAAATCTGACAAGTTGATTGTTTGTTGACTTGAATAGGAGGATATCACAGATAGTTTGATGTCACAGGAGAGATACCCTGTGACTCAGAATCTAAGACCGGTGTTGTCGGAGATAGATAGACTGTTGATTGGAGCATCTGGATTATATTATGTGATTTAAACACTTGAGATTTGGGTGAATCTGAGTATGATGATAGCATTAGTAGAGCGATGGCACTCGGAGATGAATACCTTCCATCTTTCGACAGGGGAGATGATAGTTACATTAGAGGATGTATATCGCATCCTCCATCTTCCCATCATAGGTGAGTTGGTACAGTATGATCGGCATAGTGGAGTTACAGAGTGCAGAGCCATCTTCGGTGATGATGATATAGAGGATGGAGAGATCAACTGGGAGGATATGGTTGACTTGTATGATCCTTTACCAGTAGTGCTAGTAGGAGCGATTGGAGGATTTGTATGCCCTGAACGTAGATCACATGGATTTGTAGTTGGATGGGGCCGCACATTACATCGGATGATGGAGGGGACCCAATATGCTTGGGGAGTATGTTTGTTAGCACATCTTTATCATGACATGCATCAGGTGGTGTACCATAGGGGTGCATCATTATCAGACCAGTGGCTATCATATTTTGGGGTGCAGGGCAGCCCTATATTCATTTATACTCCTCAATTTTGTCTCAGGAAAAACTGGGCCATTTAGAGTTTTGGCGGTATACCTTTGACACACTAGACACAGTGACATGGAGACCCTACCTAGGGTGTGAGCCGTGGGATGATGAGCGGTAGCTTGGTTTTTGTTTTGAGTCATGGTGGTTGATAGGATGGACACCATTTATCATTGAGTGACAGTTGGTTAGTCGGGTCCTGCGATAGTTTGGCAGGATACAGGGCATGCCATAGGGAGTGATAGAGCATGCTCACATGCATCAAGAGAGATGAGACTGGGGGCCCATGGCTTCATTCGATGTTTCTTAGTAGGAGTTTTTGGATGCCCCATTTTAGGCATGGTCGATGAGACTGATGATGGTAGACCCAGGGATGACTGCTGAGTTGGAGCAGTTTTTGCGGGATTTTTTGGTTCCACGGATTAAAGATCCAGTAGCGAGGCCTCCAGAGAGAGATACGACAGAGAGATGATGGGGGAGACTCTGAGGGAGAGATAGACATGGAGGAGGGAGACGAGGTGGCAGTTACGGTGGAGGAGATGGAGGAGATGGAGGAGGAGATGATGGTGGAGATGGAGGGAGAGGGAATAGAGTAGGACCTTGGATGAGAGGAGGTGGTGTGAGGCTAAGAGGACTGATGCCACCTCCAACTAGATAGGGACGGAGACAGCGTCTAGCACAGCCAACTACAGGAGCTCCACTACAGGTACCAATCCCTCCAGCATAGATACTAGTTTCCGTAGTATAGGGACCAGCTGCATGGGTACAGGTGCCATAGGTATAGGTGTAGGGACAGGATGAGGTAGATTTTTTACTAGCCCAGGGTGGTGTGGTATAGGGTGGTTAGGTCTAGGATGATATACAGGATGAGGCTGATGCTGAGATGCCGGATGTATAGGCACAGGATGAGCAGACAGACATGGACATCAGGGAATAGGATCCCTATTTACAGAGAGATGCGGTAGAGGAGGAGGAGCCAGATATTGATATACTGCTAGTCAGACTAGCAGTTACACAGGTATAGGTAGAGCGGGTGCCAGGTCTAGAGAGACAGATTGAGAGACTAGAGCGCTAGATGGATGTCCTTAGACATGAGCGGGATGTAGCGATTGAGAGACTCAGGGAGTTTGAGATGCTATTAGATGAGCTATAGAGGATAGAGGACCTAGGTCCCCATGGAGATAGCATCAGAGCCATGATACATGCCAGGAAGGAGATATCCTACTAGTGAGAGGCATACAGATAGGCAGTCCCAAGGGATCAGTGGATCAAGAGTTATAGGGAGAGCATAGTGGTGATCAAGATGGTAGTGCATGATAGAAGAGCACCAACTGGTGGAGAGGGTGTGTCATCACACCCTCTAAGAGCACCGATAGGTTTAGGAGGTCAGGGTGGATCCTCAGCATCAGGGAGTTCAGCAGCATAGGGCCACATTGCATCCCATAGACAGCGACAGATAGAGTCTGGAGGTAGTGGTTCATAGATGTTGAGAGAGCATTGTATACACTATTGTACCATTATAATTCATTGTATCATTATATTTTGACTTGATGGACACTGACTATGGACACATTGTTATTGATTTATATCATTGGACATTCAGATAGTTTTGTTGTTTTATGGACTTTATATGATGGATGCTATATGATTGACTCTATATATACAGTGATGTAGTTCTATCATGATTTTCTTTGGTGATTTATATACATGTGCATATTGACATATGCAAGATGTGATGATTTACTTTAATATGCATAGAATGTATGTCTTAGAATGCAAAATGATTTATATCTGATTTGATATTTTTGATGCTTAATGGTTAATAATCATATGATGGTGATATAAATGCATGTCTTAAATGAGTTTACTAATGCTATGTGATTATCAATGCAATGTTGTGATGAACAATGTGGATAATGGATAATAAATAAATGATGTAAATGAATGATATAACTGATGATTGGAAACACATATAATGGATAATAAATAAATGAAGTAAAATGCATATAATGTATAATAAATGAATGATATAAAATGTGTATAATGAATAATAAATGATAGTGTAATGCAAATGATATCGAATGTAATAAATGATAATGTACCTAAGAGGATTGAATGTAATAACTGATAACATGATAAAAGAAAATGAGATGAAATGATAGCTATAATAAATGATCAAATTATATATAAATGAACACTCCTAATGAAGATAACATATGTCTCTAAATGATTAAGTGCAAAATGTGAAATGCAAAAAGTCATAATATGTTTGGTTGTCCAAATGTCCTCAACTTAAATAACAATGTATCTGACACAAGAAGAATAGACTAAGAGAACAGATAACCTAATAAGAAAGGTAACCTATAAATCTCTATAAAAGGAGCACTGATATGTAAGTCATGAACTATTTAAATGAAATGCAATATGAAATGAATGTATCTCCACAACTTTAGGTAACATCTTAGAACTTCATAATAATTGGAACTTGAGTTTCATCATGGAGCTCGTTATGTTGCAAGAAAATGCAAGCATCATGGTATAATTAAACCAGGATGACCTGAACACTTTTTGCATGGAGTTTAATATTGGAAACTTGACAAGTATCTAGGTATAATTGAACCAAGATGACCTGAGTTTCATTTGCATAATAGACAAGGAATATTTCCCCCCTCCATCGGGGAACAAATATTTGGAGTTGAGGTATGCGATGGCGTATCACCATAAATAGAATTTGTTAGAACAACATGATTTGTATGTTGTCCATACTATGAAATGGATGAAGACACTTATACACAGACACCCCAATTACTTGTTCCTTCGATTTCATCAGAAAATACCCCACAAACAACAATCAAAGAAAATATCATGCCCCATCCCGGCTATTCTAATCAATGACATATGAGAGTTTCAAACTCATGTCAAAGATATCCCAGAATAGCATAGGAAGCATGATAACAATGAAATCTAGATATGAATGCATAAGTTATAACAAATCATTCTAACATGCCTGCCATGAATATACATTTCTTTTTCCAAAAGGATTGATTTAGGATATGTTGATCAATTCAAGTGATGATGTATAGTCAAGATGTATAGATAAGCAGTCACAATTTGAAAGATAGATCATAGATTCTGATTCAGCATGAAGATACCATTGGGAAAGAACATTTGATTGCATTTGCCTTGCCTGGTGAAAATAACTCCATTGTGTCCTCTAACAGTCACGACTATCATAGATCCACTTCCAAAACTAGGTCCAAGAATGCCCCCAGCTAGGTGATGGACTGACTTATTATGGATGAAGAAAGACGCAACAAGACTAAGATGAAGACCATGACAAAATATCAAGCTATGATGGGATTTTATTACGGATAGATACAATGGATGGTGTACGAACTAGCCATTTTATTATGATATATACATGGTGGGGATAAGGATTGAATAACTATTTTATTGTGGATATATACAATGAATGGACACACTAGAAGAATCCTAATAGATAGAGGAGCTAACTTGTCACACATAGCACCTATTTCCAGGTTTTCACCATATGCTTTTATTGCAGTTTTTCTTTTGATTTTGTGATTTTTTTGTATTTTTTATTATTTTTATTTACAGAATATATATACAGACTATATACATGCCCCTTACATTGAGATTTCAGGGATAGAACTTCTTGAGATGGATGTTGTTAAGAGGTTCATCCAAGGGATCCCCCTTAGGTGTAGATAATTGATAGGCTCCAGAACCATAGACTGCTATAATCACAAAAGGTCCTAACCAATTAGGTTCAAACTTGCCCTTCTTTTCACGATGTTGTTGATTCTTTGGATTTTCTCGAAGGACTAAGTCACCCAATTGAAAATCTTTGATCTTTAACTTGTTGTTGTACTAATGGGACAGACACTACTAATAAACTTTCAAATGATCATAGGCTCACTGACGGCGTTCATCTAGGAGTTCCAATTCAGTCAGGCGTGCAACTCTATACTCTTCATCAGGAATTAAATCTTTAAGAGTAACATGAAGTGAAGGCAACTCGACCTCGAGGGGCAGGACTGCTTCAGATCCATAGATAAGGGAGTATGGAGTGGCTCCAGTAGGAGTACAGATGGAGGTGTGGTAAGCCCATAAGGCTGGATTAAGTTGGAGATGCTAGTCACGGCCAGCGTCATTGACAGTCTTTTGTAGGATTTTAACAATTGTTTTGTTTGACGCCTTAGCTTGGCCATTTCCTTAAGGATAGTAGATGGTGGAATAGTTGTGGGTGATGTGGAATTTGGCACACAAGTCATCCATGTCTTGGTTTCGAAACTATTTCCCATGATCAATGATAAGATACATAGGTATACCATATCTGCAAATGATATAGTTTAAGATAAACATGGAGATTTGATTCCTTGTGGCGGTAATTAATGGAACGGCCTCAATCCATTTAGTGAAGTATTCTATGGTAGTGAGAATCCATTTGTGGCTGTTGGAAGATGGAGGATTTATAACGCCCATGAGGTCGAGTCCCCACCGACTGAATGGAAAAGTAGTTGTAAAAGGATGTAACTCTTGAGCTAGAGCATGGATAAGGTTTCCATGTATCTGACATTTCTTGCATGCCCTAGCAAAATGAAAGGAGTCTACTTCCATGGTAGGCCAATAATAACCCATATGCATGAGTTTCTTAGCCAAAGAGGGACCACTCAAATGTGTCCCACAAATACCTTCATGTACATCATGTAAGGAAAGTTGAGCTTCATCATGTTCGAGACATCATAGGAGAGTACCGTCAAAACCTTGCCGATAAAGGGTGTCAGATATTAAGATATAGTGGGAGGTTTGGCGGAGAAAAGTTCATTTTTGATTGTGGGATAGGTCAGGAGGTAGAGTGTTATCTTTGAGGTAAGAATAGATCTTTCCATAGGTTGGGGAGTTATGTCCAATTAGATGACATATAATACTCGTATCAGGGTCATCATATGCAAGACAAGTCAGGGATTCCACCAAGAACTCAAAATGGGCCTTGGTATCTTCTATATCAAATAAAGAAGCAATCGTTGCCATGGCATCAACAGCCTTGTTTTCATGTCGAGGAATCTGCTCAAAAGTGATGACAGAGAAATACTTTTTAAAGTCATCAACCATATGTTTATATGGCAATAAATTATCATCTTTGGTCTGATAATCATCATTAACCTAGTTAAAAATTAGCTAAGAATCTCTGTAGACATTTATTTTAGATACATTCCATTGTAAAGCCATTTTTAACCCAATCAGCAAAGCCTCATATTCTGCTACATTATTGGTGCAAGGAAATAACAACTTGAAATATTTTGGAATAGTGTATCCTTGTGGCGTGATAAAAAAATACCAGCTCCTAAACCCTGTTGAGTGTATGAGCCATCAAAGTATAATTTCCATGCTTGTGTAGACAAAGCTAAGATATGAGCATCAGGAAACTCTATGTGTATAGGTTGGTCATCCATTAATGGAGCATCAACTAGTTGATCTGTGATCACTTGACCTTTGATAGCCTTCCTATCTACATATTCAATATCAAACTCACTAAGTAGCATGACCCACTTAGCCAACCTACCTGTCAATGCAGTCTTGCTTAACAAATACTTTAAAGGATCAATCTTTGCAATAAGCTGAGTAGAATGTGACAACATGTAATGTCACCACTTCTGTGAAGCAAAGACAATAGCCAGACATGCTCTTTCAATAGGGGAATAGTTTAACTCATATCCCAATAAAGTGTGATTGATGTAGTAGATGGCTTTTTCTTTTCCTTCATGATCTTGTTGAGCGAGAAGAGCACCTAGTGAGGCTGTCGTGGCTGAAATGTAGAGCAAGAGTGGCTTGCCCGGAATTGGTGACATCAAAGTTGGAGGATTCACTAGATACTACTTGATTTTGTTAAAAGCTTCCTCACACTTATCATCCCATTGGAATAAGATATTTTTATGCAGCAAATGTTGAAAGGGATGACTGTGATCTGCTAGTTGAGAAACAAATCTTCGGATGGATTGTAGATGCCCCTGTAAAGATCTTAGCTGACTGATGTTAGTGGGGGAAGCCATCTCCAATATTGCTTTAACCTTTTCTAGATCTACTTTGATGCCTTTAGCTGAGACAATGTAGCCTAACAGTTTTTCGGATGTGACCCCGAATGCACATTTCTTTGGATTAAGTCGAATCTGATATTTTTCCATCCGGGTGAATATTCTATCCAACACTCTCAAATGACCAGCTCTGTCTTTGGATTTTGCTAAAATGTCGTCAACATAATCTTCCATGATGGTATGCGTCATGTCATGAAAGATCGTGGTCATGGCTCTTTGGTAAGTTGCTCCAGCATTTTTGAGGCCAAATGGCATCACATTCCAACAGTATGTACCCCATGGACAAGTAAAAGCAATTTTTTCCTGGTTTTCTGGTGCAATCTTGATTTGGTTATAGCCAAAAAATCCATCCATTAATGATAACATCTCATGCCCAGCTGTTAGGTCAACAATCATATCAATATTTGGCAAAGGGAAGTCATCTTTCAGACAAGCTTTATTAAGATCTTGAAAATCAATACAAATCCTGAGAGACTTGTCTGGTTTTGAAACCAGAACAATATTTGAAATCCACTCAGCATAATCAATAGCCCGAATGAATCCAACATCTAGGAGCTTCTTCAATTCTACTTTCACCATTAGAGCAATGTGAGGATGCATTTTGCGGAGCTTTTGCTTAACTGGTTTTACACTTGGTTTGATAGATAAATGATGCATAATGAGATTGGGGTCCAAACCAGGCATATCAGCATAGGACCAAGCAAAGTTGATTTGTCTTTTTCTGAAGAATTTTTCAAAAGCTTCTTTCTTTGATTTTGTCAAGGATGCTGCTACTTTGAGGATGTGTGGAGACTCCTCTATTCCAATGTTAAGTGGTACTGTTGGTTCTATAAGAATGGCAGATTGCTCTCGATATAGATAGTTGGGAAGAGTGTCAATCCTTCCATCGTCAGGTGCCTCAGAGAGGTTTTCACCATCAGATGCGTCTTTTCTTTTTACTATTTTTGGATCTAATACTGCCACTGAGTGGTTTTCACCATTAGATCTATTGATTATTTTTATATTTTTATGACTGAAAGGATTGGCACTCTCTCCAAAATAGGCCATGTCATTGAGTTCTATCAGAAATCCTGACTTGTGATCCAATAGTGGTAAATGATCCCTGATGCCAAGATAGTCAATGATCGCATCATCATTATGGAAGACATCAAGTTCTGGGTGATCGGGAGAATCCCAATCGATAAGGTTAGGATGGACAAGGGGCATTGGATCATTTGGGTCGGTTTCAAAAGTAGAGATGGTATTGATGAAAATTTTTTCAAGGTTTATGATAGTATCAGCGAGGTCTATTTCCATACTCTCATCTGAATCATTTGTCACAAGATAACGCTCACTTCGCTCATAATCAACATGAGTAGTATTACGTGGGACCAATCCTAGTGAGTCACTCGTTGAACTCTCGCCCTCATGGTAATCATTACTATATTGATGGACAACATCGACTCCTATTTCTTCAGTATAATCAGATAAGGAATCCCATTCATAATCATTAGAATTAGAATCATCATTATCTTCAAGTCTATCAATGATTCTTTGAGCTATCCTTTGTTTCTCTGGATCCACATACATACCATGCTTTCTGAATTGTAAGGCAGGAGCTTTAGATGTCTCATGAAAAGGTGATATTTTTGCTTTTCCTTTTGGTTCTTGTGGTTCTTCACCTTTATATCCTAATCCTGTAGTGTCTCTTTGATAATTGGGATTTTGCAAAATTGGTTTTATAACACCTTCTCTTTGTAACCCTAGAGGTCCAGCACCTTGATATCCCATCTTTTGTAGCAAAGTATACCCTTTTCCATAGACATCAGGTGATATACATTCATGTTTAATATCCTCTTCAATCTTCTATGTCTTAAGCCAATAATTTGCATTACGCTCAGCTACCTCTTTAGATATTGTGCCCCCACTTATAAATGTGTTATAAACAAGTGTGGAAGGGGGTTCTGATTGTTGTTTAGTGATCAAAGATCTACCATATGATTTGGGAGATAAAGGTAACTCAGTGATACAAAGAGCTTGACCTAAAGTATATTCTCCCATACTTTTTTCTTTGATGTCTATCTTGATCCCATCTGATTTAAAAGTTGATGCTATATTACTAGGGTCACTGGGTGTAGTTGCAAAAGATCCAGTACGATTATAGGGAACCAAAGAATTAGAAATCTTCACATTGCTACAATATTGAAAAGGATTAGAATCTCCTTTGATAGTGATCTCCTAACCATTGTGAGGGAATTTTATACATTGGTGATAAGTTGATGGCACAGCTTGCATGGAATGAATCCATGGTCTTCCCAAAAGAATATTATAAGCAAGATCCATGTCCAGAACTTGACAAGATACATCTTTGACAATAGGACCAATTCTAATTGGAAGAAAAATAGACCCCTTGGATGATCTCTCTTCCTCATCATAGGCTTTTATTGTGATTTTCTTTTTTGGATCAACGACATTCTCAGAAAATCCCAATGCAAGGACTAACTTTAACATGCAGATATTCAAGCTAGCTCCCCCATCTATTAATACTCTTTTAATCTTGTGATTTTGAACAAGGACTTTGATATGTAAGGGAGCATTATGAGGTTGGGTAATGGATAAATCATCATTTTTAGTAAAGGACAAATAGTGTGGGGTTGTTAAATGGCCCACCATAGCTTGAAATTGATCAGGATCTAGAGTTGTTGGAACTTGGGTCTCTAAGAGAGCTTTTTCAAGGATATCTTTGTGAGATGGGGAAAGATGAAAAAGCTCTAAGATGGATATCTAGGCAGGTGTTTTCTTGAGTTGTTCCAAAAGATTGTACTGGTTGGAAGTATTTGGGATAGACTTTGGGACATAAACGGACTTATTTTGTGTAGTGCTTGGTTTAGACTGGACTCCTTGAAGAGTAACTTTGGCTTGAGCACGAGTAGTTGCTTGGACTGGTTGACTCTCTGATTTTTCTTTGATGGTAATAACATTGGCATAATACATAGAAGGATGACATTCAGAAATGTTACCAACATATCGATAGGGAGTGGAATTATAATTAGCTTGATTGTCACCCTTATTGTTGGAAGAACCCCCTTTTTCATGCTCAGGAAGTGGATCTTTGAAAGCTATATGTGATTCATTCGAGACATGTCCGTCAACACCAATTTCACCACTTTTGATTAAATCTTGGATTACATTTTTGAGTCTTTTGCAATCATTTGTTTTATGTCCTCTGCCTCTGTGAAATTCGCAATAATCATTCTCATTCCACCAAGAAGGCTTTACTCTAGGTTCAAAATCTTTCGTTTCAGGAAGCATATTGAGTTTCTTTGTGATTAACTTCCATAATGCTGATTCGAGAGATTCCCCCAAAGGAGTAAAGTTTCTTCGAGGTGACATAAAAGGCAATCTTGGTTTAGATGAATCCTTGTTGGTATTTTGATTTGATGATTGATTTTTGTAGGTTCCTTGAGTAGCATTGGCCTGACTGGTGAGATTAAGAAGGGGTTGCATTGGTTTGACATTATGATTATCAACAATCCCATCATTGACAATGTTTTTGTTTTTATTCCAAAACTTTGATTTGTCATTGTTATAGTTGTTGGAATTGGAATTTGAGGATCCAACATTGTCTTTAGAATAAAGTTTGATCTCACCTTTTCGGACCATGGCTTCCTCAATCTTGATACCATTTTCTATGAGTTTATTGAAATTTGGTGGACATTGCAATTGTAACCTATAACTCATTTCTGGTGTAAGGTTATGCACAAAAATATCCATCTTTTCTTGTTTAGGAATCGTTCGTGGATATTTGGAAAAAAATTGACGCCATCTTTGCAAAAATGCAAGGAAAGGTTCTCCATTCTTTTGATGTGCATTGCAAAGATCAAGCATAGTGACCTCATGTTTGATGTTATATGAATAATGAGTCACAAATTTGTCAAGAAGTTCATTGAAAGATTTGATGTCGAGGGGAAGTTTAGAGAACCATTCCATAGCTTGTCCTTCTAAACTTCATGGAAATAGTCGCATAAGATAAGTGTCATTATGAGCGACTTCAATACAAGCAACACAAAACTCATGAATGTGGTCTTGTGGATCTGAATTCCCTTTGTATTTGTGAAATTTTGGTACCTCAAAATGAGGAGGGAATGGAATCATTGCTAAATTCTTATCAAAAGGATAAGGACATATATCATCCAAGGAATACTTCTTTGTTGATGATCCAGTTTGGATGTCACGGATTTTTTGTTGAAGCATTTGGATTTGTTGTAGGACGGGATCCAAAGACGGTGTGTTTCCTTGAGTGTTTTGGGAAACATTGTTGTGAAAAGCATTGTTTTGTGAAGCATGATTTGGCTGATCATTTTGAGAAATAGTGTGTTGTTCATGACTATGAGAAGCATTGGATTGCTGATTGGTTTCCTTTGCTCCATGAGTATCTTGAGAACCTTTAGGAATTTGTTGATGATTTGTGTGAGCTGGTTCTCTAAGATAAGAAACATCAAAATCACTTGGTAACTTAGCTCCTTGTTGAGCAAGCATGAGAAAATACATCTCTTTATCCAAGTCTAAGAGTCTTTCCATGACATGATAAAATTGAGGATCTTGTGAAGCTTCCCTAAGTTCTTCATCGGTGGGTTCATCAGTGGATGTAAAAAGTGAAATTTTCTTAGGAGCTTCAGGCCAAGGATTTTCTTCATTGCTGGTATTGCCTTCCATCTTGTCTAGGGATTCTAGATTGGTGGCTTGTTTAAATTTTTGAGATCGAGTTTGAACCATAAAATTGAAAGAATTGATTATGGGATGAAAGATTTTTGATGAGAAGATATGGAAAGTGATTGATAGGAAAGATATTGAAATGTGTTGAAAAGTGATAAGACAACTTGATAAACTCTAAGTCAATAGGAGGTATAGATCTCACTATGATATGACAAAGAGAAATCAAGAGATAATAACCTAAGCAAGTTTGATGATTAAGGATGATATATCCTGATATGGTAAACTCACAAAGATCAAAATCTAATGGATAAGATAATGTTTCAACACAAAATTGAAAATTTTAAAGATTTTGAAGAAAAATGATTTGATGAATCTTGATAAAGGAATGATGAAAAGTGATGAATGGTCAAACTAAAGATCAAAGGTCTGTGTAACTTGACTGTTTCTCCAGAATCTTACTAAGGACGAAAATGGGTATCTGAAAAAGTGATTTTGAAAATTGCAAAGTTTGTAGAAATGCTCACTATTGTAAATGCGCAACAACAAATGCACAGGACAGATTGATCAATGCGCAACAAAATTAAACAGATGCGCAATAATATGTAACACATGCGACTGGTAATAATCAAAAGCGTAGACAATCTACATAGATGCGCAACAAATTTTGATAAATGCGCAGCAAATTTGATCAAATGTACGGAAAGATGTGATATATGCGCAGGTGTTGAAATTTTGATTTGAATTGAAATGTTTTGGATTTTCCTGGTGTTGGTTGGTTTTTTGTTTTTTTTTGGCAAAGTGAAAAATGCATAAATACATGCACACAAGATAGAAATGATGTTAATCTGACTATGCTAATATGAATGCACAAACACACTTACAATCCTATGGTTGGCAAGGACGATATCTACTGAATCCCCACTAGGATAATAAAATCCAGCCATGCAAATTCACAGTAGACAACCTAGGAACTTGGAGGCATGGACTCCTCCTTACAGTGCACTCACTTATCAGGCACACCAAGTTCCAAATTCAATGGGTCATTACTTCCCAAAGAACTGCTATCTCTACTATGAACCGTGAGTAATGTGGGGTGTCTTCATGAGCTTGGGTGACTCCTTGAGCTAGCAGATAGAAGGTTTTTGGCCACTAAACAAAAGTTTTTAGTAAGGACATCCATTCAAGTGGTTGTGATCAAGTCATTTTCCCAATTAAGGGGGCTCTCCCAATCCTTTCAAAGCAAGGCTTTCACCTCTACTAAGTAGGACTTTAACGCACCACTAGGGTACTGGAGGAGATTTTGGTTGCCACAACAAATTCACACCTATCTAATGTGAGACTAATCATATTAGCATTTTTTATATACCGGTTTGGAAGGGCTTGGCTTTAGCCTGTTACCGGTTGGGTCATTCCTTGGGGTGAGTACCTCTTTTCCCACCAAAGACCGCCCTCTAAAAATTATAACAGTTTCTCTTACACCCAAGGTCCACGAATGGCGAGGGGAGAGGATACGTTGTTATAATTTTGGGATTACAGATATGATATTAAGAAAAACACAATAGACACTTGAATCTATGCTAAGGAAGACACACAAAGCAAAAACATGTCGTATTTTAAGCCCAAACGAGATTATAGTTTATTTTGCAAACCCCTTGGCAATCTGCAATCAAACTGTTAGAAATTTTCTTTTAGCAATGGGGTCTTCAAAATTACGTCCTGCAAAACAGCCTAAAAATACTACCAGAATGAACAGACACTTGTCAAATTGTTAGCTAAAAACAAATCTAACAAAAAACTAAATTTTTCTATAGAAACTGATAAATGCACAGAACAGTGATATAAATGCGCAGTAATTATATATGCATGAAACAATCGAATGAATGCGCAGCCTGATGATATGTATGCATAGCTAGTATGGATGCGCAGTGAAAAATGATGTATGCGCAAGACAGTTTAACGAATGCACAAAAAATATGACAGAAAGTGAAAACCAGATGAACAGAAAATGGATGCGTACTAGAAATGAACAAATGTGCAGAAATCATGTACAAATGCGCAGAAATAACCTGTAGAAAAACCTGCACACGGAAAACTAAAAATTGAAAGTGAAAAGCTCGGTTGGGCCCTCCTTCTAGCGCCAAAAATGTATGCAAATTAGATGTCTAACAACTAGAAATGATAAATTAACTATTAAAGCCAATGAATCTATCTAATGCAAACACAATGAAGAATGCAAAGTAACTATGAAAAGATGAAACTAATTTAATTACCTTCACCTACCATGCAGCTTGTCTCCATTGTCCTCCTAGCTTTGATTTCTTGAAGATGTTGTGCTCTCAGATTTCCAAAATGAAGCCTTCTCCCAAGATGCTACCAAAGTGTGGAGATTGAATGAAATTGAGTGCACAATAGCTTATGCAAACTAATGGATGAAATGCAAATGAAATGGTGATTGCTATGGAATGCTTGATTGCTTGAATGCTTGGATGCTTGAATGCTTGAATTCTTGGATGCTTTTTATCAAAAATACCTATTAGCTCTCAAATGAGAAATGAGGCTCCTTTTATAGAGTTTTGGAGGATCTAGGCTTAGGTGGCACAATCCTACGGTTGAGAATGAAAGGTGGAATATCCTAGGGCTAAGATTGACTTGGTTGAAGGAGTTGAGAGAAAGGGGGATGTAGTTGGAATGTGAGAGGAAGAATAGGGATGATGTTCCTCTCACATTGACATGGAGGAGAAGAAGGTGGAAGGGAAAGACACATGTCAAGTGTCTCACAAAGACCAAAGAGAGAAAGGGGGAGAGACATTTTCCTCATGAGGACTCTTTGTACAAGTGTCCCATGAGTCACCTTTGACCCTTAGAGGTGGCTTGAGAAGCCCCTTAGGAATAGGGAATGTCTCTTGACTTGGTTGTTGAGAGGACATGTGGTCATGAGACCAAGTCCTATGAGGCCACATAGCCCTTAAGAATAGGACATGTGTGGGTGAGGATAAATATGAATAAATAATTAATAATAATTATTTATTTTAGCCAAGGTGATGTGTCAGGTGACTAGGTGGATGAAGTGAATTAGAAGACTTAGTCATATTTAGGTGATTGTGTATTTAATTAAATCACTTTAATAGACTATTTAGAAGACTTAGGATATAGAATTAGACTATAGTGAATTTATTTAAATAAATTGAATAATTTATTTAATAAATAAAGGAATAATTATTAATTAAATAATAAATATTTAATTAATTTATCAAGTCAATAGTAATTAAATAATAAATATTTAATTAATTAATGAAGCCATTTTAAGGTGTATACAATAGGCATGCAAAAAATATCCCTAATCTAGTCCTTTCCCACAAGGGTAAGAAAATAAATCATGAGATGCCTTTGAATGTTGGGTGGATGGAGATGCATACGATGTTGGAGTCTTTTAACCATGCTCTCTTGCTCTGCTCTGGAGCTCCAACTGATAAAATCACAAGTAAAAACATCAACAACTAATATACATGAAAATTAAATTATAGAATGACATACAATAGAATATTCATGCATTGAGAGAGGCACACTCATGATATGGAGTGACAAGCCCCTGCAACAAGAATCAAGATAACAATTAAACTACATACATTAATCTCATTAAATTTTTTAATATAAATAATTAAAAGAAAAATAAAATTTAGTAATCTCTTTCATACCTTGGTCAATATTGTAGAACTTACTACTTCTACAACAACAACTTGATCCAACAAGTCACAAACCTCCAATGTCAATAAATGAAAATGAAACAAGAGTATTATTTAGCTATCAACAATACACCAATTTTTTTAATAATACAAGTAATGAATTAATAATACCCATGTGAAAGTGTCATGTTGTCCTTCACTCCAAAGTGCCGATATTGAAGGTCCACCAAATAAATATTGCATATGTATAGTGAGTTATGAAACAACCATTCATGTAATGTGCAAATACTCACATGCAATAATTATAATCCTTTATTAGATTTATACATGTGGACTCGACAGTGTCGTGAAAAAGGGAGCTAGAGGAACACTACCGGTGTCATGAACACTTTGAGCCTATATTTTGATCACAATAATTATACTAATATAGTTATTCTTTCATTTCAAAATTAAATTTAATAAAATAATTTAAATAAACATCCAAAAATTTACCTTTGTATCAATGTCGAATGTTACATTGAGAAATTTAATAGTCATGACCCTATCATCTATATTTTCTTATCAACTATAATCACCATAATATGTGCACAAAGATCCACATTCTTGACACAAATGGGGTGGAGCTTGATCCATAGAAGACTCACCCATCTCACTTTGTACTAGAGGAATCACACATTGTATGATGGTCTGAGTGAGTACGCTAATGGATCCTAGTGTACCCACCCCAACAATATCCTTCACAATAAAATGAATAGTGATGTGCTCCACATAAGGTCTAGTAGTGGGTCTCCATACTATATTAAGGCCAGGTTATACCCCTGGCCTATCATATGAGGAACCCCCCTCTACCATGAAATTATAAAAAATCAAAATAGTTCAAAACCTCATTGAGGACAAACTCACAATAGAATCTCCTCAAGAATTACAAGGGTACCTCTTGAATATTACAAGGAGGATTGTCAAAAACCATGCACCATCCATTCCAAAAATTATTTTGTATCCCTTCATGGTGGCACCAATGGATAAGGATCCTCCTGCACTTAACACTTAGAGGTGCATTCATTCTAGGATATGTGAAGAGTGCACAAATGTCAGATTTGTTAATATTTTTCTTCTTTTTGTCCTCATATGATAATTTATCTTCATAATATCTGTATGTGATGAAATATTTCCTATTGGGAGAAAGCTAAAACACTCAAACATTAGAAATAAACATGTTATTCAAATACAAATCTAACATTTAGTAAAACTTCCAAAAAACCAACTAAGAAGCTTTCTCCACAACCTCCAATGAGCAATAAGCAAATGCACCCAAGATTTGCTTAATTTTAGCTCTTAGAGATATATGTGAGTGTGCTATCCCAACACAATATTCAAATCCCACTATGATTTAAAAATGATAAATGCAAGAATAAAACTACCAACTACCATGAAAATAACATTGAATGAGTTCAAGAACTAGTTATGAAGAACTAGCCTTAAGCATTCAATATGGATTAACAAAACAAATATAATCTAGCATGAAACTATTCTACCATTAATGCAAGAAACTACCAAACAAATATGATCACATGTGTCATCCACATAGGTGCCACATGAAAGACACATAAGCCGTGCAAGAGTAAGTTTGCTCACACATGTGTGAGCAACTTGAGATGTGAGGGTTAATGTGTACTTCAAGTACACATGTGTAAGAAGGTGTAAGAGAAAAAGTCCATTTTCATGTTTTTAGAATGTGTAAGAGGTGTCATCAAGGTTGTAAGAAACCTTGTTGGGGCTTTTTTAGATCTTTTTGAAAAGATAATTTTTTGGAAATTTTCTCACACATGTGTGAGCAAATAATTAAGGCTAATGGGCGTAAGAATCCAAAAATTAGCTTAATTAACTTTAGTTAATTAAGAAGTAGGTCTATTTGTTGAGAGTGATGTGTGTAGGGTAGGATCTAGGTTTAGATTTAGGATTACTATAATTAAAAATCAAACTAATCACAATTTAGAAGAATAATAGAATATGAAGGGATTTAAATAAATTAGAATTTATTTAACAAGGGTTTATGTGGGGAAAGGGCATTAAATAAAATTTAATACACTTGCAAGAGGGGTATTTAAATTTTAAATTTAAATACTATAGAATAATGAGCCAAATTTAATTAAATAAATTTAATTAAATAGGCAAGAAGAATATAACTAAAATAATTAAATAATTCTCACGTTATGGGATGATTTTAAGCATCTACATTTTCCCCTCTTTGATGTGATGTCAAGAATGACATTATGTCAAAGAAAAATAAAAATATAAGATGCCCCAAAGAGAATATAAGGTCCTAGGGTTGAGATAGTGAAGGTGTGCCCCTTGAGAAAATAAGGCAAAATACAAAATTTTGGGTAATTTTCTCAAAAAGAGGGAGAAGAGGAGAGAAAAAGAATAATTGCATGGCCTATGAGGGACACGGGAAAGAATGGGGAAAAAATAGGGGTTAGGAAGAAAATGAGGGCCCAACGGGCCTATAAATAGGCCATGAGGGCCTTAAGAGAAGTCATTTTCACCTTCTAGAAGAAAAAAGATAGAGCGAAGAGAGAGCGAAATGGATGATCCACGAGATCGTATGTGTACACACTAAATAGTGCACTTCTTTAAGTCATTACTTCCAAGGGAATCCATGAATGAGAAACCTTGAGAAAGTGACCTAGAGCTCCCTAGGCATGAAGTCACAAGGATGTTGATGGTGCTCTCAGCTAAAGCTATTGAAGCATGCAACCTTGCTAGTAAACCACACAATGGGAGATTCAAAGAGACAAGGGCAAGAATGCCAATATCCTCAAGAATCAATGAAAAATGCAATGCAATGCAAGCTATGCTAAGAATGAAGATGCAAGTTAAGCTATGGAAAGGAAAGTATTACAAACCCTTGCTAATTAAGCTGTGTGAGCTAATCTAAAGCATAAAAGAAACTAAGCTAGATGCCATGAAAGCTATGATGCAATAATGAAACTAGAATGATAAAATGATCTCCAAAAGCTCCAAAGTCTCCAAGAAATCATGCAGCATAACATTAGCATAAAAAGTTGGGATCTAAGAATGAGAAAAGAGCTCTCCTTTTAAGGGAATTGAGAGAGAATGGACCATGGAGATTAAGAGGCAAAAGATTTAATCAAGGGTAGAGCTTGAAAGAGGAGAAATTCATGTGCACAAATATCCTCCAATGAGAAAATAAGAGTTGAATTTTGTGTCCATATGAGACAAAAAGTGTTTTTCTTCTTTTTATAAAATAAGAATAATGCTTTATTTGTGCAACTTAGGATAAGAGGAAAAGTGAGGGCTTTTTATTTAATAAAAGGGAAGGAAATTCCTTTTAAATAAATAAAGACTTTAGGATAAAATGGTTAGCCCATAGAATATAATCGAATAAAACGATAAAATAGGATTTGATCAAGGAAATTGATATAATTGAAAAATGTTGATTTTTGAAAATATTGATTTAGGGATTTGATAAATTGTTGAATGGGGGCCCAAAGTCTAGGTGACCATTTTATGGTGCATACATTTGCCCCTCTTTGACAAACGTGAGATCAATTTGGGATCACATGTGGTCAAAGAATGGAATTGAAATGTGAGATTGATTTGAGATCACAAAATAATCTAGACATGTGTTCGATAGATGGGAACATATCAGGACAAAGATAAGCATAAGCTGACAAAGATAAGCTGAAAGACAAGACCAACACTTGTATAGCTAGGCAATAATCAAGTCTCAAATAAGAGATAAGAATCTCAAGGTTCAATTGATAAGATGAATCAAGGATTGAAGCTGATAGGTACTGCCCCCTCGGAATCAAAATTGAAATCAGGTAGAGGAGAATAACAAATTGATAAACTTGATCAAGTCACTAGAAATCATAATTGAAGATGAAGGATGATAGGATAACCATCAAGTAGTGAAGGCATGCCCCAGTTTGACTAGGTTTGACTGGGAAAGATATAGAATAAAGATGAAGTCAAACCTCAGAGAGATGAAGCGAATGAAAATGAATGAAAGATTAGAAGTTTGAAAGAGATGGGGATGAATAAATGAAGAAGCCCAAACAAAGATTGAAGGATCAAGCCTCAAATGGTCATCCAACTATGCAGAAGAGGGGAAAATGTTTGAAATACAATTTTGACAATCAATATTAACTTGGATTTTGATTTCGATCCTGAAAACAGATCCAGGGCATTGAAATTAGCTAGGGGTGCAATTTTCACACAATTCTGAGGTGTTTGAAAATTGGTCAAAAAGTCAAAATGCTATAAAAGGGGGTAAAAAGGGTCATTTTATATATGATGATAAGATTAACCCCTTGTGATGACAGGAAAAGGATGTGATGTGAAAGACAAGGAGTGAAAGATATGATTGAGAAAAGGAAAGGTGAGCGCAGTTGACCGACAAGTCCATGAAAGATGAAGGAGAGCTCTCTCCATAAGCAAGATGCAAAACTAAACTAACATGAACTTAAGAATGCAAGCTACTATGAAAAGTGGTTTACTTGCAAGGTCACAAAGCTATTAGACTCTAATATTCATCATTGAGCATTATTGGTAGTGTCGCAAGATCATACAATGCACACTAATATGACTATATGAATCTGAATATGATCTATATCAGATAGATATGTGGGAATCCCACCTAAGCACCAAAGACATATAAGTCAAGATGACTAGTGCAGTGAGATTTCCTAAGTTTAGTATGACAAGATTATACTTGCATCGAGACACAAGGAAAGTCGAGATAGCTATAAGTACACACTTGCGAAAATAGTCAAGGATAATACCTTGTAGACCCTAATGTCAAGTGGAACAAGCATAAATGCTAAAGATAGTTAGGACCAACAAAATATACCCACAAGAAGAAAAAGTAATAAAACATGTCCTCATGCCCCCAGTCTTCTAGCTTAGCATCATCGAAAACTATTAGGGAGAGAACACTTCATCAAATAAATCATCATAGACAACACACAAAGAAATAAAGTCAAACAAGTCTCAATGAGTCGAGTATTTAAGTGCGTGTGTGTAGGTCATAGATTCAAACTTTGAGTATCACATTTTACAATGAGAGAATATCATATCATGCTAGACTGTGAGTAAGATACCTGATAAGTGTTGAGAAACACTTGACGCTAGGGTAGTGTTGAAAAAAATAGTTGGGGTGGTGTTGAAAAACACTATTTGCAAGATGTCCTAAAGACCAACGAATCCTAGAGACCAAAGCTAACACAGTTATGCTCCCTAGACAAAGACAAAGACCAATTCCAAACCAAGGCAACATGGTCAAGGCATGATGGAAAAAGGCTAAGTGTCGAGGACATATGCTAAGAAACAAGGGTGTAAAGGCCTCAAGTAGCGCCTGTTTCTAGGTTTTCACCACTTGGAAATTTTTTTGATTTTTTTCAATTTTTTTGTATTTTTGCTACCAAGGCACTTGTTTCCAAGTTTTCACCAAGGCACTTTTTATATTTTTTTGAATTTTTTGCATTTTTATATTTTTTTATATTTTTTGAGGACTTTATATGCTTTTTAGGATTTTTTTAGCATCATATATGAATTTTTTGGGGGGATTTTTTCAGGATCAATAAATATGTACAAAAGATGCCCTCAAAAAGAATAGGCATCATGGATAGAACTTTTTTTAGGTGCAAAACATTGATGGGAATAGGGAGCTATTCTCCCTCTAGATTAGATAGTAAATAAGCACCTATCCCAAAAGCAGCAGTAATGATGTATGGTCCAAGCTAATTAGGTTCAAATTTCCCCTTTTGCTCTCTATGTTGTTGGTTCTTAGGGTTTTCTCGTAGGACAAGATCCCCCACTTGAAATTCTCTAGGGTGAACCTTCTTGTTGAATGCTTTGGACATACACTTTTGGTAAACTCTCATGTGATCAAAGGGTGCTTTACGCTTTTCATCTAGAAGTTCTAGTTCTTGAAGTCTCATGGCGTGGTAGTCTTCATCTATAACTAGACCTTTGAGGGAAACTCTAAGTGAAGGAATCTCCACCTCTAAAGGTAACACTGCTTCAACACCATAAGTGAGGGAAAAAGGAGTAGCTCCTGTTGCAGTACAAATACTCATTCTATAGGCCCACAAGATCAGATTTGTTAGTAGATGCCAATCTCTACCATTCTTATGAACTGTTATATGGAGAATTTTGAGAATGGTCTTATTCAAAGCCTCTTCTTGTCCATTTCCTTGCGGGAAGTAAATGGAGGACCAATGCTATTTTATCTTGAATTTCTTGCAAAGATGTTTAAGGTCCTTGTTTTTAAACTGACCTCCATTGTCAGTGATTATTTCAGAAGGCACTCCATACCGACAGATGATATGGTTCAAAATAAACAGAGAAACTATCTTGCTTGAGGCAACAGAAAGCGGGACAACTTCTACCCACTTGGTAAAGTAATTAGTAGTAGTGATAATGAATTTGTGTCCACCTGATGATTTGGGATGAATCTGCCCAATGAGGTCAAAGGCCCAACGCTAAAATGGCCAATGAGAAATAGAAGGAATAAGCTCCCTGCCTGGAGCATGTATCAGGTTACTGTGTTTTTGACACTTTTCACATGATTTAGAAAAAGCTACTGCATCTATCTGCATGGTAGGTCAATAGTACCCCACCCTAAGAAACCTTCAAGCCATGGCAAGACCATTAGAGTGTCCTCCACAAATGCCCTCATGAATGTCAGCTAACGCTAGGTTGGACTCATCCTTTTCCAAGCACCTAAGAAGTGTCCCATCTAAACCCCTCCTATACAAATCACCAAAGATAAGGGTGTGGCGAGAAGCATTTTAGGTTAGGTTTCTTTGTTTGGAACGGTTGAAGGTTTCAGGAATAATGCCATCATAGAGGTATGAGTAAATGGCACCATAGTAGGATGACTCATGGCCAACAAGGGTACAAACAACTTGGCTTTCTTGGGAGTCATAGATAGGGTAGCGTAGCTCTTCCACCAGGAATTTGAATCTGGACTCATGCTATTCTAGCTAAAGAAGTGAAGCCAATGTAGCCATAGAATCAGCTGCCCTATTCTCTACTCTAAGGATTTGTTGAAATGTAACAAAGGTGAAATATCATCACAATGAATCAACCATTTTCTTGTAGGGTACCAGTTTTTCATCTTTGGTTTGGTATTCTTCATTAACTTGGTTGACTATTAATTGTGAATCCCCAAAAATATGCAGCTCTGTGATTCTCCACTCTATTGCCATTTTTAGTCCATTTGTGAAGGCCTCATACTTAGCAATGTTATTTGTGCATGGGAACAATAGTTTGTAGGACTTAGGGATTGTGTACCCATGAGGAGAAACAAACAACACTCCTGCTCCTGAACCATTTTGCATGAAAGAGCCATCAAAGAACATCTTCCATGTTCTTGCAATCATGTACATTATATGCTCATCTGGAAATTCAAATTGAATTGGTGCTTTATCTCAAATTGGAAAATCAGCCAATTGGTCTGCAATGGCTTGTCCTTTTATAGCCTTACGCTCAACATACTCTATGTCAAATTCTAATAAATCATCATCCACTTAGCAAGTCTACCTGTGAGAGCAGCCTTACCAAGCAAATATTTGAGAGGATCAATTTTTGCAATGAGGTGTATTGTATGTGCAAGCATGTAATGTCGCAACTTTTGGGAAGCAAACACCACTGCAAGGAAAGAGTTTTCAATACTAGTGTAATTAACCTCATATGACACCAAAGTATGACTGATGTAGTATATAGCTCTTTCTTTTCCAATATCATCAAGTTGAGCCAATAATGCCCCCAGGGAAGATTCTGTTGCTAACACATACAATATGAGTGGTTTTCCTGGGATAGGAGGCATTAAGATTGGAGGATTGGCCAAGTATTTATTAATTTGGTGCATGCTTTGCTAACAATCTTCATTCTAGACACATTTAACCCCTTTGTGTAAAGTCTTATTAAAGGGTTGAGCTCTATCTACTAGTTGTGAAATGAACCTCCTAATAGATTGGAGGTGTCCTTGAAGACTCCTCATTTGACTGATGTTTTTGGGAGGAGGCATATCCAATATTTCTTGAACTTTCTCTACGTCCACCTCTATTCCTTTAGCTGAAATGATAAATCCTAGGAGTTTTCCAGAGGTGGCTCCAAATGCACACTTTTTGAGATTTAATCTTAATTGAAATTGTTCCATATGATCTAGAATGACTTCCAAATCGCCTAGCTGTGTATCCCTTTTTTAAGATTTTGCCAAGGTGTCATCCACATAATCTTCTATATTCTTATACATCATGTCATGGAAGATAGTAGTCATAGCTCTTTGGTAAGTAGCTCCTGCATTTTTTAATCCAAATGGCATGACATTCTAGCAATAGGTTCCCCATGCACAAGTGAATGCAATCTTTTCCTAGTCTTCAGGAGCTATTTTGATTTGATTATACCTAGAAAAACTATCCATCAATGAATAGATCTCATAACCTCTGGTCATGTCCATTATCATGTCTATGTTTGGAAGTGGAAAATCATGCTTTGGGCAAGCTTTATTAAGATCTCTAAAATTTGTGCAGACACAAATGAACTTGTCATGTTTTGATACTGGTACAATATTGGATATCCATTTGGCATAATCAATGGCTCTTATAAATCCTGCACTGAGGAGTTTTTCTAGTTTAGCTTTGACAAGAAGAGCTATGTGAGGATGCATTTTCCTCAACTTTTGTTTTACTGGTTTTATACCTAGAGCTATGGACAAGTGATGCATAATGAGATTAGTGTCCAGCCCTGGCATGTCTAAGTAAGTCCAAGAAAAATTGATCTTCTTGGTCTGTAGGAACTTGGTATATGCTTATTTTTCTTGTGTTGATAGAGACTGAGCTAAATGCACTATTTGTGGAGCCTCTTGTGTATTCAAATTAACTAGTTGTGTAGGCTCAACAAGCACTGAAGATCTGTCTTGAAAATAACTTGGGAGATAATCAAGTACCTCATCGTTAGGTGCCTCAGAGAGGTTTTCACCCTCAGATACGTCCTTTATTTTTACTTTTTTAGGTTTTGACACCGCCACATAGTGGTTTTCACCATCAGAACTCTTATTATTTTTTTCTTTTCTTTTCATTTTATGACTAAGGTACTTGATATCTGGTTCTGTCATGCTTGTAGTTTGTTCACTGGTGGAAGAGACTACTAGCTCAAGGGCATTTAGGTAACATGCTATCTCATAGTCATTTTGAAAAGTTAGGAGTTGAGGCTCTTGATAGCGTTGAGACCAATCAATTAGATGAGGATTGGCAAGGGGTAGGTCAATGAATAGTTCAATGACTAGTTAAATGTTGTGTATGCGAATGGTATCATCTTTGGTGATTGCAGAGTCAGGGTCCATCAAGTATCCCTCTAAGGTACCCAAATCATGACTTATCCTACCAAGCAAAGCATCATCCACTAAAGTGACTCATGGATTCCAATCCTCTAATCCTACACTAGACTCATTAGCTACCTCAGGTTGGGAACCATATGTATGGACAACATCAATGTCCATGTCAACTATGGAACAATCAGAGAGATATTCCCACTCATACTCATGTGAGTCCGTATCTGAATCCTGGCTGGGATGTTTACACAAAGCATATTTTCTAGGCCTTGAGGTAGAGGCTTTGATGTCACCAAGGGTAACACCTTCTTGAATGCCATTTGTGTAGTGATGTTCTTGAATAGGATCCTCAACATGATTCTCAATAGCGGATACTTCTAGTTCTAGGTCTGAAACTGTTGGATTGGCAATTGGAGTATCTGAATCTCCCCAAAGGAGATTCATGGAAGGGACCCAGTCTTCACACCTATCTTGTTGATTTTGCAAATTGGGTATGCAGCTTGATTCATCATCACTATCTGTCGCAGCAAGGATAGAAGTAGTTTTCTTGTTCTGACTTTCAAAACCTAGGCCAACCATTGTCTTAGACCTGTGTCCAAAAAGAGCATGATCAAGTGGTTTGACTCTAGCATCTAATCTATGACTGAGAGGACCATGACCTGGATAGCCCATATTTTTGACAAGAGTGTACCCTCTTCCATAGACCTTAGGAGAGGGAGAGAAGTTCTCATTATGCATGTATTTGTCTTCTCTATAGATCTAGTCCTTAACAGCTACCTCTTCTTTTTCATCCTGGATGAGCACTGAGGACTCTACAGATGTACCAAACAGAGTCATTGTTGAAGATGAAGGATGCATCTCTTGTGAAGGTTTACCATAGGACCTAGGTGAGACTGGCAGTTTTGTAAAGGAGTCAATTTGATATCCCCCCATACCAAGGTCTATGTATTTGAACTGATTCTAGCATTGTGCTAGAGTTGCATCAAAATTCTCTTCTTCTCTATTGAAAGGAACATGAGTCCCTGTTGAAATTGCATTAAAAGATAATGTGCTATCCCCAGGTATACAAATTTCTACTCCATTATAGGGGAACTTAATAGATTGGTGGTAGGTGGATGACACTACTTACATGTCATGGATCCATGGTCTACCAAGTAGGATATTATATGCTAAAGGACCAGCATCGACAATTTGGAACAAAATGTCCTTTTCAACAAGGCCAATCCTGACAGGAAGGACAACCAAGCCCTTGAAGCTTCTCTCTACCTCATCATAGGCTTTAATGGTAATTTTCTTCTAGGTATCAATAACTTGCTCGGAATAACCCAGTATCTTCAACAAACTCAGGGAACAAATATTGAACCCAGCACCCCCATCAATCAACACAGCCTAACATGGGTCTTGTGGATCATGACTTCAATATGAAGGGAAAGATTATGTGGATGGCTCAAAGCTTTGTCATCTTCTTCTGAGAATGTTAGGTAATGAGGGCTAGTAAGGTGGTTAACCATGTTCTATAATTGGTCAACATCTATGTTGTTAGGAACATTGGCTATACGCAAAGCATCCTCAAGGATACACTTATGTCTTGGAGACAATTCCAAGAGCTCAAAAATTGAGATTTGAGCTGGCATTCTTTGTAATTGGTCAATAAGATTATAGCTCATTTCAGGGTTGACTATTGATTTGGTGGTGACATTCTTGGATGTCACTTGCTTGGGTTTGCTGGACTGGTTGGAACTAGGACCTCTAATAACCATAGGACCTTGACTTTGGCTTTTGGTGATAGCGTTAAGATCTTGGGATGACCTTTGAGAGTGAGGGCCCCTAAGTACCACCATAGGTTCTTCATCAAATATAAACACTTTCCTTGACAACCTCAAGCATATTGATCACATTTTCTGCACCTATGTAGGTATAGTTGATTTCAGCCTTGCCATTCTTGGGTTTAGAGGTTTCCCCCTTTTCATATTTGGGCAAGGGTTTCTTGAATGCCTTGTGGTCTGCATTGGTATTCAACCCATCAATCTGAAGTTTGCCACTTTCAATAAGATCCTAAATAATGTGTTTAAGTTTCCAACAATGTTTGATGTCATGTCCAATGCCATTGTGGAATTTGTAGAAATCTTTTTCGTTCCACCAATGTGGCTTAATGTTAGGTATGCAAAAATTTGCTGGATCTTGTGGTTGTGCAAGGTTATTGGCAATAAGCATCTTGAAAACATCCTCATAGGAGTCACCCAGTTTATAAAATTGTCGCCTCTCCTTCTTAGGTTTTTCTTGATACTTTGGTTTATGCTCTTGTTGGTTGGAGGATGTGTTGAGCTTCATAGCTTGGACTGCACTAGACAAATGGAGGACTCCTTGATCCTTGGGTTGGGAAGAGTCCACAACTCCATCGTTGACTACTTGCTTATTCTTGTTCCAGTGTGAGTGTTTGCCTTTTTCCTTGTTAGAATTGTTAGTATTTTGACCATTGTTGTTATTGCTATGTTTGGTCAAAATGCCTTGTTCTTTCAAGACATCCTCAATTTGACATGTGGTCTCAACCATAGTGTCAAAGGAATCAAAGACCATCTTCCAAACCTCATAATGCATTTCAGGCAGCAAATTACTAACAATGATGTCAATCCTTTCATGTTCAGGGATAGTCCTAGAATAGTAGGAGCATAATCTTCTCCACCTTTGTAAGAAGGTAACAAAGGATTCCCCTTGGTTTTGTTTCAAATTGCACAAGTCCAACATAGTGACTGATCTTGACAAGTTATATGCAAAATGTTGAACAAATCTGTGGACAAGTTCCTTGAAAGTTTTGATGGGAGGGGTTATGTTGGTAAAAAAATCCATGGCTTGGCCCTTGAGACTCCTTGGAAATAATCTCATAAGATAGGAGTCATCTTGGTGAAACTCAAAACTCATGATGTAGAACTGACACACATGATCATGTGGGTCACCATTTCCATCATACTTGTCATATTGGGGGATTTCAACTTTCTTAGGAAAATCCGTCATACTCACACTTTTGTCGAAAGGATTGGGACAAATAGAATAAAGTGAAAAGGAAATTTTAGGTGCCAACACCTTTTCCATCATATGTTTGAGTTGTTTGATCTCCTCTTCTTGAGAGGGTCCTTGTTTCTTGATTCTTCTATGCACATCAAAGTTATAAGGGACCCTGGCACCCTTGTTAATCAAGCTCTCTAGGAACCTATCTTTATTTTGATCAAGATACTTCTTCACATATTGTTGGAATAGTGGCTCTTGTTGCATTCTCATTAAATCTTGATCATCAAAACTTGCACTACTTCCTCCATGTTGAGAGCCATGATGAGCTCGTTGGGAGGGTTGTCTCGAGTTCCGAGGAGGTGTTCATCTCCTATGTTATGAAATCCTCCTTCCTCTAGGACTAGGAGATGTTGAAGGGGTCCTTGACCATCTTCTACTTCTTGGGGTTCTTGAGGGAGTAGATGGTGGAGAGTTTTTTCCACTATTGGTATGCCTATTGTTGAATTGGTCATTGAGTTGCTGGGCTAAAAGCTATCTTGTTCCTCTTGGAATGCTTTTCTTCTCAACTCTAGCAAGGCTTGTTGCTCTTCCTCTAGGTGTCTAAACCTTTCTTCTTTAGTGGCTTGTTCGTCCAAAAAGGATTTCTTTTCACGGTCAATTATTTTAAGCCTTTCATTTGCATATCTTGAGGTTGTTTTGAGTGGAGAGTTGGACCTTGAATGTTTGAACAAGTCGTTAGTGAATGATACATTCACATGAGAATCACCAGATTCATTATTTTGGTCTTCATGTTGTGACCGTGCATCTTTGTGAGCTTGCCCATAATGTCTTTCAACTCTTTGATGGGCGTCTAAATATCTTGAGTTAATAGGGGGTGATTCAAGTTGATTTTCATCACCAAATAGCATGTTATGCCTATGTCTTTGGAAAATGTCATCAAGAGTTTGATCCATCACTTCTCTTTGTTTTCTAGTCATGGTGTAGCTCATGTCCATATCTAATTGAGAAGGTGGTAAAGAGGTACTCAACTCACTAGGATTGCTCTTCAGGTCAAACCAAGCTTCAGACTCGCTCCTAGGTGATCGATCAAAGATGGGTTTCTTTCCCTTTCACTTTTGATGAGTTTGGACTGAGGGTAACTATTTGAAAATAACTTGAGGTCATTTTCCTTGACTAACTTGGTACCTTGTTGTAACCAACATGAAAGAAAAAGACCCTTGGTGATAACATGACCTTATGAAACATCAATACCAAACTAGGATATTGAAAGTGTTCAATTGTCCAAAAAGAGATGGTGAGATAGAAAGCTGTAAAGGTGTAAACAAACACTGCCATAGAGGTTTATAATAAAAGGTTGAGTATCCTAACACATATGGACCATGAGGATGGATTTACCCAAATATATTTGAAATTGAAACTAAATTTTGATGGAAGTGAATTTGGACAAAAGAGTACTGAAACTCTCCAAGCGTGTTACCAAAGAATCTAAAGGTGTACTTTTTCAACAAAGATAATTCCTAACTTATTGATGCCAAGCAAGACTACTTTGTAAAATCAGAGAACACTAATTCAAGGGGTCTAAAAATAGGAACCCAAGGTACAAACATGTTTCTAGCAGCAGAGTAAGTCACCTACTAAAATCTGGTCGACTAAGGAAAGACTAAAAATTGCATAAACCAGACAGACAACAAAAAGACTTTGTGCGACAGTTTCTAGGCTAATAGTATGATAGTTTCTGTCCAGGTGATATTTCACAGCAAGTAGTGCGACAGTTTCTAGATAGCCTATGCGATATTTTCTAGGCAAGCAGTGCGATAGTTTTGCAGGAAAAAACTATCGCATGATAAATCTCAGTAAAGTGTGTGATACAGTTTTAGGATCGTACGACTCTTGACCAGTGAGTGCTAAAAATCTTAGTTTTAAGGGCAGTTTGGCCAAAATTTCTATTTGAAGGTTGTATTTTTTGATTTCAAGCACAGTGACAATAGTAAATAGACAGGTTTGCAAATAGTAGGTGATCAAACATGTCATAAAACACTTGCACAAGGGCAAAAGAAACCTTTCCAAGACAAGCAATTGTGATATCAAAGCAATAAAATCCTATTAATGCTACCATGATGTTTGATATTTTGAGAATGTTTACACGGGTAGATCACATCGAGAACACTTCAAGCACTTACTAGCCTAAAAAGACAATGGCTCAATACTTAACAACTTGGCCCACACTTGATGCTCCATTGCCTCACACAAAGTGGTTTCCCACAATAGATATTGGCTTTGTCATGGAAGTGCCAATGACACAACCAAAGGAACATAGATGGTGAGTAGTCTTAGGGTGATCCGGGTTAGTCCACTAGGATCAATCCTTGCACCAAGAAGCTAAGCAGAAAAATAGGGTGGCTTCTATCTATGGTTCTTAGTAAGGGCTTCCATTCGTAATACCCCTCTTGCTCCCCAAAGTGACTCCTTGCCTTGCGGCAAGTAATGGACCTCGTAGCCACAAGAGTACCTTAAGCATTCTTGCTCAACATTTTCTTCATGGTCACAATCCCACAAGTACTCACATCAAGCAAAGACAAGTACTACGTCTACCAAGGTTTTATGTCCTTGATAGCCTTGAGTTTATAGTGGGTCAGAATAGTTGGCAAAAAGCTTGTCCCCACTTGGATCGTTCCTCTTGATTGCTCAAGAGTAGGCCCGCTAAAGGATTTTAAAAGTTAAACAAAGAGTGGATCAACCTTTGAGTGTCAGGATTTCTATTTCACCTCAAGGGTGAAGAGCATAATCTCCTAGCTCAAAAATTTCTCCCAAACACACCAAGCAAAGGTTCAATTACCCTCTTGCTTTCAAAATCTAAAGATGGGTCAAGATTTTCTGGTTCACCACAAGGGTGAAGAGCATAATTCTCCTACCACCCAAAGATCCCTACAACAAGATATTAAGTGCCTAATAAATGAAACAACTAGTATATGTTGCACTCAAAAGAAAGCAATTAAACAAGCACTTGATTTTTTTTTTTAATGCTTTGGGCAACCCTGCAAAAACTGTTAGTAGCCCTTGTACATTTGGAGCTTTGACATGCATTCTTTTAAGAAAATAATCAAGCAATATGAGCACCTACAAGCACAACTTGTTAGCCCTACAAGGGTTAGCACATCAAAAACCAAATGAAATCTGTAAATAGACCCCTGTTCTACCACAGTGAATCATAAATCCAAATCAAACCAAGTAAATCTTGCAAAGAAATGAAAAAAATTGCTCACTACCAGGCCTAGGCAATATTTCTATCAGAGAAAGGATCGTGTGATATTTCATTCTGTACTGGTGCGATATTTTATCTCCATGTGATAATTCCTGATACCTGCATGTGACAGAGAACAAAACCACCGTGTGACACAATCTGCCAAAGTGTACGATATTTTAACTAGTAAAATATCACACCGGTATACAATAAACTATTGTACGACACTAGAAAACTGTCACATGATAATTTTGTCAGAAAAAAATAGAGAGAAAATATTGATGAAACAACAAGCAAATATTGATGAAAAAATGACATAAATGCATAAAAGGAAGGACAAAACAAGAGTGTTCTGCCCCATGGTGGGTGCAAAAAATGTACACACTAAATAGTGCACTTCTCTAAGTCATTACTTCCAAGGGAATCCATGAATGAGAAACCTTGAGAAAGTGACCTAGAGCTCCCTAGGCATGGAGTCACAAGATTGTTGATGCTGCTCTCAACTAGACCTATTGAAGCATGCAACCTTGCTAGTAAACCACACAATGGGAGATTCAAAGAGACAAGGGCAGGAGTGCCAATATCCTCAAGAATCAATGAAAAATGCAATGCAATGCAAGCTATGCTAAGAATGAAGATGCAAGCTAAGCTATGGAAAGGAAAGTATTACAAACCCTTGCTAATTAAGCTATGTGAGCTAATCTAAAGCATAAAGGAAACTAAGCTAGATGCCATGAAAGCTATGATGCAATAATGAAACTAGAATGATAAAATGATCTCCAAAAGCTCCAAAGTCTCCAAGAAATCCTCCAGCATAAGATTAGCATAAAAAGTTGGGATCTAAGAATGAGAAAAGAGCTCTCCTTTTAAAGGAATTGAGAGAGAATGGACCATGGAGATTAAGAGGAAAAAGATTTAATCAAGGGTGGAGCTTGAAAGAGGAGCAATCCATGCGCGCAAACATCCTCCAATGAGAAAATAAGAGTTGACTTTTGTGTCCATATGAGACAAAAAGTGCTTTTCTTCTTTTTATAAAATAAGAATAATGCTTTATTTGTGCAACTTAGGATAAGAGGAAAAGTGGGGGCTTTTTATTTAATAAAAGGGAATAAAATTCCTTTTAAATAAATAAAGACTTTAGGATAAAATGGTTAGCCCATAGAATACAATCGAATAAAATGATAAAATAGGATTTGATCAAGGAAATTGATCTAATTGAAAAATGTTGATTTTTGAAAATATTGATTCAGGGATTTGATAAATTGCTGAATGGGGGCCCAAAGTCTAGGTGACCATTTTAGGGTGCATATAGTATGCAACTAGGAGAGTGAGTTTAGAACTAACAAAGGGTCATAGACATAGGACCATCGGTGAGTATCCTAAACATGCTGCCATTAATGTTTTAGTGAATTTATGGTGCAAGGGGGGGTCATTAATAGGCCAAAAAGACCGTCAGGGCATAGACAACAATTGGTAGATCGTCGTCTGCATAGATGACAGTTGATAGATTGTCATCTGGAGAGATGATAGCCTCTCAATTGTTGTCTATGAAGACAACAAGGGGGAAGGCATGGAAAAAAACCAAAGTGTCATCTATGCCAAGAGGGTTGAACGATAGGTTGACCTAGTCTAGGAGGGGCATCCACGCAGACTGGTGTTTGTGCATATTGGCGTCTGCGTGGACTGGTGTTTACATGAGTGTATCATCTTAAAATGGAAGCACTTCGATGTTAAGAGCATTTAGCCCTCTGAGTGAGTATTTTGGGGTCATGTTAAGTGCCTTGATCGGGTCTTTTCTTGTATTTGGCTATTTCCCCCCTGTTCTGCTTCTCTCCTCCTTATTTCCAGCCTTTTTTGGATAGTTTTCTTTGAGAATTTGGAGTTTCTGATTGTCTGGGTCAAAGATGACCTGGTAGGGTCCAGGATGACCTAGAACCTAACCTAGGTTAGGGATGACCTCGACCCTAACCTAGGGTAGTGTCTACCTCATCCCTAACCCCAGGTCCACTTTTCAGATTCTGGGAGTTCCAGGATATCGGGTTTCGAAAAGATTTCTTTTCCTGCTTCCGGGTCAGCTATTTTGAATTTCAGAATGGTAAATCCTTAAATTGCATTTAATTTGGGTCCATTTCTATGGGTTAAGGTTAATTGGGATTTAATTCTCCAATTTCATCCTTCTCTAGAGGTTTGTGCCCTAGATCACTATAAAAAGAAGCCTTCCTCTCTCATTTTATCCATCTCTTCCATCAATTCACATCTGATTTTCATGAGCAAGATCAAACATCCACAAGAAAGAATTCCATTCAAGAAATCTTCCATTCAATCCATCTTCTCCATTCAAGTTCTCCTTTTAAGATCAAGGATTCAAGCATTCAAGCCTTTGAAGGGATTTGGTTCAAGCATTCAAGATTCATCATTGAAAACCCTAGATCTAGCCATCATGGTGGTGTGATCTTCCTTCAAGATCCTTTGTTCATCTTCAAGATCCACTCATTCTTCTATCAAGGTGGATTCCAAGCATACAATCATGGAGGTTTTGGATTTACAATCATGGTTTTGATTTACGTTGTTGTGTTCAAGCTTTCATATCAATATACTTGTTTACATTTCAAATACAATTGCATATCTATTGAATATCATAGCTTCATTGTTAGATCTACTTCTACTACTTGCTAGCATTCTCCATTTCAATTTAATTATTAAGGTTGATTCCAAACCAGGGTTTGACCAAGGAAAACCCCTCATACAAACAACAAAACCATTTTTTTTGCAGGTACAGGTACAGGACTGCGAATCAGAGCTTGGATTTGAATACCCTTTTCGGCGAACTTCTGAGATCCACGAATAGATTTTTTGTCGAAGCTATTTTGGGTGAAGGATGACCTTTAGTAGGGGGTAGGATCCTACCTTGGGGTAAGACCTTGCCCTACTATCTAGGTCAAGGATGACTTGCTTCCCGCAAGACAAAAGTTTTATGGGTTTTCTCCGTCTTGGCATTTCCAGTCCAAAATAGGTTGCAAAATTTCCTGAAACTACACATAGACATCATAAATCAACATCTTCTAGATCTGCCCTATTTTGAGGTTAGTATTTTCCATCTATTCATTTCATATTTCAAGCACATACTTTCTATAGTAGATTATAGGATTTTCTCCTTTCTTCATATTCTCTATTGTTTGATTCTTTTGTGCATTGATCACTTCTTTGTGATTGATCCATTTGGATTTTTCCTTTTGAGAATTCGGATTAAGGATAGGTCCTATATTCTACCCCTATTCAAATTCAAACCCCATACATAGAGGTGGATCCATTTCACCTCTATTCATTTTGGTGAACCTGACAAGTTTACTTTCTTTCTTTTTGGTGTTAGATTTTCCTTTAAGATTAGATTTGGTTTATGCTCTTGCATTTTTAATTAAAAAATATACAAAAAAATCTATATATTCAATAAAATACAAAAAAATTTCTTGCATTTCATTTACTATGAAGATTTTTAAGATGCTTTGGTGTGTGTTCATGTTTTTTATTACCCTTCTTTTAGCATTTCTCTACCATACCTATGATGTTTATGATAGTATCATTCACTTCATTATGTTGATGACACTTCATTTTGCACTTGCTTATGCTTTTGTGAAATTGACCGATACTAGTCTTCCTATATTCAAAACTTTCATTAAAGATTTATGTGGTAGCCTTATTACTCTTTTAAATTATGTGAAGAATTTGATAGATCATACACCATCTCCTAATCTTCCTAATCCTAATCCTATTAATCCTAGTCTGATTCCTAATCTTCCTATTCCTAATCTGATACTTAATTCTCCATCTGTTCATCCTCGCTCTTCCCATACTTATGATGGAATTCAAGCTAGAGTTTAGGATGCAGATAGGAAAGACTTATTTGATTTACCTTCTCCTCTGATTCATGATGATATTAAAGGAAAGGGTAAAGAAACTTCTTCAAAACCTATTATTCCACCTTATACAACTGTAGACATGGAAAATTGGCAAAGGCTTAAATCGATCAAAAGGTGCAACAAATCATCAAAATAGCACTAAAAATTGATAAATGGAACAAAGGCAATTCAAATCAAAGGAAAATTCAATTAAATGATTAAATGATTAAATAAGGCTTGAAAAGGGGAAAAACACTAAGAAATTGATTAAATTCAATTAATGACATAGTTGTTGAAAGCAAAAATCAAAATGAACCTCTTACCCTTCATGGCTAAATTTAATTGCTTTAATTAATTAATAAATATGAAATTCCCTCAACAAAGGAAAAAGGAGACAAAATGGACACAAATCACTCACTTTTGTTGAAATGGTCCAGCCTTTTGAAACCATTTAAATGTTTGTCCCCCAATTTAGGGACAAAGCAAAGCCAATTGACCTTACCCAAGCATAACCATGGTTATCTCACTCTACCCCCTACCCTTGGGAAAATCTTATAAATAGAAGGCATTTTGAGGCATTATTAATCCACTCCATATCTTTGAATTGCAGCAAAGCTCTTGCAATTTGCATCCACACCACTCACTTAGCATTTTCATTGATATTTAGCTTAAATTGTTGATCATTTTAGAGATTTTCTTATCAAATAGAGCTAGAATTTGATAATTAGATCTATTTTGCATATCATTCTTAGTTCAATTCTCATAATTAGAGTGTCACTAGTGAGGATTTGCAGCTGAGAGCCTCATTTACCACTTCAATTTAGAGAATCATGAGATATTTAGATTAATTGTGCATTATTTAGATTAGTTTGCTTTGAATAGTGTAAATTCTCTTTAAATCTTGTTATTTCATGAAGGTGTAAATCACTCACACACAAATGGCGCCCACCGTGGGGCTCTAGGCCTCAAATTTATCAAAATTTCCACGTTATTTGCAAATTTAGGCTAGAATTGCATGATTTTGCTCACTGTTTGCAGGTTACAGGAAAGAAATCACGCCTACCAGTAAAGAAATCACGCCTACAGTAAAGAGATGTCGCTCGCGGAAATTTAGATGTCGCCTAGAGTCTGAACGCTCACGCTTCTTACCAGCAGAATCACGCTTCTGGATAAAGAAATCACGCCTGCGAACATTAGATTATCGCCTGACGCACAAAGATATGATGCCTTTGGCTATTTGGATGTCGCCTACAAAGAATTAAAAGCCGCGGCCGACGAATTAGTTCACGCCTGGTGTAAAGGGAGTTTCCTGCACTTTGCTTTTGATTTGTCGCTCTTATTATTTTAAATGTCGCTTTCATTTAATAAGATGTCGCTTATCTGAATTAGTTTATCTCTTTTGGATAAATAGTTCGCGCGTTCATTTAATTTGATATCGCACGTAATCACTTTAATCTCGCTTGAGCCCCTTTTGGTGACGCTCGCGGTTAAAGTAATTACGTCTTTGTTAAATTAGATATCGCCTTTAACAGAAGAAATGTCGCCTGGTATAGCATCTATTTTCTATTAGAGTAATTGCTGTTGTCGCCTGTAATAAAGATTTCACGCGTTTGCTAAATTTAATATCGCACTTGACTATTTTGATCTCGCTTGAGCCCCTTTTGGTGACGCTCGCGGTTAAAGTAGTCACGTCTTCATTAAATTTGATCTCGCCTATAGTCTGGACAATGTCGCCTGACAGTATTTTCACTATTTTGTCAAAATAAGGACTGTATGCTAACTTTACTGTCATTTTTTTTTGTCTCAGGAGCATGGTCTGTCATAAGAAAGTGCAAAAACCAGAGAGAAGATACAACTTAGAGGAGAAATTGATCTCTAAGAGGATAAGGAAAGAAAACCGGGTACATTCTACCTTTGTTCTCAATAATAATTTAGAGAAAGAAGTAGAATTACATGCCAAATACATTGCTGTTGTAGATGCTTACAAACGAAAATATGTCTCATTGAATTGGGAATTTAGTCCTTAAATTTGTAAGAATTTTGCAAGTATTTTGGTAAAAAAAAAGAATCAAAAGCATAATCAATTATATCATTTTTAGCTTTGATTTTGGTTTCCCCTCACTTTGTTTGTATTGTGCTGACTAACTTGTTGGTGGAGGGAACATTTTGCCAAGGTAAGAGAAGGATTTGGAGAGAAAAATGAAAAATCTACTACTTAAAAATGCGCCTAGCCTTTGCTAGCATCGTTTGAGGTATTTTTCTCATCAAGCTTGCACTTCCCTTAAATTGTGGCATTTTCAAAGTTCAAAAACATAGTTTAATCATAAAAGGAAAAAAATAAACACTTCAATTCTAAGAACCCCTTTGTCACGGGGTTGAAAAAGAACCAAATTTGATTGTGAGTGTTTGGGATAAGGGAAAAGCAATAGGGATATGCTCTTCACTCTTTGAGTGAATCAAATTCCCAAACTTGCTCTACCAAATCCATTTTTCATGCTTTTCAATGAATATGTTTAAAACTTAGTGGGCTCGCCTCCCGAGATTGCCTTAGAAGGGCCGGTGAGAGGGACAGCCCAAAGTGGGATACACTTGCTTTTGCCGCGAGAATCCGACCCACTATAAAATGAAACGCGGGTATCTTTAATGGGGTACACGACAAAAGGATTTTAGCTCTTTCGAACTTCCTCTAGTAGTCCTAACGGATTGCGCAAAATCGTGCTTTTGTGCGTGTGGGAAGCCCCTTAACATAGTTGGGGGATGAAAAGCTAAGATCTCTTTTGAACGGAAAACTTACTACATAACGGTAAAATAGCAAAACTACCTATTAGAGCCATGTTTACGAACCAATTATGTGCTAGGTAGATTGTGTGGAAGCTATTCTTGTGTTAAACCTGTGAAAACGTTCAAAAATATACACATTAGAGCATTCTAGGGATATGGTACCCACTTGATGTGTGTGTTGAGATTGTTTTTATTTTCAAACAAGATATTCCAAAGTTATTGATCAAAACACCATTAAAATTTTAAACCATTTAAAATTGATCAAAAACTTTTACCTTATTCCAAAAACAGCTTATCAAGAGAAGAAAGTCAACATACCCTTAAAGTTTGTTCATGCCTATTATTACAAGGTCACTCTCCATAAGGAAAGCATTACAAACAGACGGGACCTACAACGGAGAAGAGCTCCCATTTCCAAAGACCACTTTCATTACTTCACGAGTGACTGAAAATCCCACTAAGGCAAAGGACATTAACAACATGTTTAGTGGTACCCTAGGAAATATCGATCCCACTAACCAAGGGAACAACATGAATGGGGGCATAGATCCCAATAACAACCAAGGGAACAACATGAATGGAGGTATGGATCTTAACAACAATCAAGGAAATTCTAATAATGGAGGAAGAGACCCTAATTCTCAAGAGGCAAATTCACAAGGCAACAACTTATTGCCTCCTCATAATACAAACTTACCCCCAACTGCAGAAGAAGCCACGATTGAAAGAGCATTAGAGGCAAGACAATGTCCTTATTTCATAGAACTAATGAAAAAGACCATGCTTATGGATAAAGAAAAACACTTCATGGACTTAATACAAACGGGGGTAAAGCTACCTAAAGATTTTGACATAGAACAATTGAAGCCCAAGGAAATAGAAGACCCTATGGAAGCAATGAGGAAACAATTCAAGGCATTACAAATGGAAATTGACAATTTGAAACAAAATGGGGCTCCTAAGCCTTTCTCTATTGAAACATTATGTCCTTTTCCATTTGATAAGAGTTTGGTCATGGTGCCTTTTCCCATTAATGTAACATTTCCTAAATATGAGAGATATGAAGGAACATCTGACCCACATGATCATCTTCGGGGGTTTTGTGCATTGAGTCTTGAATTCATGCATGAATCAACCTATTTAATGAGACTATTCCCAAGAAGCTTGGGAGGAACAGCCATGGATTGGTTTTCAAAACTACCATCCGGCATAAAATCCTTTGAAGAGTTAGCATCTAAATTCGTGACTCATTACTCTTATAACATCAAACATGAGGTCACCATGATAACATTGTGTAACACGAAGCAACAAGATGGAGAAGCCTTTCTCACATTCTTGCAAAGATGGAGGACTGCATTTGCTAGATATCCAAGAAGTGTACCGGAGAAAGAAAAAATGGATATCTTTATTAACGGTTTAAGAAGCGAGCTGAATTATAGACTAAGGATGCAATGTCCCAAAACCTTTCAGGATCTAATTGATAACGGAATTACAACGGAAGAAGTGTTGATTAAGAGTGGAGAGTTGAAATTGCACAAGGAAAATAAGAATAACTCTAACTCCAACAACAACAATACCAACAATAACAACAATCCAAATAAAAGTTGGTACAACAACAATAGCCGTTATGCTGCAAAGAATAACAACAAAGGTATTGTTAATGATGGTGTAGTGGAATCCAGCAACTTGAAGGTGATTCCATTTGCCCTTACAAAGACACCAAATCAAGTGAATAATGCTAATCAAGCATATAATGCACCTTCCAACAATAACAACAATGCCAATAAGAATAATCAAGGAAACAAGGATCAAAACAGCAAGTATGATAAGTATTTGAAACCCACTCCTGCAAGACATTTTACACCCTTGGGAGAATCACTTGAAACTGCATTAAAGGCTCTCATAGCTAACAATGTTATTGCATTACCCGCTATTAAACCTTATGAACCAGACCACAAGCCGGGATGGTGGGATGCTAAGCATCATTGTGAATATCATAGGATTCGGGGGCACCCTACAAATGAATGTTTACAATTAAAGAATGTGGTGCAAGACTTGATAGATAATAACATAATCACTGTTGATGGACCCCAAAATAATGAAGATCATACGGCCTTCAAACAACCTTTTTACAAACATGATAAAGGTGAGTCATCAAATGGCAAGAAACAAAGCGCCAATAATCTCAACTTTGCGCCATCATATGATCATATTGTTAATGCTATCATCATTAATGAACAGCCTCAAAAGGAAGCAACAAATGTCATTACAAGAGGGCAGAATTCTAGAATGACTTTACAAGGGATAGTCCCTCAAAACACCAATATCCCACCATCCAACATTATGGTCAAACAATCTCCTACAGCAGCAAGACCTTATAGTTTGGTAGACCAATTGCAACGTACTCCAGCACAAATCTCAATCTTAGAGTTATTGAAGTTGTCACCAAATCATAAAGAGATTTTGGAAAAAGCTTTGGAAGAAACACATGTTTCTACTACCTTAGGGGAAGAAAAGTTTCAAAATATGGTAGGACATCTTGTGGCTCCTCATTGTCTTTCATTTTCAGATCAAGATGACATGTCTATAACTCATCCTCAAAATTTGCCATTACATATAGAGGTTTTGATTGAAAGGCATAGAGTCAAAAGAGCCCTTATTGATGGAGGGGCTGGCCTTAACATATGCACATTGAGTCTTGTAAAATCCTTAGGTTTATCCGAGTCTTGCATTGACCCTACAAAGAAAATCACCATAAAAGCTTATGATGAGGCTGAAAGAGCTTCTAAAGGCATGATTGTGTTGCCCATCCAAGTGGGACCAGTTAAGAAGGAAACCAAATGTCAAGTGTTGGACATGAAATTAACCTATAACATTTTATTGGGAAGACCTTGGATTCATGAGATGCAAGCTGTCCCCTCCACATACCACCAATGCATCAAGTTCCCATACATGGGTGAAGAAATCACAGTTGGAGGAGAATCAAATCCATTTCAATATTGTAATGCACTCAAACCCTTGCATGAATTATACATTCCACATAATCGTGAAGGAGTTGTTCCAAGAATCACCAATGAAGATGCACAAAATCCTCTTCAAACTAGCTCAACTACATCAACTAAGGGCAAGGAAAAAGTGAGCTACGAGGGTCCAAATGTGATGGAAAGTCCATGTGTGGCACCTAAATTGGAAACAGTGATCTACAAACCTACTAAAGAGGAAAAAGAACAAGCTAAAGCAGATCATTACCAATACATGAGTGAGATGATGAACAAATTTGACAAACAATGCAAGATTAGTTCAAAAGGGGTAGGAGAATATTCAGTTTCTCTATTTGACATGCCCATGTCTCCTAAATCACATGGAAAACCCTCAAAAGAACATCTTCCACATAAGTATAATTCTTATTTTGTGAGGGAAGATAGCAAAGCAACATGGGATAAGGAAGAGGATGATGTCCTTCAATGGCTTTATCATGATGAGGATGGTACCCTAGACACTCCCATGGAAAGAATTCAGCATGTTAATATACAAACAGAACAATATGGAAAAGGATTTGATATTATGCAAAAGATGGGATACAAAGGAAGAGGACCCCTAGGCCAAAGAAATAGAGGATTATTAGAACCTATTGAACCTATTTGGAGGGCAAGTCATGAAAAATCCGGAGTAGGTTTTCAATATAAGGGAGAAAGTTCAAGTCCAATGCATGATTTTCATCCTCAAATAAATGCATTAGAATCCGAAGGAGATAGTGATGATTCTAGGGATTATGAATGGGATACTTTATCAGATGAGTCATGTCAAGATAAAGAAGTCATTGTTATACATACTTATGCAAAAATCCCAAAACAAGATGCTCCAATTAATGAAGAATCTTCTATTCAAAGGCCTAATATAGAACAAGCATCTAGTAGTGGAGCATGGATAGAAACATTTTGGACACCTTCAGAGGAGGGAAATTCAAACGTTAGTTTCAACCTGCTTGTGGCTTTTCCCACATTGTTTCCCGTAGAGGTCGACGAGGATTCAAGCGAAGGGGACTTTGACCCTGCTTCCATGGATCATCTTGAGGAAGCACACATCATAGACCTAAACGATACAATGTATGAACCCTCAAACGAAGTCATGTCCATAAATCCTATTGATGATACCTTACCCAATAATTCCTTAATTTTGATACATCCAGACCTCATTGATTGGGATCAAACTGAACCACATGACTTACTTTACTTCCCAAATGACCAAGCCACAAACCAATACCTCAATGCGGTTGAACCCTCTTTCACCAACGAACTCAATACGGACATGATGACAACAGAAAGGGTCCAATCTCTTAGTCAAAAAAAAGAAAAATAAAAAAATAAAAAAAAATGAAAAGTTCTATTGGTGAAAACCCAACTGTGGCACCATTAGAACCAAAAACAATGAAAATAAAAGACGTTTCTTTTGGTGAAAACCCAACTGTGGCACCATTAGAAGAGAGATTGGATACTTTGCCTGAACATGAAGAAGAACGGTCATCTATTCTTATAGAACCAACAGAAAAAGTTAACATTGGCACGGAACTAGAGCCAAAGGTTGTACACTTGGCTGCATCACTTACATCTATTGAAAGAGAGGACTTTATCAAATTCTTCCAAGAACAACAAGTAAATTTTGCATGGTCATATGCCGATATGCCTGGATTGGATCCCGATTTCATAATGCATCATCTGAATGTTAGACCCGGAGTTAAACCTGTGAAGCAAAAACTAAGGAAAATGCACCCACATGTGGCTCTTCTAGTCAAGGCAGAATTGGAAAAATTGTTAAAGGTGGGATTCATAAGAACAATAGCATATGCTGATTGGATCTCTAACATTGTGCCAGTTACTAAACATGATAAATCTATCCGTGTGTGTACGGATTTCAGAGATTTAAACCTTGCATGTCCCAAAGATGACTTCCCATTGCCAAGCATTGATACCATAGTGGATTTGACAGTAGGTCACGCAATGTACTCATTAATGGATGGATTTAGTGGCTACAACCAAATCAAGATTGCTCCCGAAGACCAAGAAAAGACAGCATTTACTTGCCCTTGGGGTACTTTTTGTTGGAATGTTATGCCCTTCGGTTTAAAAAATGCTGGAGCTACATATCAAAGGGCCATGACAACTATTTTCCATGACATGATGCATACTTTTTTAGAAGATTATGTGGATGACATTCTAGCAAAATCCCACAATAGAGAAGAGCATTTACAAATCCTAAGAAAAATATTCATTCGGTTAGAACAATTCAAAGTTAGACTAAACCCAAAGAAGTGTGCCTTTGGTGTCCAATCTGGCAAGTTATTGGGTTATATAGTGTCAACAAAAGGCATTGAAGTTGATCCTGAAAAAGTACAAGCAATTCTAGAAATGGAAATTCCAAGAAATATTAGCCAAATGAGGTCACTACAAGGAAAGATTCAATCAATAAGGAGATTTATCTCTCAATTAGCAGAAAAGTGTCACTCCTTCACCAGATTGTTACACAAGGACACTACATTTATGTGGGATGAGGAATGTGATAAGGCCTTTGCTACTTTGAAGACTTATTTGATAAACCCACCTATTCTTATGTCACCTATCAAAGGTAAAGAACTGTTGTTATACATATCAGCCACAGAAAGGTCTCTAGGCATATTGTTGGCACAAGAAGATGAGCAAGGAAAAGAAAGGGCAATTTACTATCTTAGTAGAACCTTAATAAAATATGAACTCAATTATTCATTCATGGAAAGAGCATGTCTAGCAGTGGTTTTTGCATCTCAAAAACTAAGACATTATATGTTGATGCATAAGATCAAATTAATTGCCAAGATTGATCCTCTCAAATACTTACTAAGTAAAACTGCCTTAACAGGTAGAATAGCAAAATGGGTCATGATCCTAAGTGAATTTGACATTGAATATGTTGATAGAAGAGCAATTAAAGGACAAGTGATAGCAGATCACTTAGCAGATAACCCAATGGAGTCTACACAAACCATGCAAATTGAATTTCCAGATGCAGAAATTGTCAACATAGAAGCAAAGACATGGAAGTTATATTTTGATGGATCTTACACACAAGGAGGTTCTGGAGTAGGTATATTATTGGTTACCCCTCAAGGATACACCATTCCAAAGTCTTATAAACTCTTATTTCCATGCACCAATAATATAGCGGAATATGAGGCATTAGTCATTGGCATCAAAATGGCTTTAGAATGGAGTATTGCAGAATTACAAGTGTATGGAGATTCCCAACTCATAATCAATCAGGTTAATAATGAATACAATACCAAGGACATCACATTGATGAAATATAAAACCTTGATTGATGGATGGAAGAAGTACTTTGCTTTGATCACATTTGAACAGATTCCAAGAGAAAAGAATAGAGCAGCAGATGCCATGGCTACCTTGGCTTCCTTGTTACAAAAACCAGATCAACATGAGAAGTATGAGTTCTTGGTGGAAGAGTTGGTAAAACCGGCATTTAACCTTCCTGACACCCAAATTGTTGCTCTTTTACATGGACATGACTCTCCTTGGTATGGACCCATCTATACTTACCTTAAAGACCAAGTACTCCCCATAGACCAAACTCGTGCCCAAAAATGTAACTTCATACGCCAAGCCGCCCATTACCTAATCCTTTCAGACACATTGTATCGTAAGGGTCTTGATGGGACGTTACTTAGATGTCTAGAGGAAGAAGAGTCTAAGTTAGCTTTACGCGAGGTCCACGAAGGCATTTGTGGGTCACACTCAAGCGGTTTTAATCTAGCTAAGAAAATCCTTCGTGTAGGGTACTTTTGGACAACATTAGAAAAGGATGCTTGTCAATTTGTGAAGACATGCAGCAAATGTCAATATCATGGTAATATGATACATGCACCGGCTCAAGAATTACACCCATTCATTACACCATGGCCTTTTTATCAATGGGGTTTTGACTTGATTGGGATCATATATCCTCCATCTTCAAACGGACACAAGTATATCATCACAGCAACAGAATACTTCACCAAATGGGTGGAAGCAGTTCCATTAATAACAGCAACCGGCAAACAAATTTCAATGTTCATTTTGAACCACATAATTTTCCGCTATGGTATTCCACATGCCATTATCACGGATAATGGGAAACAATTCAAAAATCAGGATATTGATGAACTTTGCATGACATTTCACATTACACATCATTCATCATCCATTTATTATCCACAAGGCAATGGACAAGCTGAGGCAACAAACAAAAATATCCTCAAAATATTAAAAAGATCAGTTAACAAATCAGGAAGAGATTGGCACGTGCAAATAAATCCCGCACTATGGGCTTACAGAACTAGTATCAGAACACCTACAGGAGCTACCCCATTCTCTTTAGTCTATGGAACCGAAGCAGTTCTACCATTAGAAGTTGAAATTCCATCTCTACGGGTTTCATTAAGAGGATTGATCACTGATGAGGATTATAGGATTGCCAGACTACAACAATTGGAATTGTTAGAGGAACATCAGACTCAAGCTTATGAGCATTTAAAAGGTTATCAAAACAGGATTGCACACAATTACAACAAACACATCAAACCAAGAACTTTTCAAGTAGGAGACTTGGTACTACGAGAAAATCCCAAAAATCAAGTTGAAAGGGAAAAGAAAGGAAAGTGGGAAGCTAATTGGATAGGCCCATTTGTGATAGCATCATCCTTTGGAACTGGAACATATAAGTTATCAGATTGTAATGGTGAAGAATTACAAGAACCCATAAATAGCATTCATTTGAAGAGATTCTGCACCTAAAACAGATGAAAGAGTATAAAGAGTATCAGATGAGAGAGCATCATAATTATTGTACATAATTGAAAATGGAAAATACCAAAAACATTTGAAAATGGAAAATTCAAAAACATTGGAAAAGAAGGAAGATCAAAAACAGTGGAAAATTGAGCCTGAAGAAAGCAAAAACATTTGAAAAACTATCTCTTGGTGAAAACCTAGCAAATAGGCGCCAAGGTGATAATGAAACAAAAAAACAAAAAAAAATGAAAAAAATGAAAAAAATGAAAAAAGAGAAAAAGTGCCTTGGTGAAAACCTAACAAATAGGCGCCTTGGTAGCAAAAAAAAAAAAAAAAAAAAAGAGAATACCAAAAAGTGAAAACTTGGTAACAAGCGCTTTTGGTTCCCTTAAGTCATTTCCTTCCTAGTCACATGTGTATATAATGCATCTCATCATCCCATTTGTCTAAACCTTCATTGCATCCGTCATTTGTACATAGTCATAATAACAGTTTGTAGCACCATCCTTTGCATTGCCTAAAGTTGTCAAAATTGATACATCAAATACTTGGGGGCAGCATAAACGGATTGGAAAGTGGGTACCTCAAAAAGGATTCATATGAACAACATTCAGTCACAAACAGAAAGAGATCAACATTTTTCCGAAGAGAGATCAGATTTTTGTAAACCTTGGATTGATAACAAAAAAAAGTTGACTACCACAACAAAATTCTTGAAGCCTAAATTGACTTATTATTCAGGATTAAAAATCAAAAATCATGTCATGATCAAACACTTGGAAATATATTTTGTTGAAAATCAGAAAACAATGCAAAACACTTAGATAGATTCTTTTTAAAAGTTGGTTAAAAATCTGTTTACTTACATTCATTCAATTTGTATCAAGTCTTTTTAGCTCATCAAGGATGTTTCGACTAGATTGGCAATGATGGAGACATGATATTTTTCTTGACTATGACGTGACTGTTTGGAGGAAAATTTATTGCCTTATGAGAATTCATCTAAAGACATGGTCATCAAAGAACCGTCGAGGATTATCTTATAAAACAATGAGTTAACCTTTGTTTGTTTACGCAACCGGATACCTTGGATATTTAGATTCTTCATATCTAAATGACAAAATCCACTTGCAACATAGAATCTGACAAAATCGGTATTCGTACTCTCATGATTTTTTTGAAATCAGTGATAGTCGTATCGATGAGACCGATGGGAAAGCAAAACGGAGGTTACCATATGAGCCGTAAATAAAAAGCGATATTCATATCATCATGTCAGTGGGCAGTGGTGATTGTATCGACTTTCCGGTCCCAAGTGCTCAATGATGAAAATATATCCTCAAGGCATTTATTTGCTAAAAGCTAGTGACACTTAGCTGCATTCATAAAAAGGTTAAATGCATTCTCATGTTAGATTAATTGCATGTGCATTTTTTTCCCAAGGGTTTTATTTTCGCATAAAAAAGGGGGTACATGACATCATTAACAGGGTTAAATCAACAAGGACAACATCATTTTAACATCATCTTTTCTACAAAAATAAAAATAAATGAGATTATACTTTTTGCATTCATTCCATATCATTAATCATTACATAGATATTATCAAAGAAAAGAAGGAAATAATCATTTACATTTGCATACAGATTGCATACATTCAGATTGCATACATGAGAAATAACATATCAAAACTGCATCCATACATGAAGAAGAAATGCATCCATCTATCTATATCATACATAAGATACGTTGCATCCATAGCCAATATCCATCCAAAAAACAAATGCATTAGATAAACACATATAGCAGCATCTAAAGGAAATCTCATATATCATCAAGTAAAAGCAGGAAAGATCATCAATGTTCTCATATCACACGTCTACTCATAACTCAATATATCAAGTATAACAATGATGTCATAAAACTCAACTCTATAATCGCCCATCAACAGGGGCATCAATGTCAAATAAGTGTCAAAATACAACTGGAAAGGTGACACCAAGGTCACAAGACTATGGTACAATATCAAGTATCTCAGCATCAGTACATAAATGATCAATAAGAGCACTCATAGCTCATCTCTCGTCACCACTGGGAGGAGGTCCTGGAGGAGGCTGTGGAGGAGGCTGTGATGGAGGCTGCTGAGGAGGTGTCTGACCAACCATAGCAACAAGGAGAGGAACCAAGGGAGCCAAACCCGATACCAACTACTGAATCATAGATGACATCTGTGACACCTCTGTCCGTAATGCTCCCACATCTGCTCGTAGCTGGGTAGTACTAGAGCTCTCTCCAACCTCATAGGTACTCTGAGGATCACCTGTATCTATAGGAGCTTTTCCCCGATCACGGGAAAAAGCTGCTGGCATCTGCTGTGCACCTGTATCCTGACCATCCACAGTAGCCTGCTGTAATCCTGCTCTCGTATCCTGTCCTGTCCCTGGATCCTGTCTAGCAGCCCTCACATGATCCTGACGATCTATCCTCTGTCTCTGTGCTACTGCAGGACGAGGAGGAGGAGGAGGTGCCTATACCGGTGCATCTCTCGCTCGTCCTCTGAGCCTAATCACTGCCCTACCTCGGGGTCTACCTTTGCGTCTCCTCCCACCACCAACATCATCACCATCATCATCTCGCCCAGGTACTGGCTCTGCAGGGTCTGTAAAGCGAGGCATCGGATGCTCCATCAACCAAGCTAGATACTCCTATGTGACTCCGGCATCTCTGATGTGTAACCTCATGTCCCAATCCATATAACCTAGTAATGATATCTGCTCTATAGCGTCATCATATGAAGGCATGTGACCCCAAGTAGCACGCTCTGCACTAGAATGAGCATATACTGCAGATCCCTGAGGCATAGGCTGAATCCGCCCAAACTGTCGTAGTACTCTCCCTGCCAAGAATCTCTCCAGAATAGAGTCGATCCTGCCGATCATCCATCAAGGAGCAAACATATATGGTAACTCCAAGCTATCCTCTCTCCAATCCTTGACCTCAACATATGGTCTCCAATAGACCTCATCCATGTCATCCATCTGCCGTCGCCAATACTCCAAGTGACCCAAGTGATGCTGTGTCACCATACCAGTATACTGCCATGCGAAAGGATATCCTAGAGGACGATCTCGATTTGATATAGGATGACTGACTGGTAAGTGCTCCCATATCCACAACTGTAAAATATGAATCCCAGCAGATAATGAGGCTGATCTCCTGTAAACCACCTCATGCAGATCGTGATAAAGCTGTGCCAGCACACAAGATCCCCAGTCAAAGCGTCGAGGATGATGTAGCAAATCCTCGATAATCCTGCCCCATCCCACTGAAAATCCGCGACCTCGCCGATCAGGTAATAAAACACCACCAATGATAGCACCTAATAAGGCTGGTAAAATAGGAAATGAGGCAAACTGAGGCCATAAGATACAATCATCACCAATAGACGGATCTCCGAATACTCGTCGACAATAGGTCCCGTCATAGACTGCATCATAATATACTATCTCTCCATGAGTCGGGATCCGTAGCAATCTGTAAACATCCTCAGGTGTAATAGTCATCTCGCCCTGTGGTAGCCAAAATGTGTTTGTCTCAGAGTGCCAACGCTCTGCGACAGCAGTAATCAAACCTCGGTTCATCTGGAACCGAGGAAGCTCTAGTACGCATAGTAAACCGCAGCGCCTAATCACTCGCCTCTCGGCGTCAGTCAACTGGGTCCTAAGCTCCATCACCCAGTGTGGTACAGTCCAAAGGTACAGCATAGGGACATCCTCCTGTTTAATCAAAACAAGGGAATCACATGAGTAACTTACTATCAGGAAATCAAACAATCAATCATGGTCATCAATTTAAATATACCTATCAGACTTACTAATCCTAACTCTAAGCATTGAGGAAGGACGATCCTAGTTTTATGTCTCTAAGCATTTGAGCATAAAATGAATGGACATTTAGATCTATGATCTATCATTCATGATGAAGATTGATTAACCTTATTCTTCGATATTATAGTTACCTATGTCCTAATTCGTTGTTGAAATCAAACAAAAGGAATACCCTAACTAAACATTTGACTGAATTCATTGACGTGATCGATATCAATCAAGTTGACGCAATCGAGCAATCAGACGTCTTAGAAAATTTTTCTTACGCGACTTTTCTTTTTGGCGTCATTTCTTTTACCAGAGGCGACATTTCTTTGCTCAAAAGCGTGATTTTATTCATCCGCATGACTTAATTTCACGGAGGCGGTATAAGATTTTCCGTAGGCGACATCTTATTATCACGCGACACCTGATAAAAATGTTTAAAACCTAAGCGACATTAAATTATCCTTAGGCGACACCAGATTGTCTAAATGCGTGAAAATACCTAAGGCAGGCGACATAAAATTTACTGGAGGCGACATTTAAAATTTTCAGGCGATATTAAAATGCACGGACGCGACATTTCTTTTCACGAACGCAGAATTAAAATTTTTAAAAGCATTAAATAAGGTCATAAATGCAACTTTAAAAGCATACGGAAAATTTGAATGACATACCGGAGGACCATCAGTCGCTCTCCGACTGAACCGGCGCGCTCTCTCAAACCGATGCTCGCGATGTGGGACCACCATCGTCTCCAAAAGGCTAAAATCAGAGCTCAAATCTCAAGAAGGAATGGTGCAAATGAATAGTAAAATGAGGGGTTTTACCCTATTTAAGGTGAAATTGGTTCTCATAAACACTTAAAAAAAATGCACTTTGAACCTATCATAGGCCATTTTCATTAATCGGGGCATGAATCAAACTTGATTATTTCTTTCAAATGGTATCAGAAATCAAAACATATTCCAACTACTTAAAAATCTTTTAAATCAAGGACTCAATATGTTTTATTTCTGAGGGGGCATCAGAGTATCAAATGGGCATCACGTCAAAAACATTTATCAGTGGGGCATATCATATCATATCATAGCAGTATCATATCAAGATATCAGTATCATATCATATCATAGCAGTATCATATCAAGATATCAGTATCATATCATATCATAGCAGTATCATATCAAGATATCAGTATCATATCATATCATATCAAGTATCATATCAGGAGGCAAATCAATTGCATATCAGTTTCATATCAAATCTATCATCATATCAAATCTGTCATCATATCAAACCTATCAACATATCAGCAATCAATCAACCCAGGACCTTTATCAGTGAACCCAGGACCTATCATCATATCAGGACCCATATCATATCAGAGGCATCAGAATCATATCAACACCATCATCAGAGGCACATCATCGTCATCAGGAAGTACATCAATCAGAATGATCAGAGGCATATCAGAACCAGGACCTGAATCAGATCATCATACTAAGGGAATCTTTGAATCGGTGTTCTTCGCACATCGACTCAAAGAGGGGCATTTGTAGACATGGAAAATTGGCAAAGGCTTAAATCGATCAAAAGGTGCAACAAATCATCAAAATAGCACTAAAAATTGATAAATGGAACAAAGGCAATTCAAATCAAAGGAAAATTCAATTAAATGATTAAATGATTAAATAAGGCTTGAAAAGGGGAAAAACACTAAGAAATTGATTAAATTCAATTAATGACATAGTTGTTGAAAGCAAAAATCAAAATGAACCTCTTACCCTTCATGGCTAAATTTAATTGCTTTAATTAATAAATAAATATGAAATTCCCTCAACAAAGGAAAAATGAGACAAAATGGACACAAATCACTCACTTTTGTTGAAATGGTCCAGCCTTTTGAAACCATTTAAATGTTTGTCCCCCAATTTAGGGACAAAGAAAAGCCAATTGACCTTACCCAAGCATAACCATGGTTATCTCACTCTACCCCCTACCCTTGGGAAAATCTTATAAATAGAAGGCATTTTGAGGCATTATTAATCCACTCCATATCTTTGAATTGCAGCAAAGCTCTTGCAATTTGCATCCACACCACTCACTTAGCATTTTCATTGATATTTAGCTTAAATTGTTGATCATTTTAGAGATTTTCTTATCAAATAGAGCTAGAATTTGATAATTAGATCTATTTTGCATATCATTCTTAGTTCAATTCTCATAATTAGAGTGTCACTAGTGAGGATTTGCAGCTGAGAGCCTCATTTACCACTTCAATTTAGAGAACCATGAGATATTTAGATTAATTGTGCATTATTTAGATTAGTTTGCTTTGAATAGTGTAAATTCTCTTTAAATCTTGTTATTTCATGAAGGTGTAAATCACTCACACACAACAACCTTTACTCATGAATATGATAAACAATCATCTCCTGTAGAAGCTTTACATAATATGTACACTACTAGATATAATATGGTGACTAAACAAGGTTATAGAGGTTTAGGGCTTGGAGTTAATGAGCATGGTATTAGGTTTCTAGTTCATATATCTCCTAAATAGGATGTTCATGGTGTTGGTTGTTCAAAATATCAAGTCAAGGTAGGAGATGTTGATCGTTGTCCTCGTCTTCATATTCTTCTCCCTACACCTAAAATAGAAAACCCTAATATTCGACAAGAAGTGGCTAAGAAGGTATATGTTGAGTTAATGAATTCCAAGAAAGAAATCTTTAGACCTATGCCGATAGATGCTTTATACAAATATAAATGTCCTTTTCATTATAGTAATACACATTTACTTGCTGATTGTAAACATTTCAAGTTATATGTTAGAGAAAGAGCTGCTTTAGGAATTATATCTCACTCTCATGCAGTTTTACAATTCCTTCATAATTTTGATATAGGGGATTCTCCTCCTTTTGATATAATGTATATTTCTTCTCCTCTTGTCTCTAGACTGGGGGGTAAGAGGTGTATTTCCATCCAATCTTCTTAGGATCCATTAGGTCTTTTATTGGGGCTTAATTGGTATTCTTTCTCTCCTATCTCTCTATGGTTTTGAATTATGTTTATAATCATCCATAGATCTTATTCAAGATATATTTTCTAAGACATTTGTTTTGCAAAGGTATCCCTTGTCTCTATCCCTGTGGGGCAAGGTTCTTCTTTCTCTTTGTCTAGGGAACTGCTTTCCTTAGCTTAGTGGTCTTTGTTTATATTGCAATATTATTTCATCATATTGATAGATGTTTTGACTATGGATAACCTTTTTATATGAGAATTTGTTTTCCTAGGTCGTCACTTCTTCTCTATGTTGCAAATTATGTTCTTTATAAACTCTCACCCTTGCTTTGGTGTTAGAGTTGTTTCCCTCATTCAAAAGATTCCTCTTCCTCTTTTTTGTAGGGGGCTTGATGATTGAATCTTGGTTCCCGCCTTTTGAAAGATGATATTTTATCTAAAAGCACTCCTCTATGGTGGGGGTCTTGTTGATAAGATCTCTTTCATTGAGGATCCTTTTTCCATGAGTGACATATCCTTTTCACAATTATCTATACTCTTGGATGTAGGGCTCAATACCCCTCGCTAAGAATATGGTGTGCATTGTTGCTAAATAGGATATCTCTTTGCATTGTGAAGTAGGTATCATCTTCCTCTTCCTTATTTTGTCTAGTAGACTACTATGATAAGGAGGGGGGCATATATAGGGTCTCCCTTGTACTATAGTGTTTTATTTTTACATGCTAAATCTTGGAAGGTAATGCACATAAGTTGCTAAATCCTAAAAAGACACACATTTATATGCTAAATCTTCCGAAGGTAACGCACATAAGTTGCTAAATCCAAAGGAGACACGCATTTCCAACATGCTAAATCATGGTAGGTAATTCACATAAGTTTCTAAATCTTGAATGGACACGCATTTTCAATTTTCAAGTATGCTAAATCTTCCGAAGGTAACACACATAAGTTGCTAAATCCTGAGGAGACATGCATTTCATATTCATAGTGATACAAGAAGGTGGATCTATGGGTATTCTAGAAGCCGTCAAAAGATGAATTACAATTGCAAGCATAGTTTATGGGTGAACCATCAGGTTTGGCCACCTGTTTGGCTTTCCCTCCCTTGGTCATTCACGATAAGGTGGGCATCTTACTGGGTGAGGTAATCACTCTTTTTATCTTTTCTCTTTTTTTGCTTTCATGCTAGTAGGAAAGGATCATGAAGCTATGTTATTTATAGTGTTGCTCTTGTCTTTATTTCATAATCATTTATGCTTTTATGATAGCTTTCCAAATATGATATTATTCCAAATATGATATTAGTATGAGAAATATTAGTATGCACAGGCTTTAGAAAATAGGTATTTCTAAATCAATTTCATGATGATGTATGTATCTTGACTTAATTAATTTTCAAGTATTTCCAGATTTACTTATGCTATTCCAAAATTAAACATATTACAAATGAATAGTGTTGAATGTTAGGTGCATTGTTAAGGCTCCATTTTTAACCTATTCATGATGTTTTCTTACTTTAGCTTGCATATTCACGTAGTGTCATATCTAAGCTAAAGTGGGGGCTAAATGTATCATCTTAAAATGGAAGAACTTCCATCTTGATAGGTTTAGCACCCTCTTTTAGTACATTTATCATGATAGACTTGCATTTAGGATGCATTCTGCACTTAACTTCTTCATTCTAGGTGAAATTAGGGTTAGGATCCCAAGGATTCTCCTTAATTTCCCTCTTACATGGCTCTATTTTCTAGGTAGGACTTAGAAATAGGTCCTCTTGGCCTTCATCATAGTCATCATAGGATTTTATGCCCATCCCTGGCATTCTGTCCCATTATGGTATCATTTCTAGGTCTCTGAGCATCTCCGGGACCTCCTGTCCTGATTCTGGCTGGATCTGGGCCCACAGGGTCAAAGTCGAGGTTGACCCTGACCTAGGTCAGAGATGAGGTCATCTTTGACCTCCTTTGGAATCTATGTCCCTTTTTCAAATTTGGTCCCGATGGGCCCCGAAATCAATGTTAGGCCCTCAGATCCGAGTGCGGAAAGGTTTTATTTTGAAATTAATTTAATTATTTTCCCTCCTTAGTCAGTTATTGTGAATGGACCTTAATTCTAGGTGAAATTTGAATTATGGGTCCTCACATTGCTCTAGGAGCCTCACCTTGAAACCTCTATATAACGACTCTCATTTGCAATCATTTTCACCAAGCAATTTCATGATCAAGTGCTCTCAAGGAGAAAATTTCATGAACAAGAAGATTTCAAGAAAGAAAGGAATGGCGAAGATGCAAGATTGTAAGAGGATGATATAGAAGATCAAGCCATTGTTGACATCAAGCATCTTTGTGAACACACATTTGGAGCAAGAGAGATCCTTTCTTCCTTGATCCACCATTATCAACTTTCAAGCATTCAAAGATATAATTATGGAGTAGAAATTATGGATTGTGAGTTTGGTAGAAGTACTTTAGCCTTGGGGGCTTGGTATGCTTTTCTATCTCATTCAAATCTATGCATTGTTGTTTCATACATATTCATGCTAGGGTTTTGATCTAGAGGATTAGATCTTGGCATTACACTTTCAATACACACACACACACATTCTATTTCAATTGACTATTCATGGAGGTGGAGATCACAAAAATGGAGGTTTGACTAAAGAAAAACCCTATATACCCACCCCCAAAACCCCCTTTTTCAGATATCTACAGTCGTTGTTTCAGGAATTAGAGGACATATCTGAGTACCCTTTTCGCTGACCTTCTGAGATCTGCGAACAAAGTCAAAATCAACCTTCAGGATAAAAATGTAGCCTTTGACCTTCTATGAGGGTCAAAGACTACCTGCTACCAGAAATACAAATTTTTTCTGGGTTTTCTCTGTCTCGGCTTCCTAATCCCAGATCTGGTTGTAGAATCTTCTGAAACTCTGCACAGGCTTTAGAAAATAGGTATTTCTAAATCAATTTCATGATGAGGTATGTATCTTGACTTAATTAATTTTCAAGTATTTCCAGATTTACTTATGCTATTCCAAAACAAAACATATTACAAATGAATAGTGTTGAATGTTAGGTGCATTGTTAAGGCTCCATTTTTAACCTATTCATTTTGGTGAACCCGTTTATGACAACTCTTTCTTTTATGGTGTTAGATTTAAATCTTGCATGCTTATAAGATTAGATTTCTTGCATTTATATCTGAAAAATATAAAAAAATTATAAAATTCCTTTAAAAATACAAAAATATTTACATTTTCATGCTTTTAGTTCTTTCTTTGTATTCAACATGTATGATTCTTGTTTTGAGTACTTTGATGAGGCTTTTATTGTACAAAAGGATAGATTCCCTAATGAGGTACATGGTAGTGAGGATGAAAATGGTTTGAATATGATCTCCATGGATCCTATTCCTATTTCACTCTCCTCCACAACCTCTCCAATTGACCTTTACCATAGGGTGTGTGCATGGTTAACTTCATGTCCCACTATTTGTAACATTGATAAACCTAAAATGATATATCCTACACCTTTGATGATGGTAAAAGGATGTCCTCGTATAACAATTAAGGGTAAACCTAGAGATCCTTTGGATTTCTTTGATAATACCAATTTTGTTTCACATGCTTATCGCACACGGAATAACCCTCAGCCTACTGTTCTAGTTTCTTTACCTCCTTCTCAACCTGTGCTTCCTCAAGCACCTAGGTATCCATCTACCTTTAAGGAGTATAACTTAGTTGACCAATTATGTGCTACTCCTGCTAAGATATCTTTATGGGAATTACTTCAAACTTCCCCAACATATCATGAGGCATTGCAAAAAGCTTTATCTATCTTCCTTCTTCACCTCCTAATCAAGAGAAAATTCATTCTATTTTGGATTGTATGCATACTATGCCTTCTGTACCTCCTATTGTGTTTTCTGATAATGATTTACCTTCCTCAGAGGTGCAGAATCAATATGATGCTCTTATGGTGGCTGTCTCTATTAATCAGAGTATCATTCAAAGAACCTTAATTGATAATGGATCTGGATTTAATGTTTGTAGCATGGATATGATCAAGGAAATTAAGGCTAATCTTACTACTATTCAACCTAATAATGTTCCTATACGTGGATTTGACAATATTGTGAAAAGAACTTTGGGAATTATTACCTTACCTATTAAAGTCGGTCCAGTTATTCTAAATACTCCTATTCATGTTATGCCTGGACCTCTCAATTATAACCTTCTTTTAGGAAGACCATGGTTACATACTATGCATGCAGTTCCTTCTACTCTTCATCGCAAGGTTAGGTTCATCTATAACAATTTAATGTATACATTACATGAAGATGATGCCCTGAATCCTTGCTTAAATGTAGAATATGCCAAAATATCTGAACCTCTTCAACCTAGTAAAAAGATTGAAAAACAACCAGAGATAAAAACAACCTGAGATTCAACAACAAGAAGCTCCATCTTCTTCTTCTTTGACTGAGGATGACTGGGGGACATTGGATTTTAATCCTATGTTTATTGGAGAATACAAGGTCTTTGATTTGGAATTTATGAAGCAACAAAATGAATTTGAGAAAATTTTTTTATTTCTTCTCCGCTTTTTGAAGAATTAAAAAGTAATTTTGTTGCCACTTCGATTAATGAAATGATTGAAACTATAAAGCCTGATTGTTATGACATTGTGACATATGCTGCTCCTTGGACTACTTTGTTAGCTTGTGGTGCCTGATCAGGAAAGTACTATACACTTTTCCTCCTGACCTTGTCGGGGTTTAGGGCCGAGCTGAGCCTCGAGCAGGGGTTTGGGGGTGGGAGCCCCCAAGAGTGGGAGTTCGGGGGTGCAACCCCCAAGGCAAATTTTTTTGAGGTTGACATATTTTTGGCTATTTTTGGGCCGACATATTGTAACTCATTATAACCCTAAAGTGATAAAATATTGTATAATATGGTTTAGGGTTAGGGTTTTCATCATGTATGATTTTAGCACTTGCGGCGGAATTGAGCTGTAAGGGATTACATATTGTAATTAGGTTGTAATCACTGGATAATAATAATATTGAACTTGTTGTTGGTGGACGTAGCCCAGGGATTGGGTGAACCACATTAAATCTTTGTGTATTGTGTTCTCTTCTGTGTGGTTTATTGTTTTTCTAATATTGGTTATATTTGCATGTAATTGTTATTTTTGTCTTGTTAATCCTAACATCCTTCTGACATGATTGATCGATATGGTCCTGGTTATCATTTGCTTAAGAAATCAAGATTTAATGGGAAAGGATGTGGTAAATATGAACAAGGTATACAAGTACCTTTGGATAATGAAGTTTATGATCATACATATGGATTAGGGTTCAATCCTTATAGACAACCATTAGCTTTTACTCTTAATGTTAATCATATTTGCAGTGGACAGTTGAATTTGGTTAACCCATTGCTTATTGATCTTAATCAACAATCCTCTTTGGATATTTTTCCTAAAGATGAAGCTTTAATGGAATTTTTAGGCGTTTATGAGGATTTACCTAAGTTTAATCACAAACGAGGATAGCCTTATTGCTTAAAAATTGATGCTTATTTTGGAGAACATGAAGAACATGATACTCTTCCTTTACCAATGGATTCTCTAATAAGAAGTGATTTGTTAATCACTGAAACTATTGATATTCAAGTAGATGAAAACAACTCTGAAAGGATGATAAAAATTGGAAAATGTTTGAATCAGGATGAATGTGATCAGATGGTTTCCATTTTTCTTGAATTTAAGGATATCTTTGCTTGGACATATTCAGATATGCCAGGTATAGATTCTAAGATTGTTACTCATAACATCATTTTAAAACCAAATATGAAACTGGTGAAACAAAAAATTTGAAAGATGAATCCACGAATCACTTTATTAGTCAAAGGTGAAATTGAGAAATTATTGGATTATGGATTTATCCATTCTATTGATTACTCAAATTGGATTTCAAATATTATGCCTATGTCAAAGGGTGAAAATAAGATAAGGATGTGTATTGATTTTAGAGATTTAAATAAGGCATCCTTGAAAGATGATTTCTCATTACCTAACATCGATATGATTGTGGATTCAATAGCGGGCCATGCCTTGTTATCTTTTATGGATGGTTTTTTGGGATATAATCAAATCTTTATCCCTCCTAAAGATCAATTTAAGACTACATTTATAACACCTTGGGGAACCTTTTGTTGGGTCATGATGCCTTTTGGATTAAAAAATGTGAGAGAAACTTATCAGTGGGCTATGACCCTGATTTTTCATGATTACATTCATAAGATTCTTGAAGATTATGTGGATGATATCTTGGCAAAATACATACAAAGAGAAGATCATGATACTATTTTATGACAGATATTTGAAAGAATTAGAAGTTATAATATGAGATTGAATCCTAAGAAATGTGTCTTTGGAGTTGATTCCGGTAAATTATTAGGATTTATAATCTCTAAGCGAGGCATCGAAGTAGATATTGAAAAGATTGAAGCTATTGTTAATATGCATCCTCCTAAGAATATTTCTCAATTATGAAGTTTACAAGGAGAAATACAAGCTATTCGTCACTTTATTTCTAATTTAGTGGACCGAACTATCCCTTTTACTTCCTTATGAGAAAGGATACCACTTTTTCTTGGAACGATGAGTGTAAACAAAATTTTGAGAAATTTAAGGAGTATCTTGCGAATCCTCCTATCTTGCAGCCTGCTAATTTTGATAAACCATTTCATTTATACACTTCAGTGACTCCACGGGCCGTGAGTGCATTGTTAGCTCAAATTGATGATAATGGTAAAGAAAGACCTATGTATTACATTAGTTAGAATTTACTTGATTACGAAACAAGATATACAGATTTAGAAAGACAATGTATAGCTGTAGTTTATGCATGTTAGAAACTTAGGCATTATCTTATAAATGCTGAAGTTAATGTGATTGTCAAATTTGATCCTTTGAAACATCTTTTTTCACAAACTGATCTCTCTGGCCAGTTGGCAAAATGGGTGATGTTGCTTACTGAATTTGATCTTGATTTTATTTATCAGAAGTCTATTAAGGGACAAGCATTGGCAGATTATCTAGCTGAAGCTCCTTGTCCTAATTCAGATAAATGTTCTACTTCCATAGAATTTCTTGATGATAATATCCTAGCTATTCAACATGATGATATTTGGGAATTATATTTTGATGGGTCTAAGTGTAAGACAGGTTCTGGTGTGGGTATCATCTTGGTTCTACCTATGAAAAAACCCATCCCTTTATCATATAAATTAACCTTTCCTTGTACTAATAACATTGCGGAGTATGAAGCTCTTATAGCTGGACTATGAGCAACTTCATCCCTTAATATCAAACATTTACAAATATATGGAGATTCACAACTGATTGTTGAATAGATTAAAGGAGGATATCAGACTAAAAATGCTAAAATGACACAATATAGAGATTTAGCTCTTGATGTGCTTTCACAATTCTCCTCTCATATGATTCAGACTTTACCTAGGAAGGATAACCGACATGCAGACACCATGGCAAGTGAAACTTCCTTGGTTTGTCTCAAGAATAATGCTGAAAACTTTCAATTTACTATACAAACTCTTAAATTCCTTGCAATTTCTGACAAGATTACTCCTGACTATTTCAATTTGCATTCGGATGAATGGTATTCACATATTTTTCATTTTTTGAAGGATGGTACTTTTCTTGAAACAATAACAAGGAACATGCGTAATTGTATTAGGAAACTTGCAACATGTTACATCATTTTAGGAGATATGCTTTACAAATGCTCTTATGAAGGATTATTATTAAGATGTCTCAATAGAACTGAAATTCCTGTAGCTTTAGCAGAAGCTCATTTTGGTTCTTGTGGGGGACATTTTGGTGGAAAATCTTTGGTTAATAAATTGCTTCAAATGGGATATTATTGGCAAACAATGGAACAAGATTCTTTTATGTTTGTTAAGAAATGTCCTCAATGTCAAAAACATAGTAATTTGATTCATGCTCATGCTAGTGAGCTTCGTAATCAAGTTTCTTATCATGGTCAGGGTCAACCTCAACTTTGACCCTGTGGGCCCAGATCCAGCCAAAATCATGATAGGAGGTCCCGGGGATGCCTGAAGACCTATAAATGATACCAGAATGGGACAGAATGCCAATGATAGGCATAAAATCCTATGATGACTATGATGAAGGCTAGGAGGAACTATTTCTAAGTCCTACCTAGAAAATAGAGCCATGGAAGAGGGAAATTAAGGAGAATCCTTGGGATCCTAACCCTAATCTCACCTAGAATGAAGAAGTTAAGTGCAGAATGCATCCTAAATGCAAGTCTATCATGATAAATGTACTAAAAGAGGGTGCTAAACCTATTAAGATGGAAGTGCTTCCATTTTAAGATGATACAATTTCTTAGCGAGGTTTCTTATGCTAGTTGATTTGGGTTTGTTTTAGTTGATGAAATACAACTGATTAAGAACTTGATTGAGAAACTTCAAGTGATTAGAGGTCACCGAGCACTGAATTGTTATGTAAGATAATTGAATCAGTCTATATGTTGTCATTGATGTCAACTAGTTTTGACAATACTTATCATGGAGTTGCAAATATATAACACATCTGTAGAAGAGAAGAGAAAGATGAAGAACTGAGATATCTACATTGAGGAAGATGGATATGACAGATGAGGATAAGGAATACTCTTGGTAACTTATTGATGAGTCTATGACTTCATGTTGTTCACTTGATTATGTTGCATTAATCTATTATGAATTTGGGAGCAAAATGTTACAAAGTAGTGTGGTCAGTTAATGAAGCATTCCAATATACACTGAGCCAATGAAGTGTATACCGAGCACAGTATAAACCAAGCTTGTGTTCACCGACGCATTTGTTTGTTAACTGAGAATGGACAAAAGAACTAAATGATTAGTTTAGCTGATAAAGTTGATGAGTTGTAAAGTGTATGATCATGGAGTGGAAGGATAAATCTTGTTATGAGATCAATGGCTAGCAAAATTCAAGGAAGATCTAAAGGACAATATTGAAACATGTTACTGACACATCAGCTAAGGAAGGTTTAAGCGGAAAAATCAACGAAGGAGATTAAGCGGAAAAATATGATGGATGAAAAGAAAATGGTTTACTTGTCTATTTAAGAGGCTAGGGTTTCACTATGAAATTTATGCCAGAGGAAAGAATACTGCAGAGATATCACGTGAACAAGCTTCATGCATGCTTGATCAAACTAGTTAAGGAGAACCAAACTACAGCTAGAGATTACCGAGCGTCAGAAAGATATAACCAAGAGACAATAAGTTACTGAATATTGTTGAACATAATTGATATATTGATCAGAGGATTTGAATGAGCATAATATAGATTTTTACATCTGCAAAAGAAGTTGTATTATAATCAGATCACCTGTTGTTATAGTTTAACCATTGTAATAAGATAAATCTTTTAACTGAGTAGACTAGAAAGTCTTGTAATGTCATTCATATAATGTACATTTGTTATCCTGTTAACCCCATAGTGAATGCTGGTTGGACGATAATGGTTAGTGTTAAATCCTCTAACAAGGTCACACCTTATAGTGTGTTTTGTAACCTTTAATAGGGTTGGCTCTTCACCGAGCTCACTTCAGAAGAGTGAACAATATTTGGGTTGTCGGTCCCATGTGGTTTTTCCCTTTACAGGGTTTCCACATTAAATCTGTTATGTTATGTGTTGATTGTGATGATTGTTGGATATCATACTTTACATGTTTCATATTTGATTTGATTGGTAGTTACTATAAGTTATTAACTGGTAATCAGTAAAATCATAGATAGTTTACTATTCTATGTTACCGAGCTACAAAAATTTGTTTAAATTATTTTTGGATATACATTTTGTATTTGGGACTACAGATAACCGATTCAACCTCCATGAAACTGCATATATCTGGAATTGGAAATTCTATCCTCACACTATTAGAGAATGGCTACATTGCACCGCCTACCGGACGTTTGACTCTTGATCAACTAAGATATAGACATGAGCATAACATTACTATGATTGAGATTGTTGCTGCTCTAACAGATGCTGAATTTGAAGATATCAAAGATTGCACTATTGCTAAGAAGATGTGGGATAAAATTGCTCAAGTTTATAGTGGTGATACAAATGTCAAGCCAACCAGAGCTAAATGTTTAAGAGGAAGATTCGATGATATGAAGATGAAAGAAGGAGAAAATATTGTATAGTACACAAACCGAATAAAGGAGGTAGTTCATGCTATTAGAGGATCTAATGGTGTTATGGATGAAGATACTATGGTAAGCAAAATTCTAAGGACTTTATTGCCTGTTTATACAATCAGAATATTTGCAATACATGAAAATAGGTCAACACCTAATAGTACTTTCACTCTTGATAATCTAATTGGTAAGCTAACAACTTTTGAACTAAACAACTATGATAATAGTGTTGTACCGACTGTTGAATCTTCTTTTGTGACTTCTCTAAAGATCGGTAAGTCTAGTAGTAGAAATAATAAGGATGATAGCGATAGCAATACTGATGATGAGCTTCATGAGCTTGAAGCTCTTATGGCCAAGAGATTACCTAAAGGAAAAGGTAGATATAGATGTTGGAAATTGCAATTGAAGCAATTATTGTATTGTCATTGATGTCAAACCTTAATTGGTAAGATTGTTGCTATCTAAGAAAGTACTATATCTATTTGATTGTTGTGAAGGAGATAGACAAGGTTGGTAATAATAGCACCTAAGGAAAGGTTGAGTTATCTTGATACTTCAATGAGTACTTGATTATGTGGCACAATGATAAGATAATGTATTGTTTATCTAAGTAAGAATGAAGACTAAACTAGTAGGCTTAATCGAGAAATAGTGAAGAAATGTAATTTAAGCCGAGTGATGTTAGTGTCGACCGAGCTAGTATATAATGAGTAAATTAAGTGTTGACTGAACATCAGTTATTGCTGAGGAAGACATTATTAGCCGAGGAAATAGTTTTTGAGGTGACTGAGCTTTCTAATGAAGACCAAGGAGTTGAAAATTGTATTGACCGAGTGTCAGTAATTTACATTTGAGGAAGAATTCAGATTTCTAGCTGACATAGTTGAACTCTTGGATTATGTAAAACATGTTGACTTTATTTATTGATTGTATGAAAGCATTTAATGCACTGTAAAACATTTTATTGTAAATCTATTAAGAGATTTGAGATATTTTAGAAGGATAGATGAAGAACATAAAGTTGGAAGGATTCGATGAATCTGACCTAACCCTAAGAGCTATGAAGGAGATTAAGTGGCAAAAGATGTATTGACCTAATTGAGGAAGTATTAAGGAAACCTAAGCATGAGGTTGAATAGAGGAGATGATGCTGGAAGTATTGTTGATGTTATTGACTATATAAATAGAAAAGGCTAAAGGAGTAGTGTTGTGATTGCTTGAAGAGATTTATGAGAAGATCAATGATGGAGATGGTAAAGGTTCATAGTGAGTAAGCCAACATATGTGTACGGAATTGTATATGATATTTGCAAAGTGAGTTGTATGTTTTTTAGATCAATACTACTGTTACTTTCTAACCATTGTATCAATCAAAATAATTTTAATAGAGGTTGACCTAACAATCATTTGTATAAATCTTTTGAACAAGGTTGCATTCTAATGGGATGTATGTAAGTCCTATAACAAGGTGCACTTTTAACATAGTGGTTTAAATCCTTTAACCAGGTCACACCTGATAGTGTGTTTGTAACCTTCGACAGGGTTGGCTTTTCATAGAGCTCACTTCAAAAGAGTGAAAATAATAGTAACATGTTACAAAGTGGTTTTTCACAAATTGGGTTTCCACTATAAATCCTGGTGTTAATACTTGTGTGAATGTTTTGGTTTGAATATTTCTGTGTTTTACAAGTTAGATTCTATTGGATAGTGGACTACACTGCTATATGTTTATGTTATTCAATCAATAATGATTGAGTAGCTATTGGTTGTTGGATCTAATTTGTTGAAGAGTTTTAAAGTTTATTTTATACATATGGACCTAAGAACAACTGATTCACCCCCCCTCTCTGTTGTTCTAAATTATATTAACAATAGAGGAAAATTACCTTTAGCATGTTTTAACTACAAAGAAGTTGGTCATATTACTGCTAGATGTCCAAACAGGAAGGAAGATGATAGAAAAAAGGACTGATCTGGTGAAGGAAGCTATGGGAGAAGAGGCAATAGAAGTTACTAACACTACAATAGAGACAACCGAGACAACAATGATAAAGGAAAAAATGTATGTTACATTGTTGAAGAGAATGAATCTGATTCTAATTTAGATGATGATGTAGAAGTAGTATTTGTTGCTACGAAGGATGATTCTGAGGAAGAAGAGAGGTATGTAGAAACAAAATTGATTTCTAAGGTTAATAAAAATGATACATGGATCATTGATAGTGGCTGTACACATCACATGACTGGTGATGAAGAAAAAATTGATCATCTTGAGCAATACAATGGAGGATCTGTAAAAATGGGTAATGATACACCTTGTATGGTTAGAGGAAAGGGATCCTTACTGATAAATGATAGAATCCAATGTGATAATGCTTATTGGGTAGAAGGACTAAACTATAATTTTCTAAGTGTGGCACAACTGAACTATTTAGGTCACCGAGTAGCTTTTGAGAGCAACAAAGTAAAAATATTTGATGATGGAGGAAGACTTGTTGGAATAGGAGCACAATTGAAAGGTAACTTGTTTTATCCTGATAATGGAGAGTCTTCTTGTTTAATGGTGAAAAATGAGGACGCTTGGTTATGGAATAAAAGGTTATGTCATGTAAACTTTGATAACATGATTAAGATTAGTAAAACGAAAAAGGTTAGAGGTCTACCTAACTTATCAAAGCCTGATCATGTTATGTGTCATGAATGTCAGAAAGGTAAAATGACAAAATCTAGTTTCAAAAGCAAAGATTATTCAATAAAGAAAATACTTGATTTGGTTCACACTGACCTATGTGGTCCCATGAGAACACAGAGTTATTATGGAGATAGATATTTCATTCTTTTTGTTGATGATTACACTAGATTGATGACTTTCATGTTCTTGAAAGAAAAATCAGAGGCATTTAAAATGTTCAAGTGATTTAAAGCAAAAGTAGAGAAAGAGACTAGTAAAGAATTGAAATGCTTAAGATCTGACAGAGGAGGTGAATTTATTTTTGATGAATTTACTAACTATTGTAATGAGCATGGTATAAAAAGATAGGTCTCTACATCGAGAACACCTTAGTAGAATGGAAATGCTGAAAGGAGGAATAGGTCAATTGTTGATTGTGCAAGGATACTGATGATAGAGAAAAATATTGCCCAGACATACTAGAGAGAGGCAATTAGCACAACTGTTTATGTTTTGAACTGAGTACAACTGAAGAAGGACACTAACAAAACACCCTATGAGTTATGGTTTGGACACAAACCCACTGTAAGTTATTTCAAAATTTTTGGAAGTAAATGCTTTATTCTGAAAGATGATAGAAATGGAAAGTTTGACTCAAAAGGTGATGAAGGGATATTTCTTGGATATTCCACTAAAAGCAAATACAAGTGTCTAAATAAAGTAACTAATAAAATGATTGAAAGTGCTAATGTCAGGGTTGATGAGTTTGATGACAAGAATGTAGAAGAAAGCACAAAGGAGCCAAAAGACTACGGTAGATTCACATACATTGAAAAACTAGAGTATCTACTGAAGCCACAGACAGTGACAACCGGTCAGCAGGAAAACAACACCGAGGAACAAGAAAGAGAAACCAATGAGTAGGAAGGACCTATCAAGAAATCAAATGAACCTGAACAGGATGAACATGAAAGAAGAGATTGGATACTAGCAAGATTTGTCAGAAAACATCATCCTGAGAACCAAATAATTGGCGACAAGAAAGCTGGCATATAAATGAGAAGTAAGTCAAGACAAGGTACATGCTTAGTTTGTAAATATGAACAGAAAAATGTTAAATTTGCATTGGAGAATGAAGAGTGGATAAATGCAATGAATGAAGAGATTGATTAGATAGAGAAAAACAAGACATGGACCTTAGTACCTAGACCTAAGGATAAGAATGTTATCAGTACTAAGTGGATCTTCAGAAATAAGCTGAATGAAAATGGAGAGGTTACAAGAAATAAAGCTAGACTAGTTTGCAAAGGGTATGCACAAGAGGAAGGAATTGATTATGGTGAGACCTTTGCACCTGTTGCTAGAATAGGAGTTAAAATGTTACTGGCCTATGCAACACATAAGAAATTTAAAGTTGATCAAATGGACATTAAATCTTCTTTTCTGAATGGGATACTAGAAGAAGAAGTCTACATAGAACAACCAGAAGGGTTTGTAGATCCAGACAAGAAAGATATAGTATGTAGATTACATAAAGCTTTATATGGTTTGAAGCAAGCACCTAGAGCCTAGCATGAAAGGCTGCATATTTATTTGTTAAGTATTGGATTTGTTAGAACTAGTGAGAACAACAATTTGTATATGAAAGGAGATATTGATGATACTATTTTAATTGTTGAAATATTTGTGGATGATATTATCTTTGGAGGAAAAGATCACATATGTAAATCATTTGCTGATGAGATGAGAAAAGAGTTCGAAATGTCTATGTTTGGAGAGAATAAAGTTCTTTCTAGGACTGCAGGTTATTCAATAGAATGATGGGATATTCATCACACAATCCAAGTATATCAAAGAAGTACTGAGACCATTTGGTATGGAAGATGCTAAACCAGTTGGAACACCAATGGTCACAGGCTACAAATTGACTAAAGAGGATGAAACTACATAGGTGAATCAGACACTGTATCGATCTATGATTGGTAAGTTGATGTATGTAGTACATAGTAGACCATATATTGCACATGTTGTGGGGATTGTTGCAAGATTTTCTGTAAATCCTAGGGAGTCACACATGGTTGCTACAAAGATAATCTTAAGATACCTGAAGAAAATAGAGGATTATGGATTATGGTATCCTAAGGATGGAAAATTTGAACTAAGAGTCTACACCGACGTTGATTGGGCTGGAAATGTGGATGAAAGAAAAAGCACAATCGAAGGAGCATTTTTATTTGGTGAAAGACTTGTTACCTGGACAAGTAAGAAGCAGTCTTGTATTTCCCAGTCCGCTGCCGAAGTAGAGTATGTTGCTGCTACTACAAACTGTTCAAATATTGCATATATCAAGCAAGTGTTGGAAGGTATGAATGAGGTAATCACTGATCCGGTGATTCTATATTGTGATAACACTAGTGCTATAAAAATTTCAAAGAATCTAGTGATGCACTAAAAAACAAAGCACATATCTATCAAATATCACTACTTAAGAGAACAAGTGAAGGAGAAGAAAGTGAAGCTATAATTTGTTACATCTAAAAAGCAACTTGCAGACATATTTACAAAGCCTCTACCAAAAGATACATTTGAATACTTGAGGACTAGACTTGGGGTCCGTCCCCTACCTATCAGTCACTAATGTGATTTGGAGGTTGCATCAACCTAATATTATAAGAAGATCATTCATATTGATGCAACATAGTTCACACTTTGGATTTCTATCTAAGGTTGTGAAAGATTTGAGGAACCAAAACAAAGAATTGCAAATCAGTATACAAGGATATTGTGTATAGGCACCGAACAACAGTGAGTTAATTGGCTACTACAAGAGCTGTATGGTTTATATTTTTCTTTGGCATTGTTGTTAAAGGGAGAGATAAACAATATGATAACCGAGGAGAATACTAGAACATCTATCTAAGGGAGAGACAATCTGAGAAGATAAAGGGAGAGATAAAAAAAAGGAATCCGAGAGCTGCTAAAGATCATATCTACAGAGGAAAGTTTGCAATTGCAATGCTGTCATGTAACGTAGTGATTAAACATATTAAGCTAAGGGAGAGCTTACTGAGCTACAACATTTGCTTACAGAGTTGTAGAATACATGTTTGGTATGTGTATGGTATATTTCATATTGCTTGAGTTGCCATCAATGCCAAAGGGAGAGATTGATGAACTACAATTGATTAAGAACCTGATTGAGAAACTTCAAGTGATTAGAGGTCATTGAGCACTGAACTATTATGTAAGACAATTGAATCAGTTTGTATGTTGTCATTGATGTCAACTAGTTTTGACAGTACTTATCATGGAGTTGCAAATATATAACACATCTATAGAAGAGAAGAGAAAGATGAAGAACTGAGATATCTACATTGAGGAAGATGGATATGAGAAATGAGGATAAGGAATACTCTTGGTAACTTATTGATGAGTCTATGACTTCATATTGTTGACTTGATTATGTTGCATTAATCTGTTATGAAGTTGGGAGCAAAATGTTACAAAGTAGTGTGGTCGGTTAATGAAGTATTCCAGTATACACCAAGCTAGTGTAGTGTATACCAAGCATAGTATAAACCGAGCTTGTGTTCACCAACACATTTCTTTGTTAACCAAAAATGGACAAAAGAACTAAATGATTAGTTTAGCCGACAAAGTTGATGAGCTGTAAAGTGTATGATCACAGAGTGGAAAGATAAAGTTTGTTATGAGATCAATGGCTAGAAAAATTCAAGGAAGATCTAAAGGACATAATTGAAATGTGTTACTTACACATCAGTCGAGGAAGGTTTAAGTGGTAAAATCAATGAAGGAGATTAAGCGGCAAAATCTGATGGATGAAAAGAAAATAATTTACTTGTCTATTTAAGAGACTAGGGTTTCACTATGAAACTTATGCCAGAGGAAAGAATACTGTAGAGATATTGCGTGAAGAAGATTCATCCATGCCTGATCAAACTGGTTAAGGAGAACTGAACTGTAGAGATTACCGAGCATCAGAAAGCTATAACCAAGAGATAGTAAGTTATTGAATATTGTTGAATAGAATTAATATATTGATGAGAGGATTTGAATGAGCATAATATAGATCTGTACATCTGCAAAAGAAGCTGTATTGTAATTAGATCACCTACTATTATAGTTTAACCATTGTAATCAGATAAATCTCTTAATCGAGTAGACTAGAAAGTCTTGTAATGTCATTCATAGAATGTACATTTTTTATCCTGTCAACCCCATAGTGAATGCTGGTTGGATGATAATGGTTAGTGTTAAATCCTCTAACAAGGTCACACCTTATAGTGTGTTTCATAACTTTTAATAGGGTTGGCTCTTCACCAAGCTCACTTTAGAAGAGTGAACAATATTTGGGTTGCCGGTCCCAGGTGGTTTTTCCCATTACAGGGTTTCCATGTTATATCTCTTATGTTATGTGTTGATTGTGATGATTGTTGGATATCATACTTTACATGTTGCATATTTGATTTGATCGGTAGTTACTATAAGTTATTAATTGGTAATCGGTAAAAGCACAAACAGTTTACTATTCTATGTTACTGAGCTGGAGAAATTTGTTTAAATTGTTTTTGGATATACATTTTGTATCTGGGACTATGAATAACTTATTCACCCCCTCTCAGTTATTCTAACATTAGTACTAACCCCTCTTTTGTGTCTTTTTCCTTTTTTTTTGTTTTCACACCCTCGTGCATGTATGTTGAGTTAGAATCCTTAGTCTGGGGGCTTGTGTCCTTAGCTAAGTGTTATTTTATCTCATTGTGAATCCACTTGGATCTCTTCTTTCTTCTCCTTTACCAAGAGTTTGCATTGAGTCCATACTCTTGCTAAAGTGGGGGCTTAATGTATCATCTTAAAATGGAAGCAATTCCATGTTAAGAGCATTTAGCCCTTTGAGTGAGTAGTCCGGGGTCATGTTAAGTGCCTTGATCAGATCTTTTCTTGTATCTAGCTATTTCCCCCCTATTCTGCTTCTCACCTTATTTCTAGCCTTTTTCGGATAGTTTTCTCTAAGAATCTAGAGTTTCTGACTGTCTGGGTCAAAGATGACCTAGTAGGGTCAAGGATGACCTAGAACCCAACCTAGGTCAGGGATGACCTTGACCCCAACCTAGGGTAGTGTCTACCTCATCCCTAACCCTAGATCCACTTTTCAGATTTTGGGAGTTCCAGGATATCAGGTTTTGAAAAGATTTCTTTTCCCGCTTCTGGGTCAGCTATTTTGGGTTTCAGAATGGTAAATCCTTAAATTGCATTTAATTTGGGTTCATTTCTATGGGTTAAGGTTAATTTGGATTTTATTCTCCAATGTCAGCATTCTCTAGAGGTTTGTGCCCTAGATCACTATAAAAAGAAGCCTTCCTCTCTCATTTTATCCATCTCTTCCATCAATTCACATCTGATTTTCATGAGCAAGATCAAACATCCACAAGAAAGAATTCCATTCAAGAAATCTTCCATTCAATCCATCTTCTCCATTCAAGTTCTCCTTTTAAGATCAAGGATTCAAGCATTCAAGCCTTTGAAGGGATTTGGTTCAAGCATTCAAGATTCATCATTGAAAACCCTAGATCTAGCCATCATGGTGGTGTGATCTTCCTTCAAGATCCTTTGTTCATCTTCAAGATCCACTCATTCTTCTATCAAGGTGGATTCCAAGCATACAATCATGGAGGTTTTAGATTTACAATCATGGTTTTGATTTACGTTGTTGTGTTCAAGCTTTCATATCAATATACTTGTTTACATTTCAAATACAATTGCATATCTATTGAATATCATAGCTTCATTGTTAGATCTACTTCTACTACTTGCTAGCATTCTCCATTTCAATTTAAATATTAAGGTTGATTCCAAACTGGGGTTTGACCAAGGCAAACCCCTCATCCAAACAAAAAAACCATTTTTCTTGTAGGTACAAGTACAGGACTGCGAATCAGAGCTTAGATCTGAATACCCTTTTCGGTAAACTTCTGAGATTCGTGAAAGATTTTTTGTCAGAGCTTTTTTGGGTGAAGGATGACCTTCAGTAGGGGGTAGGATCCTACCCTGGGGTAAGACCTTGCCCTGCTATCTGGGTCAAGGATGACCTACTTCCCGAAAGACAAATTTTTTTTGTGTTTTCTCTGTCTCAACATTTCTAGTTCGAAACAGGTTGCAGAATTTCTTGAAACTGCACACAGACATCAGAAATCAACATCTTCTAGATCTGCCCTATTTTGAGGTTAGTATTTTCCTTCTATTCATTTTAAATTTTAAGCACATACTTAATATAGTAGATTATAGGATTTTCTCCTTTCTTCATTTTCTCCATTGTTTGATCACTTCTTTGTGATTGATCCATTTGGATTTTTCCTTTTGAGAATTTGGATTAAGGATAGGTCCTATATTCTACCCCTATTCAAATTCAAACCCCATACATAGAGGTGGATCCATTTCACCTCTATTCAATGGGTAAAGTGGTGTTTTTTCCTAAGAACCCAAAAAAGATGCAGAGGGGGGAATGGGGAGGAAAAAAAGATGGTGAGAGGGTACAAGACTCCCCAAACTAGATATCAAGGATTGATGAATAATGAATTGGATGATTGTAGGTGGTGGAGGTGACATTCCGATTGAGGGAGAGCTGGTCATACACAATGAGCCTAGCAGAGGAGTTGACATTGACAGAGTGAGGACATGTCACATTGTGTGGCCTGGAGCATGTACACCTATGGCCGCGTTTGAGAGCACATGCAACTCTATTGACCTCACTGGTAGAGAGGTGGCATAGTCTAACCTCAAGCTTCTATCTTCCTACTAGAGAGGTGATAGTCACTCTTTTTGATGTTTGGAGGATATACCGAGTCTCGATTCGAGGGATCATCCTAGAGTACATACAGGAGGGCATAGAGACCTATGCAGAGGCTGCATTTGGTAGATCCTATGAGAAACTACTGACATCTAGATAGTGGTTTCCATGGAGAGCAGTGATGGTAGCCCAACCACGGTTGAGGTGATTGGCATTATACTTGGCAGGGTTGATTGGAGGGAGGATAGGCCTAGATTTGGCAGGGCATGGATTTCCTCTGGGATGGTCACAAGTATTGAGTGCCATGTTGGAGGATGAGGGAGAGAGGTACTACTAGGGGTATACCATCCTCAAGTAGTTGTATTATGATTTGCATATGTGTGCCTATCAGAGAGGCATGAATCTAGGGGTAGGAGTGACTTTATTATTAGTGTGGGCTTGGGAGTATATTATAGTAGCTCGACTGATCTGATTACATGAGACCCGGGTGAGATATGAGCCCTATGCATGCAGATATCAACCACCGATTCACTATAAGTAAGTTGATTTTATTGGGAACTAGCAACATCTTCTGGATGAGATGCAAAGCTTTGATTGGACACCATATGCAGGGTGTGATGCGTGGGGCCACCAAGTGGTACATTAGTAGGACTGCGTAGAGGATGGGTAGGAGGACTTCTTGTATTTGGGGTTTACATAGATAAATTATTGGTTGATAGGTCAAAAACCTTATATGATTGCCCAATACATGCCATCACGGGTAGCACGATAGTTCAGCCAAGTACATGACCTGGTATTTGACTCATTCCCTCATCCACTGGTGACACGAGAGGTGGGAACTCTATGGGGGTGGGAGTAGATCTACAAGGTGTTAGGGCATCCTAGTTAGGCATGGAAATAGTCCCCTGGCAGTAGGGACAGGATTAGGTACATGATGCAGGAGTGATGCCCACTTATGCATAGTGGTGGGTGGTCCATCAACCTATCTGATTGATAGTGCCAGGTGTGGTGCCCACAACGGAGCATCCTGCAGGAGGAGGAGATGGAGCAAGGAAAGACAAAGATGGGGATGGAGATGATAGATGAGATGGGGATGGGGCTCGAGGTTGAGGAGGAGATGGGGCTAGAGGAGGAGGAGGAAGGGGTTAGTAGTTGGTGGAAATACCACATCGCTGGGGGTTGGTACAAGGACCAATGGACAGAGCCCCTCTAGTGATACCATAGGGATAGGGATAGGTACATGGGCCTCCTCTAGCTCTAGCATAGGGATAGGGACAGGACCTACACAAGCATTAGAGTTGAGTCTTCAGGATGAGGTAGCCAGAGTACAAGGTCTATTAGCTACAAACTAGGCATCTGAGCTCAGTCTACAGACCGAGGTGGATAGGATACATGGATTACTGACATGAGAGAAAGCACAGGAAGGCATTTCTCAGAGTGCTCTGGATAGGTTACAACCCTGTGTGGATAGTGATGAGTTTATAGTTATGGTGACTCATATGAAGGAGGTCAGGGGACAAGATCAGCTTATAGAGAAGTTGAGGGAAGAGCTACAAGAGGTGACCCAAGAGAGGGACTTATATGAGGAGTATAGTGGCCAGCAAGAGATTACAGTACAGGCAGTGATAGGTCTAGGAGTTATGCAGGTGGTGTAGGAGAATTTCGCTACTCACATGTGAGAGACAAGAGCTATCAGGGAGATGTAGTACTACCATCATCTATATTATGGGGCCATTCTTAAGGGACAAAGGGCTGCAGTGTATAGTGAGAGGACATGCTCTCAAATAACAAGGGCATGGGGATCACATGCCTCAGTAGGGATGAGACCCCCGTGGGATAGAGGGGGTGATGGCACATGAGGAGCTGGTCCTTCCACATAGCTGCCACCTTGATCCTTACGACTATTTTTTGACACTTGTATAGATTTTGAGTGATATATGTACAATGACACTTGATATATACATGTATATGCATTGATGTATTTGATGGACTTGTACTCTTGATTATTTTATGTATATACATGATTATGATGGTTCTATATGATGTTATGTGATTTGATTCTTCTATGCATATGTGGTTTTGATGATTTTATGGATTGACACGTGTGATATAGGATGTGAGATATATCTTGATATATTTATGATGCAGGTTCATAAATGTAATGGATTATATGATTAAATGGATGTATATATGTATGTATATGTGATGTAATGATTGAGATAATGAGTAAATGCAATGTAAAAATATGTAATAATAGTTAATAGTTAACTGTATGAGTAATGTAATAATGATTAAATGGAATAATGAGTAATGATTAATGAATAATGATAATGATTAATGCAACAAAAAGAACTAATATTAATGATTAATGAATGAATAATGGTTAATGATTAATAAAGTAAGCTAAAGATTAATGATCTAATGATCTAATGATTAACAGATGAATGTAATAATGATTAATGGTTAATGGTTAATGAATACAATGAACTAATGATTGATGATTAATGAATGAATATAATGATGATAATGATAATGATTAATGAACTAATAATTAATGATTAATGATTAATGAAAATAAATGAACTAATGATTAATGAATGAACGTAATGATGATAATAAATAATGCAACAAAACACGCTAACTAAAATGCAAGCGAATGAAGATGAGTGTGTCAAATATAATCGAATGGAGAGGTCATCGAACTGTAGGAAAGGGGAATAAATAGAAACCATGCCAAGAGTAATATGTAAATGTGACCAAAAACATGCATCTTAACTAATGAATTTCATGGGATTTATATTATATTTTTTGTTGGAGAGCACACCCTAGTTTGATATTGCAATAGGAGGTATGCATCATGTGTTATAAAAGCACAAGTGACATTGCTCCATTGCGTGGACTAGACTCTCATACGAACTAGATAAATTTAGGGATGTAAGTGTAGGTTACATAATCATGACGGAACCTATGATATATACTTATTGGAGAGGTTTGGGCATACTGATGTCCGTTTGAAGGGACATAAGTGTGCTAACCCATTTCCCCCAGTAAGGTATGCATAATCATGACTAAAAAACCAACAAGAACATGCATAAAGTATCAACAAATAGATCACACTGTAATCGATGCATGCATCAATGTTCACCATTCATAATATACCAAGATATGAAAGACCTAGGCAATCATGAGTAGGATCTGTTGACACAAAAAGATAAAATAAACAAAGAAGACTTCCTAACCAAGTGGTCATTTGGTCTACATTTCTTTCCATGAACAGGAGAGGATTTAATGAATTTGATTTGAGCTGACTAAGGATGGACACATCCGATAGGGAAAATATTGATTGACTAAGACAAATATTCACTGGCAATAGATGTGAAAGGAACAACAACTCAGAGATTTGATTTTAGTGTTAATTTTTTTGAGAAGCACTTGTTTGCAATCACTGTATCTGGGAAAAGCTCAGTGTGATGGGGTTAAACTTAGCTTGTTGGGAATTGAGTTTGGATCTTTATGGCAATGCGAGAAGTGATGACCGAAAATTAGGAGAAAGGTGAGGATGGATATGTACAGTGGGTGAGGGAAGACAATGTATCCAAATCTGCTACCATAGTGCCTAAAATAGGTTTTTACCATGATACTTTCCCAATGTGCTTGTTTGCCAAGTTTTCACTTGTTGGGCGAATTTATTTCTCTCTTTTTTTTTCTTTTCTTTTTTAATTTAATTTAAATTTATTAATTTATTTTTTTGCAAGGTACCTATTTACCAGGTTTTCACCAAACAATGATTTTTTTAGGGACATTTTCTACTGTTTAGGATTTTCTTCTTCTCAAAATTTTAGGATTTTTTTAGGACTTTTTTTTTATTTTTAGGGATTTTTTAGGATCTTTTTTAATTTTTAGGGATTTTTTGCTGAATGAACACTGCATAGGAACTGAATGTTGATCTATGCATAAAACCACTTTAGATGTATAATATTAGCAAGATCAGGGAGAAGATCTCCCTAAGGTGTGGCAATCCGATATGCCCTAGAGCAGTAATAACAAAAGGACCCAGCCAATTAGGTTAAAAGTTCCCTTTCTTTTCTCTATTCTGGAGATTCTTCATGTTGTGTTGTAAGATCAAATCACCAATGTCAAGCTCACAAGGTTTGATCTTCTTGTGGAACTATAAGCTGAGATGATTTTGATACATGTGGAGGTGATTAAGGACATTGAGGTGTCTCTCATCAAGGAGTTGTAGCTCTTGCAAGCAAGCAACCCTATATTCTTCTTCAGAGATCAAGTTCTTGAGAGAAATCTTGGGGGAAGGGAGCTCAATTTTAATGGGTAAGAAAACCTCCAAACTATAGAAAAGGGTGAATGAAGTGGTGCTAGTGGAAGTACAGATGGAGGTGCAGTAGGTCCAGAGGGCTGGATTGATTTGCAGGTGCCAATCACAACCAATGTCATCGATAGTCTTATTTAGGATTCATAGGATAGTTTTATTTGTAGCCTCAACTTGACCATTTCCCTACGAGAAATACTTGGATGAGCAGTGATGGTTAATGCCAAATTTCTTGCAAAGGTCATATACATCCTAATTTTTGAAGGGTGTTCTATTATCGGTATGGAGATCTTTCAGGATGCCATAGCGATAGATAATATAATTCAGGATAAATTTGGAAATTTTCTTACTAGTTGTGTAGGTGAGGGGGATGAATTCCACCCATTTGGTAAAGTATTTGGTGGTGGATAGGATATACTTGTGGCCTCTGATAGAGTTTAGGAATATCTGGCCCACAAGATCAAAACCCCAACAGGAAAAATACCTTGGTGTAATGGTGGGCTGGATGGATTGAGAGGGAGTGTGTATCAAATCACCATGCTACTGACAAGAAACACATTTCTTCACATAATGATAAGCATCCTACTCCATTGTCATCCAATAGTACCTACTATAGAGAAACTTCTTTGCTAAAGTGAGGCCACTAGAATGGGATCCACAAATTCCTTGATGCACCTCTTCCAAGGTTGTGTGTTCTTCCTCCAAATTCAAACATCAAAGAAGAGTTCCATCAAAGTGTTTGTGAAATAAGGTGTCTCCAAGGATTGTGTAACGAGAAGTGTGGAAGACAAAAGTTTTTTGTTGGTTTGGTATAAGAGTGAGGGGAATGGTTTTGTCATGAAGGTAGGTGAGGATTTCCTGATACAAAGGTGATTCAAGACCAATGATTTCACACACCATCTCAAAATATGACTAGTCATAGGTAGGGACCATAAGATTCTCAACAAGAAATTCACATTGTGCACTTATCTCTAGCATGGATATTAGGGAAGAAATGGTAGCCATATCATCAAATGCTTTATTATTTTCTCTTGGGATCTACTGAAAAAGGTTATCTATAAAATGGTGTTTAAGATCTTAAACCATGTGACAGTATGACAAAAACATGTCATCTTTTGTCTGATAATCATCATTTACTTGTTTGATAACCAACTAAGAGTCACCAAAAAAAAGAAAACTCACAATCCTCCAGTTTACAGCTTGGTGAAGCCCTGTCACCAAGGCCTCATATTCAAAAATGTTGTTTGTGCAAGAAAATGTCATTTTATAAGATTTAGGGATAAAATCCCCTTGAGGTGTCACAAATAGAATTCCTACCCCCGATCCTTTTTGGGTGAAAGATCCATCAAAATAAAGCTTCCATTGAATGTTGGGAGTGATAGTCATGATAGTTTCATCAAGAAAGTAGGTGAAAATAGGATGGTCTCCAAGAATAGGTGCCTTTGCAAGTTTATTTGTTATTGCTTGCCCTTTAATGGCTTTGCATTCTATGTACACAATATCAAATTCACTAAGGATCATGACCCATTTTGCTGTGCGGCCTATCAGAGTGGCTTTATATAACAAATACTTAAGTGGGTCAATCTTTTCTATCAATTGCACCTTATGATTAAGCATGTAATGATGTAGCTTCTATGTATAAAAGACTACAACTAGGAAAGCTCTCTCAATAGTTGTATGGTTGAGCTCATAACCCACTAAAGTCCTGCTAAGATAATATATGGTACACTATTTTCTCTTGTCATCTAGCTATGCTAGGAGAGAACCCAGTGCTATGATAGTTGTTGAGATGTAAAGAATTAAAGGCCCTCATAGAATAGGCAGGACCAACACTAGTGGATTAGCTAGATATATCTTGAGCTGTTCAAAATCCTTTGGACACAAGTAGTCCCAAATAAGTTTGATATCCTTTCTGAGCAGGTGAGAGAAAGGATGCATCTTGTTTGTTAGTTGTAACACAAATCTCCGGATAGATTGAAATATCCCTTGTAGGCTCCATAATTATTTCAGAGTTTTGGGAGGTGGCATCTCCAATATGGTTTTCACCTTCTTAGGATCCACTTCTATTCCTTTGCGAGAGATAATGTAGCCCAAGAGCTTGCCTGATTGCATACCAAAGACACATTTCTTGGGATTTAATTGAACCTTATACTTCTTCAATCTGCCAAAGATTATGGTGAGAATAGTAATATGTGATTCTCATGTCTTGGATTTTCCTAGGATATCATCCACATAATCTTCCATGATCACGTGAAGGAGTTTGTGAAAGATAGTCGTCATGGCTCTCTAGTAGGTGGCGCCATCATTTTTGAGACCAAAGGGCATGATTTGGTAACATAACGTACCCCAAGGTGTAGTGAATGCATTTTTGTGTTGGTCTTTTGCTAAAATACAAATATGATTGTATCTCAAAAAGCCATCCATGAGGGATATCATCTCGTGTCCAATAGTCAAATCCAGTATGATGTCAATGTTGGGAAGTGGAAAATCATTCTTAAGACAAGCGAGATTAAGATCTTTGAAATTAGTATAGATACAAATACCCCCAGAAGGTTTTCCTACTAGTACAATATTGGAGACCCATTTAGGATAATCTATGGGCCTGATGAATTCTACTTCTAGCATCTTTTGCAATTCAACTTTAACCAAGAGTTCCACTTGTTGATGCATCTTGCGTAATTTTCATTTGACAGGTTTGATTTTTGGATCTACAACAAGATGGTGTACAACTAGGTCAGTATCAAGCCTGGTAATATCTTTATAAGTCCGTGCAAAATTAATGTGGGCTTTCTTGAGGAATGCAATCATGGATTCTTTTTTTGTCTTATCAAGAGAGGCTGCAATGTAGGTGACCTTTGGATCTACTTCCGTTCCTAGATTCACTACAACTGTATCTTCTATGAGGATAAAAGATTTTTCTAATGGTAATGATATGAAAGGAAAGTTAACTTCCCCCTCCTCTAGCACCTCAAAAAGGTTTTCACTAGAGGAAATGTCCTCTATTTTATCTTTTTCTCCATCCAAAGGTGCCTCAGAAAGGTTTTCACCCAGGGATCATTTTTTTATTTCTTCTTTTTTGCGACTAAGGGAGTTGACTTGGCTACCGAATTAGGATTTCTCACTGTAGTGAATTTGATGCTGATTTTCTTGGAGATTTTTTAGTTTGAAAAGTGATAGAATTACCTCATCTGAATCACATATGTCTAAGGTAGGTGGTGAATCTTGTTAGTCCCAATTGATTAGTTTAGGATTGGTAAGGTAAAGTTTAGGTGAGGAAAGGTTGGATTGGGTGATATGGAGGACACGAGTATCAAGATAATCTTCAATGTAATGGAAAGGTACTTCAAAGAACTCTTCTTCAGTGTCTGGAATAGATTCAATCAAACAATAGTCTTTGGAAAATGTTTTTTTAGTTTATATGGAACCCTGTCCTCTTCCTTGGGGGTATCCAGTTGCTTTATTGAGAGTTTTTCTTCCATTTTCATTTTCTCCAAGGCCAATGCCATGATATCCCATGCTTTCAACAATGGGTGTGGCCTTTATATACTTCCCTTTGGGAATGTCTGCAGGTTTATCTTCTTCATCATCAAAAAACCAAGAAAGAACATTATGCGCCATATGTTTGTCTAAAAGAGATCCCCAATGTTCAAATGTAGTCTATTTATACTTCATGGTTTCTTTACTTTCCTTAGGGAAGAGTTGTGAAGGATTTCCATAAGACCTAGGGGAGAGGGGGAGTTGACCAATGCACATGGCATTTTTGAATTTGTATTCCCCCGGGCTTTGATCAATGAACCTAACTTTCTTTTCAGGATCAATATTCTTTTCCTAAGTAACCTCTTCTTTTCCCTTAGCTTGTCTAGACAACTATTCTTCAGAAGAAGACTGCTGGATGGGAGTCTCTTATGAAACTGGATGAACATATTCATTTAATGGGCAATAGTTTGATTGTTTTCCTTCCAACATCTTGTAATATTGAAAGGATTCATGATCTCCTAGAATGGTTATTTCAACTTTGTGGTGTGGGAACTTCAAACACCGGTGAAATGTGGATGGGACACCTAAGATAGCATGTATCCATGACCTACCCAAAAAGATATTGTAGGGTAGGTCTAATCAAGCACTTGATAGACAGTTTCAATAAGGGATGGGCCCACTTGTAAGGAGAGTGCAATGAGACCTTTACTCACCCTTTCTCTGTCATCATATGATTTTATTGTTATTCTTTTATTTACATCAATGAGGTCATCAGAAAGACCAATATTATAGATCATGCTTAATGTACACAAATTCAGACCGGATCCATTGTCTATAAGGACTCTTTTAATATGGATGTTATGGATGGTGACTTAGATGTGCAGGAGTTTATTATGATGGGGGTCAGAACCTTGGAAATCTTTGTCGGTGAATACCAGGTGTTGTTGGGAAGCCAAATTTTTTATCATCGCTTGGAATTAAGAAGCATTGATATTCTCCAGGATGTGAGATTCAATTAGGCCATTCTCAAGGACCTCTTTGTGAATGGGGGATGTGTGCAGAAGCTCTAGTATGGATATCTATGCAGAGGTCTTCTTCAATTGGGAAAGCAAGTCATAACGTGACACAGGTCATGTCAAGGTAGATGGTGCAATAGGGGGATCTATAACATGTGGATTGACAACAACTTGTACAATTGTGCGAGGGCGACGAGTAGTGACATTGCAATCTGTGCTCTTTAAAGTCAATGTATTTACATGAGTTGTGAATTGTTCAATATGGCCACACAGTGAGTCAAAGCCACTAACATCATTTTCATCTAGTCTTCCACAAGTGCGTTCATCTCTTGAGATTTTATTTGTAGAGTAATCATAAGAAAAGCCCTTGGATGTGGATGCATTTTTTTTATTATGTTCAAGAAAAGGATTAGAATACATTTTTAGTTGGGCATTAGAGGTAGAGGCATTTTGTCCTTCTACCTCGATTTTACCATCATCAATCAAATCTTGCGCAAAATGATAGAATTTCATGCATTTTTTTATTTCATGCCCTTTAATGCGATGATAATCACAATATTCATTATCCTTATACCAATTGGGTTTTGGGTAATTTTCATTAAAAGGCCTAGTGTTAGGGTAAACCATCATCCCTTGATTGACTAGTTGTCGAAAGATAACATCAATGGAATCTGTCAGATGTGTAAATTTTCATCGTCATCATTGTTGTTGTCATTATATTATGAAAATAGAGAGCCACAATAATCGGATCCTTGATTCTCATTCAAGTTATTCAAATTATTCTGATTGTTTTGATTGTTGTTCTGATTGTGATTGTTTTGGTCATTGTTGTTAAAATTTCCTTGGTTATTGTTGTTAGATGCTTGAACATTTTGAATGTGTTTAGCATCTATCACTCCATCATTAACAACATCTTTGTTCTTGGAATAGAACTTGGGTTTATCATTAGTGTTATTAGATGAATTAGGGGTATAGTGCTTGATTGCTCATTTCATCAAAAGTCCATCTTCAATAGACTTCCCCTTTTTAATGAGTGCCTCAAAGGGATCTAGAGAAGCCATCTTCATCTAGAATGATATTTCTATAATCAGATTCTTAGTAAAGATATCAACTAGATGTGAATATGGGATTTTCCAAGGCATACGATTGGCAAGATTTTGCCATCTTTGGAGAAAATTGGCAAAGGTTTCTCCATTTCTTTGTTTCATATTACACAAGTCACTGAATGATGCTTGATGTTCGATGTTGTAGGAATATTGTGTAACAAATTTCTCAGTGAGTTCATGGAAGGTAGATATGGAACAAGGAGGGAGACTCAATAGCCACTCCAAGGCTGCACCGCCAAGACTCTTAGTAAAAAGTCATAGAAGAAGATGATTGTTATGGGAAACCTCTTTAGTCGCTACATAAAACTCTTTGACATGTTGCACAGGGCATGAGTCTCCCTTGTATTTATCAAATTTTGGAATTTCAAAATTGGCAGGGAATGGTTGAAGAGTGATTGATTTGTCAAAAGGATAAGGACATATCTCTGCAAAAGAGAATTCCTTCATCCTACCTTTCTGCATAACCATCATCATACCTTTGAGCTCATTGATTTGTTGGACTAGTTCAAGAGGATTATTAGTAGTAATCATGTGGGCTTGATGTGTTCCTCCTCCTAATGATATGCATTATGTCCTCTAAGAGGGGGAGCATTGGTGTTATGTCTTTGATTGATGTTGTTCATGTGTAGAATTTTGGTTTTGTAGGACTCCACTAGGCTTCAAGAAAATGGAAGCAGAGCGTCGTCATGAGGACCCGGGTTGTTGCTCAGGTCCACGACCCACATTTAAGCCATCATTACTCACCCCATTGTTTGAATTAGGCTTGTTTAAAATTTGTCAGATTGGTTCAAGTGTATCATGGGGAGGTTGATTTTTATTATCATATGTTGATGGCACGGAGGGCGCTAGCTTTCCTTTGTTGATTCGAATCAAGTTATTCTCAAGAAAGGTTTCATCAAAATTGTCAGGGAGTGTAACACCCCTTTGAATAAGATTCATGAAGATATTAGAACTATTGGCTTGGATTAAATATTCCACTAAGCTTAAGTTTTTAGGAACACAAAAAAACTCCTTAGCTCATGGATTGGCACTAACACTTTGGGTATGACTTTTTTAGATTCCATGTGTGGTTTTTTTTCATCATTAAAGTCTTCCTATTAGACAGTCTCCTAACCATTATCCATGGCTAGAGATTCTTGTCTTAACTTTTCTTGTGATCGGGTAAGTACCATGCATGGGTGACCTTAGAAGGGTTGGATCAGAGAAGGATGAACGATTGATGAGGGATGATGAAGAGAAGAAAGGATTTGGTGAACTAGGAGAAACTTGGACTAAGTTTGGATTGAATTGCACAAATTAAACCTCGATGATTGATTAGATTGATTGAATTGGATTAATTGATTGGGGATTAGATTGATTGATTAGGTTGGATTGAAGAGGAAGTAAGCCTCACAGATTGATTTGATGTAAAGGTTTGGAACAAACCTAGGTGAAACAAGACCTTGTGATTATGCAAACATAGAATTGGATTTAATTTAAAGTCTTCTCTTATTTGGGTGATAGACTGATGATCCCCAAACAAAATAGGACTGGGTTAGGACTACTAGAAAAAGACTTAGTTCTCAAAGTAGACAAGAATCAATGTTTTCTTTTATTTAAGGTTTATGTGACACTTTTGGAATGATTCTTTCACCCTATTGCTTGATGAAGGTGTGAAAGATGAATTGATTTAATTTTGATTTAAAGTCCAAGATTCTGATTAATGCTCCTAATGTTTTGAAAGGTCGATGAAGGAAGAGGTGTTTAAAGATGAGAAAGGGATGAATGACCTAAATAAGAGTGAAGGGGGATGGCACTTAATCATAAGATTCCCATGTGACAAAGGCCATGTTCACTTTGTTCTTGGCAACAAAATTAGCAACTTGATTGTTGTAGGTGATTTTATCGTATTTCTCAATAGCCTCTAGAATAATTTGAATGGATTTAAAATAAGATTGATTGGTTTTAGTCTTTTGATCAGATATTTTCTTCTCTCTATGAACTCGTGAGACATGGAGTTTTTCTTTCTTGTGTTTTCCTGAATCGGTCATGTCTAGCAAAAATATCAATTTTGACAGGGTAAAAAAATGTTTCACATTAAATGATTTGAAGGGCTTCTGAGGAATCAATTTTTAGGTACTTTGGCCAAATCAGATTTCTCACTATTTTTAGAAGGAGATGAATTTTCTCAGCGCAGATGATAATCTATAGAAATGACAATACTAGGTCGGAGACGACAATCTAGGATTCAAAGTATTTTTTACAGAATTTGATCAGTTGAATGTTTGATTTGATTTTTGTTAATTTTTTTAGTGGAAAGAACCAATCCTCAAACATACATCAAACTTTTTGATTACAGGCACGTTTGTCAAAAATAGTCCTGCAAGGGATAAAGAAACCTTGTAGGATTCAAGTGTATGGGTTTGTTTTTGCAATGAAAGTTGCAAGCACACTTTTTATCCCTAGAAAGAGATTCAATGAGATTGAAAATATTTTCTCACTGACTTAGGAACACACCCAAAAAATCCTTAGAATATGACCATCACCAAGCACACAATGGCCCCAGTCACGATGTTGTATTATCAAAGTGTTAACCTTGAAGGGATATCAATATGGTGAGTGTCATGGGGAGATTACTATTCTCCTTGCATGCAAATTTTCAACCTTTCAGAGGTGAACAAGGTGGCCACTATTCTACAACTTCTAGTAAAGGTCTCCATTTGAACACACCCTTTGCGTTCACGCAAGCGCGACTAGGACATATAGCCCCCAAAAAACCTTGACACAAGTAGTCAAGCAAACATGATTTAGACCGTAAAGCCCAACTAAATGTTAGGTGAGAGATGTGTATAAACTCAAATGTCATCCAACTTATGAGGATTTAACCCCCCCAAAAAATTTCATTAACATGAGTTGGAGTGGTGGGCTAACACCTCATTCTCACGTGGGTCATTCTCGAGATCTTTTTACCTCACCGACAGGCCCATCTAAAGGATGAAATGAAAATAGATGGATTGGCCACAGAAGGAGTTTGGATTTTTTATTTTCCCTCAAGGGGAAAAGAGCATAATCTCCTATCCAATGTGGTTTTCTCCCAAACACACCAAACACACTTGTTCTTTTCCAAAGTCACTATTAAAGTATAATGCCAAACAGGTCTAGGTTTCTGATTGTCTCAAAGAGACAAGAATATAATTCCCTACCACTTAGAAAAACACTACAAGTGAAATTTTGTTAAATGTGTAAGAAAAAATTAACAAAGACAATATTTATTCATATCTCCTAGGCAACTTGTAAAAATAAAATGTGAGTAGTTTGGTGTTTGTATGGATCTTATATCAATGTCCCGCAGCACAAAATGTTAGTAATTTGAGATTTTCAATCTCAGATTCGGTGTGCTGCAAAAAAATAGATAAATTAGTAGAAAATGCACAAACACCAATACTAGGTTACAGACAACAATTTGCATAGATGAAAGTCAACTATTGTATATGACAGTCAAAATCATAGACAAAAATGTAAAAATGCAGACAAAATTATACCTGACAGTTGGTAGTATAGTTTTTGAAAAATGTAGATGATAGAGTACAGTCACATACACCAAACTACATAGATGAAAGAGAACCTGCACGAATGATAGTAATAAAGAAATTCAGATTTGTAAGATTTAAAAATGAATTTGGAATCAATTTGCCAACATTTAACTTTGTAAAAATAGTGCTATGACAGAAACCAAAGAGTTAAAAATTTAAAATCTTCTAAAAAATACTTTTAAACATTAAAAATTTAATCCTAGGTGGAGACTACAGTCCCCAAGTGCAGATGCCAAACTGCACAGATGACAGTTCCAAGGTGGAGACACCAATGCATGACAGTTTCCAAGAGCTACAAAAAATGGAAGAAACAAAGTTATAGATAGGGACGTGGGTCCTAGCAGGTGTGCCAAAATGTATGTGATGAAATCTTTCATGTTGGGAGAAAGCTAAAATATTCAAACGTTAGCAATAAACATGTTATTCAAATACAAATCTAACATTTAGTAAAACTTTCAAAAAACCAACTAAGAAGATTTCTCCACAACCTTCGATGAGCAATAAGAAAATGCGCCCATGATTTGGTTGATTTTAGCTCTTAGAGTTATATGTGGACAATATTTAAATCCCACTATGATTTACAAATGATAAATGCAAGAATAAAACTACCAACTACCATGAAAATGACATTGAATGAACTCAAGGACTAGTTATGAAGAACTAGCCTCAAGCATTCAATATGGATCAACAAAGCAAATATGATCTAGCATGAAACTATTCTACCATTAATGCAAGCAACTAAAAAACATGTTAGATAAACATTAAACGTAAGAAAACTCTAAAATGATACTAGCATTATAAATCTAATGCAAAATGATAGATCAATTACTCTTGGCAAGGCTCCTATTTATGAGATTTTGGAGGGCTGGGGTGAGGTGGACCACATGTAGCATCCACATAGGTGCCACATGAAGGACACATAAGCCATGCAAGAGTAATTTTTCTCACACATGTGTGAGCAACTTGATATGTGATGGGTCAATGTGTACTTCAAATACACATGTAAGAATGTGTAAGAGAATAAGTCCATTTTCATATTTTTAGAATGTGTAAGAGGTGTCATCAAGGTTGTAAGAAACCTTGTTGGGGATTTTTTTAGATCTTTTTGAGAAGACTATTTTTTGGAAATTTTCTCACACATGTGAGAAAATAATTAAGGCTAATGGGTGTAGGAATCCAAAAATTAGCTTAATTAACCTTAGTTAATTAAGAAGTAGGTCTATTTATTGAGAGTGATGTGTGTAGGATAGGATCTAGGTTCAGATTTAGGATTAATTTAATTAAAAATCACATTAATCATGGTTTAGAGGAATAATAGAATGTGAAGGAATTTAAATAAATTAAAATTTATTTAACAAGGGTTTATGTGGGGAAAGGGTATTAAACAAAATTTAATACACTTGCAAGAGGGGTATTTAAATTTAAATTTAAATACTATAGAATAATGAGAAAAATTTAATTAAATAAATTTGATTAAATAGGCAAGAAGAATATAACTAACAATTAAATAATTATAATGTTATGGGACAATTTTAAGCATCTACAATATCATCTTTGTAATCCTCTTTTATTTGACCAAAAAATCATTTTCCCACTAATTGCAGCTACGTGGATCAAAATTGATTGTAGAGAATTTGTTATGGATGCCCTATGAGAATTTGTCCCACACGATTCCTTCAACCTTACAATCAATGCCTCTAATTGTTTTTTATCATTTTCTATTTGGATCATAAGATGTTCTTTGGTTCCTAGGGGATGCCTATAGATTGATGGACGAGGTTCATTTACTTGTTCTTCAATAGGTTCTATATGGGGAGGTGTCTTGGGGATTTGCTTAGGTAGTTTAATATTTATTGAAAACTAAAACAAAATTTAATCTAAAACCCTAATTAAAATACTAAGAAAAAAGAGGCTAAAAATAAAAATTTACTCACCTCTTTAGCCTCCTTGATGTCTTCATCTTGTTTTTGTGATGATCCAATGCACCTACGAGAAAAAAAATGCTTCCAATATCATGTGTGCCCTTTCTAAGCCCTCCAAAATCCATTTTTTTCACGACTATCATAAAAAATAAGTGTTTGAAATGAGGATTTCAAAATATATAATGCTTTATATATGGCATGCGCTATATAGGCTTGGTGTGCCCAATCCTTAGGCTTGGCACACTGTGCTATATGGTGTGCATCATATATGGTGCATGCCATACAACTTTGGGGGGACAAAAAACATGAGTGACATCTTTTGATCCTCCATATTTGTGCACTTACCCATAATATATATCATGTTGGATATTTCATGCATATATGTGCTGCCATTAATGTTTTGTCATTGATATCAACATATCTTTTATTCATGATAGTTTCTTGGTCTGTTTAGTTGGAAGTTTTGGTTTGGTATGGGAAGTGTATTTCAGATTACTTGTTGCTAAGATGTAGAATGGTTGAGGAATGTATGTACTCGATCATGTTAAAGCTGAAGAGGTTATCTATATGATTTGAGGATTCTATGATTGATTTATCAGAAGATAGTTTTATAGTTATTTTAGTGGAGATAGTCTTTCAATTTTTGGATCGGTAAGGATCAGTTATACAATATTTTTGGTTGATAACCTTGTGGTGATTTTGGGACATGGATGCACATCCTCAAATTTAATGGTTCATGCTTTAGATGTTGGAAAGCTATTATACTTGAGTGAAAATGGTTGGTGTTCAATGTTTTTGATGAATAGTGCAGAGACAATTATGAGTTTTGAGATAGAGATGGTTGTGTTGTTGTTGTTGTGGTATTTCATTTTTCTTGTTGATTTTTCTAGATCAGGCTCTATTCATGTTGTTGAATCACATTGGATTATGTGATCAGATTTAGTGATCTTCTTTAGAAGTATTGGTGTTCTTGGCTGACTTGAAGAGTTAGCATATTGTGAAGGATTGCGATGTGTTCTATGGATTGTAGCATGTTTTTAATTGATAATTTGGGTCCTAGATAAGTCTTAGTTGACTTGTCTTGGATCACATTGAGGATTGTGTATTAATCTTGTAATATTTTTTAATTAGGTCCCTAGATGACCTTGTTGTGATAAGTTAATTTAATGTATTTAAAGGTGAAATCATATATAATTATAGAGGTATGAAAAAGATATGAGACAATGATTTTGATGGAATATCAGTGGATGTGCGAAGAGGTATGAGTGGAATCTAAAATAAAGTCAAAACAAAGATGTACTTAATTGGAGCTATATTGGCATGTATGAGATGCTATCAGTTAGTTCACATTATTAGTGGATTTTTTCCATAGTGGATTGTAGTCCATTTTGGGGTTGTATCCCTAGTTGTATTTTGGGTTGTTACCCAAGGGTTGTTTCCCTCATTTGTATTTGAGCTATGAGCTCTAGGAAGTGTGTCTGAATGCATGTACATTCCCCTTTGTACCTTTAATAGGGTGATATGTGCTAGTGCATCATCTTGTGGGTTTGATCCCCACTGTGAATTTTCCCTTAATCAGGTTTCCATGCAAAAATCTTGATGTTATGTGTTCTTGTGAAGATGGTTCAAGTTGTTTAATGTTTTACATTCACATCTAAGTTAAGAAAATAAAAATTGGACAAGTTATGGTTTTTGACACAATATTTTGGACACAACTGATCCCCCCCCCCTCAGTTGTTTGTTCTACCTTATCACCCAATCAAATTTCACCTACATGTGGAAAAATAGGCATGTGTGTTTCAGTCATATTGCTAAAAAGTTGGACATATTATTTTTCTTTAGGGATTTTGATTCATTTCCCTTTTCTTTTGAAGGTTCTCTTCAAATTTTATTTGGATCAAACCAGTTCCCAATTCAATTGGAAATTATTAGGGACAAAAAACTTTTTAAAATCCCCTCAAATTCAAGAACATGTGGATGAAGGATCTAGGGTTTCTCAAGCTAGTGGAAGAGTGATGAAATGGTGAATAGATAATTAGCTCCATGATGTTTTATTTCATCACTAATTTGAAACTACCATGACATAAGATCAAGGAGTAGAACTTGGGTCAATTCAAGAACATATTCAAGACCAATAAAAATATTGAGGAAGAGTTGCACTCAGTGGGGGAAGAGGTTCTTAATAATTAGATGGATTGGGCTAGTTCCAAGTGGGAGAAATAAATGATGCTTGAATATAAGGAGACTTGGATCAATCACAAAGATCATAATACTAAGTATTTACATAGCATCACAAAATAAAGAACAAATTTTAACACAATCATGTCAATCAAGTCATCATAAGGGAATCTGATTGACAATTTGGAGGACATGACCAAGGAATATGTAACCCTTTTCATTCATCTTATTAACAATAAGGATTGGTCCAATTTGAGGGAACGATAAAAATTTATCTAGATCATTCCTAATTAAGTCACAAAGCCACAAAAAATTACCAACTTCCAATATTTTGGAGGTAAAGATCAATACAACACTCTTTTAAAAACACCCAACTAAAGATCTAGGCCTGGATGATTTTCCTAAATTATTTTTTTAGACATGTTGGAATATTTTGGTGGAAAACATGGTGGAATATTTTGATGCTTTAAAAAACTTAGATCACATAATTAGACCCATTAACAACAATTTTATATACCTTATCCCAAAGAAAGAACATTTAGCACATGCAGATGACTTTGGGCCCATATCAATTTGCAATACCATTTACAAGGTCATGATCAAAACTATGAGAAATTGACTAAAGAGTATTCTATTTGAGAGCATCTCTAATGAGAAAACTGAGTTTTTTCAAGGAAGACCCATCCCCAATGGGGTTAATCATTACCCAAGAAGCTATTTATTATACTCATACTACTAAAAAGAAAAGTATGATTAGTAATATGGATATCAAGAAAACATATACAACAAGATAGATTCGTGCTTCCTCCTAAAATTCATAGAGGCATTTGGTTTTAATAGGATATGGTTGAAATGGGTGTATAAATGCATCTCTAATTTGTGCTATTATGTTCTCTTGAATGGGTCTCTTGATGGCTTCTTTGATTTTTCATGTCGCCTTTGTCAGGGGACCCTCTTTTACCAATCCTTTTTATTTATATTGTAGAGGCTTTGGGTCAGTCCTTTGGGAAGGTGATTGGGGAAAACAACATAAAAGGGTTGGATGTTACTAGCTCCCTACCACCTTGAACTTATCTTGGATTCTCCTTGGCCAAGGCGCTTAGGTCAAGTAAGATTTGGAACCCACTCAAACTAAAAGTGGATACTAGAATATCTTCTTGGAAGGTAAGATGGATCTCTTGGATTGAGAAAGCTACCATGTTGAAATCAATCATCTCATTCATGCCCATATACTTACTATCTTGTACATGTCTCTACTAGTTGGAGTTAATTAGAAGCTCAATCAATTGATGAGGAAATTTTCTTGACAAGACAATGGTGAAAAAGATAAGATGACCCCATATCATGGGATAAGATATGCAAGTCAAAGGAGGTAGGTGATGTTCTCATTAGGACCTCTTTAAGGCTTTGTTCAATCAAAACTAATCTTGTGGATGTTTAAGGAGCCTTACAAAAAAAAATGGGCCAAGATTTTGAAAGAGAAATATTTGGATGATGATTGTCCCTAAGGTGTGTTGACCACAACCAATCTTCCCTAGGGTTTGTGAGTTTGGAGCTTCATGAAAAACCTCAAATCTATGGTCATGGGCTATCTTTCTTGGGGGATATGAAATGGTAGGAAATATATTTTTGGGGAACATTAATGGGTGGGGCTTCCAATTTTGGATAGAATCTTAGATCCTAAATAGATATACAAAAAATTGAAGTAGACTTCGGATGACATGGTAAAAGTTAGTCATTTTTTTTCAGTCAAGGATCAGGAATTAGAATGGAAATGGAAGGATGTTTCTCTCTTTGGGTTCCAAGAAAGGGAAGTTAACACACTTTCTATTCCCCTTTCTGGTAGAAACATTGCATTTAGAACTAGAGTAGACAACATAATTTGGTTTGGTTCCAAGTCAAGTCAATATAACACAAAAGATGGATATTCAAGAATCTCCAAGCTAGAGAAATAAGATTGCACAAAAATCCCCCTCCAACTTTGTTGAGCAAACACAACCTTATCAAAGAAATAAATTTCACTTGGGAAACCCTACAAAAGAAAGTATTAACAAACAAAAAATTTAGAATAATGGGATATCAGAGTCTCTCTAGGTGTGTTCGATGCAAAATCCAAGAAGAGATAGTGGATCATATTTTTTTTGGCTGCCCCTTTTCCTAGGAGTGATGGTGTTGTCTCTATGCCAAATTGGGTTGGTCACGTGCCCTCCCAATTGATATTTTTGAGCTTGTAAATAAGTCTTAGCCATAATTGAAGAATTCATCAAATTTTAGAAACTTTTGGATCACATGTCCCTCCATCCTTCTTTGGGAAATTTGGAAGGAAAGAAACAAGAGAATCTTTCAAGAAAAAAGAGATGAATATAGATTTTCCCTTAACCAAAGTTGAGGTTGTTGTGGTAGAATTGGTAAATAGTAGATTGGTCTAATCACTTCCCAAGAATGTGATATTCATAGGTTGGGATGATACGATGTGATATTATTGGATTTGATAAAAAGTTCTTCCTTGGTTTGGGATGAGGAATTGTGCCCCAAAATCAGCAAGGGATGATGTTGTATGGTCCTACCAGGCAATTGGTATGAAATAAACTAAATTTTGATGTGGCCTCAAGATGAAGCCTAGATATCTCAAGTATAACCTGTGTTTAATCAAAGACTAGAAAATTTCCCTAATTCATTCTTCATCTGAGAACAAACAATGAAGCAGAGTTTTGGGATTTAATACACAACCATAAGAAATATCAACATCCAGGGTGACTCAATATTTGTTGTGAATGTGAAATGAAATGGAGACACCCCAAATTGGAAGCTAAAAGCTCTTTTAGAAAAGACAATTGAGCTGCTTCACTCTTTTGAAACATATATACCATTAATCATATCTTCAAGGAGGGAAACCGAGATGCTAAAAACTTCACAAATTTATAATGAGATTAATTACATATATATGGGGGTATATATAGACCCTTTGTTCTATTTTTGAATAAGAGATATCTATGTGAATGGATCTCTTGGTGTCATTCCCCACTCATTATTATATCCTATTGATTAGCCTTTCCATTTGCATTTATGAGTAATTGTCTTGTCAATCTTTTGTCACTCAATGATGGCAGTAGGCGTGGTGTTTGAAAATTTATTTGTAGATTGGATATTTAATTACCTTCCAAGAGAAAAACTAAGCCTCATATTGAGCCTAAGATTACCTTCATCCAAAGTGATAACTTAATACATGCACTATATGAAATTTTACATTGTTGCTAGATGTAATGATAAACCAACATGATGTTTGATCAAGGTAATGATAAACTAACATGATGGGTTCTCATTGATCCAGTATGCATGGAAAATCTAGTTACATTTAAAAGTTCATTTACGCATATGAATTGTATGAAAACACTTGTAGCAAATTTGAATTATTGATTGAGGTGTATGGTGGCTTCATTTATCCCACTATTGGTTCTAAACCCTTTTTGTCGAGGTTGGATCTTAATATTAGATGTGTCCCTTACCATAATCCCTACCTTGGACCAATTTCATGTGAAGTTGAGTCATCCTTGGCTCACCTCCATGAAAGAAATTCCTTCAATCGTCCACGAGTATTTGAAATTTCCATTTGAAGTAAAAATGAATAATTTACATATGTTTTGAGTTGGCTTGTCCTCACATTCTTTCTGAGTATTAGTACTTGAAGTCTATATTCGTTTATACTATATTATAATATAACCTTAATAGTATTATCAATATTCTCATAGCTAGGCAAGTTGGAGCTATTGTTTTACCAATCTAAACTCAATATTGCCTCATCCCCAGTATGAGCACTCAATAATAACACCCCAATAGTATATTAGAACCTTTTAATAGTATTGTTGATACATTTAGAGGAAGGCAAGTTGGAGCTATTCTTTTACCAAACTAAACATGAGATAGCCCCATTCCTATTATAAACACTCAACAATAACACCCCAATAATATAATAAAATCTTAATAGTATGCCAAAAACACCATCAATCACCCTATTCCAATACCGACATAATTAAAAAGCTATGTACTACCTCGTACCCAACATGAACCCTTAAAAACACCCAATAGGACTTAAGCCGTGAGGACAAAAACACCTCCACCACAACTTAACCATCACAATATGCTAATACAACATAGTTAATAAGTGATGTACTATCCCACCCCTAATATGAACACTCAACCATAGCACCCAATGGGACTTGAACCTTGATGACAAAACACAACCACCATAGCTTAGCCATCACAATATGCCAATATGACATAATTAATAGGTTATTTACTACCCTGTCCCTAATATGAACACTCAACAATAACACCCCAATGAGACTTGAACCATGATGATAAAAACACCACCACCACAACTTAACCACCACAATATCTCAATACAACATAGGTAATAAGCACTCAACCATAACACCCTAATGGGACTTGAACCTTGATGACAAAAGCACCACCACTACAACTTAGCCATAAGTGTACGCCAATACACCACCGCCACCACAACTTAATCATCAAACTAGGGGAAGTGAACGAGTAGTCATTATAGCTAACTTCGTACATTCATAGAGCCTAAGCTATATATCAAATTTTCACAATTCTTTTTTGGTTGTTTCCGTATGCGACTCGGCTACTTAAATATATTTTGTTGCTTTTGGGTATTAATGAAGCTCCCTATAGAATTCGTTAATCATCAAAAGGTCAAAAAGTAGTCATTTCAAAGTGTTCCATGATACATACTTAAAGATGTCCCAACAATCGTGTACTCAAAATTGCCAATACTAATGGATAAATGTCCCATTGATATCACACAAATGTTGCCATAGTGGTGCACAAATAGATCAATTATGAACCAAAAAAGTTAAAAATGATTGACTATTAGTACATTAGAAATTCATTAATGAACTTTTAGTTATAACTATTTTTTTACTCCTTCAAAATTAACAATTAGAAGGTTGGATGTAAAGAATGCCCACCATACCATACCCACACATTTAAAAAACTAGAGACTCCTGAACCAAATAAATAAATAGATAAATTAAAAATAGTTTTAAGTTGGCCGTGGAGTCCGGCAAAACGTACGGCTCCCGCGAATACAAATCCCGGTGCAGGAAACGGAAAAGAACGGCCACTGTCAAAAAAAGAAAAGACAGCGAAGGAAGCGCACATTGTCAAATATATCTGATTTCGATGTGTTTGTTGAAAGCGCGTGACCCCACACTCACAGGCAAACCTTTTATCTTCCCCCTCAAACCACGCCATTTTGCACCAAATTTGCCAGCCTCAACAACACCACAGTTCTTCTCACCCCATTTTCTTTTTCGCTCTGCTTCGATTCGTCGCAGTAATGGGAGAAACTCAGCGCATTTACCCGGCGGAGAATGCACAGATCAAAGGAAAATCCTCGCCGCCGCCGCCTCCGCCCGCAGGAACATACGTTTTTCAGTACCCAAAACAGCAGACGCTCAATGGACCCTCGCAGCGCAGGCGCCCATTCAGGCCGCAATATTTCAGCCCGCCTCGTCGGCGCCGGAATCACTGCTGCTGCTGCTTCTGCTGGATTGCAGCTTTGCTTGTTCTCTTGATCCTGATCGTCGCCATTGCAGGCGCCGTGCTTTACTTTCTGTACAAACCCCAGGCTCCTAAATATGACGTCCAAGGAATCGCCGTGAAAAGGTTCAGTTTTGCTAAGGATCAAACCCTAAGCGCAGAATTTGCCGTTACTGTCCGCGCGAGAAACCCTAACAAGAAGATCGGGGTTTATTACGAGAAGGATAATCAGCTGGCGGTTTTATTTTCCGGAAAAGAGCTCTGTTCCGGTGGTTTCCCGGCTTTCTATCAGGGGCACCGGAATACTAGTGTTTTCTTGGCGACTCTCACGGGGTCCGGGGTTCGATTCTCGCAGGGGCTGAGATCTAGCTTGGATGCGCAGCAGACCGAAGGAAAGGTGCCGCTCAATGTAGTAATTGATGTGCCTGTGAAAGTTGAGGTCTGGGGATGGAAATCGCCCAAGATTATTGTCCATTTGCGCTGTAGATTGACAGTAGATAAGTTGGCGGCGAATCGTGCTGTGAAAATACAAGATAAGAGCTGCGCTGTGAATGTTAAGCTTAAGCTCTGGAAATTCACCTTTCCGTAGGTTTCTGCTTTGCGATTTGAGTTACCTAGCAGGAAGTTTGAATGGATTTTGGCGCATTCTCATCTGAGAAGGTTTAACAGATCTTATTTTGTTTTGAATAGATTTTGGTACATTCTCTTCTGAGAAGGTTCAGTAGATCTTATTTTATTTTGAAAATATTTTCGAACATTCTGTCCTGAGAAGGCTCAGCCGATATTATTTTATTTTGAATAGAGTCTGGTACATTCTCTTCTGAGAAGGTTTAACAGATATTATTTTATTTTATACATTTGGGAATAGTTTCGATTCATTTGCCGATCCGCATTCCTGTAATTTATTGCTTCGATGATAGCATGATCGGGCTGTATGCAGTTGCAATAAGAAGAGATTCTTTTAAGCTTCCGCCTCGGTCTGTTTCGGCATGAATTTGTATGCAATTTGAATGGATTCTGGTTGGAAATGATATGAGTATCGAATCGAGCTGAGTTTTCAGCTTCCCTGTTATGAATGGCAAATGCATTTGTCTCATTCTATTGTGGAAATCATGCTTTCTATAATATATTAATTTTGAATTCTTTAAGCAGATAATCTTAGTGATTCTGGTTGGAGATGATACAGTCTCGAATCGAGCTGTATTTTCATGAGCTTCTCTTTTATGAAAGGAAAATGCATTTGTCTCATTATTTTGTAGAAATCATGCATTTTATGATATATTAATGTTGGATTCTTTATGCAGATCATCACTGCGATACTGGTTGTTTATGATACAGTCTAGAATCGAGCTGTATTTTCAGCATCTCTGTTATGAATGGAAAACGCCATTTGTCTCTCTGTTTTGTGGAAATTTCGCATTTTATAAATATATTAATTTTGGATTCTTTAGGCAGATCATCACAATGATTCTGGTTTGGAGATGATAAGAGTATCGAATCGAGCTGAATTTTCAGCCTCTCTGTTATGAATGGAAAATGAATTTGTCTCATTGTTTTGTACAGATCATGCATTTTAAAATATACTTATTTTGGATTCTTTACGCAGATCATCGCAGTGATTCTGGTGGGAGATTATACAGTCTCGAATCAAGCTGTATTTTCAGCTTCTCTGTTATGTATGAAAAATGCCCTTTGTCTCATTGTTTTGTGGAATTTTTGCATTTTGTAGCATATCAATTTTGAGTTCTTTACGTAGATCGTCCCAGTTAATGACCGTTATAATAGTTATAAATTAAACTTAGCGAGCGTAATATGACTTACATTACAGTGGTCAATGTAATAATTGATAAATCTAGAAGATTATGAGGATCCATTTAATTATAGATAAGCGTTCCCGGTTATTATAGTTTGGTAGAATAAGGGAAGATTTTATTCCCTATTCCTTGATATGGCTCCTACTTTAATGCCACGGCGGTTCCATGAAAATCTTTTTTTAATATTTTCGATAGATGAGCACCAACCAAGAAAATATGAAATTATGCATAAAGTAATTGAAAGGACGTACCCTAAAAAGTTGCTTTCCATTCTCAATTTAGTGTTAACTAATTCATCAATCATTTAAGTATGATTAACATTAAATAGGAGAGAGAATACAATTAAAGACTAAAAGACATGGAGATGATTACGTTATCGGTCTAAGTTTTTAGATAGATTCACATTTATAAAATTTTTTTAAAAAAATTCATTTGTGTTTTGTGGATCTTGTAAATTTTGGTTCACTTATACTAAATTCTTTGAAAAGGAAATGTTGTTTTTATCAAATTTTTGTATATTCACTTCTTAAGCACTTCAAATCTATAATGTTTGGTTTACTTATACAAAAGGAAATGTGGTTTTAAGGGACATCTTTAGGAGTCTATGCATGAACGTTGAAATGTTGGACTTTCTTATGACTTAGGTAGACCCCATTATTGTTGTTCACAAGATTGACAACATCATTGATATAAAATGACTCGTAAAGATTGATTTGATAACTTTTCTTTGAGGTCTAGTATCTAAAATGATATTATTTCTTTCACTTTAAAAAGATGAATGAGAATTCAAAAAGAAATACAAAGGTCTATTTAAATTGTGCATCTTCTAAATCTTTTGGTTCATTTGCATTACATATTTGAAAAAGAAATGTTGATTGTGTCAAACATTTGAATATTCACTTCTTAAGCACTTTTTTTGTGAATATGTAACTTTAATATTTTATTGATAGAAAAGGCACTATTCATCAAAAAAACTTATACATCATGTTGTTTATTTATTCAAGATATTTGAAAAGGGAAATGTGGTGTTGGGGAACAACTTTAGGAGTCTATGCACGAGGCGTTGACATGTTGAACTTTCTTATGACTTAGGTAGACCCCCATTATTGTTGTTCATAAGTCAACCAACATGATTGATACACAGTGATTAATAAAGGTTGATGTGTCATCTATTCTTCAATGCAAATACAAAGGTCTAGTATAAAAATGATATGATTCCTTTCACTTTGAAAAGATAAATGGGAATTGAAAGATGTATCAAACTAGGGTATTAGGGCATGTTTTTAATATGATAACTTGGGTTCAATGTGAACAAATTTGGTGTACATTCAACACATGACAAGCATTCACATTGTTGAATCGGGTGAGATTAATGGGAAAATAATTTTTGATTTGGGTGGGTGAGATTGTGTCAATGACCCTAGTTATCAATAACATCATAGTAACAATAATTTTCAATACGTGTAAATTGATGAAATTTTACACATATGAATACATGGAGGCTAAATTAATTAGATGAAGAGATGACTTCTAACTTATTTTGATCTTGTCTACATAATTGGTCCAAATTGATTTCTAAATCACTACATTTCAAGACATGGATAAGTACAACACAAGGAAAAGTATGAAGCATTAACCTTTCTTCCTCTATTTTTTCCCTCACAATAATATACATTCAAATTTACATGATTCATGTATGATAAAGTAAATCAAATAATAAAGTAAAGTAGGAAGTGTTTTCATAGGATGTAGGTTGGATGATACACACTTGATTTTTCTTCATGTGGGTACAACCATGTCCCCTACCCTACACACATGCACATAATAATATATAAGTAAAAAATATTTGATTGATAAACAAAACTATAAAAAAGTCATCATAAACATCTTAGCATTGCAAACATCTTCATATTAACTTTCAAATGAAAATAACTACATGGGTATAAGGAAGGGTTTATGGAGTTATGACTAAGTTGGCTGGTGTGACCCAAGAGAAAAAAGTATTATGAAAATGAAAAATACACTATGTTGCTAGGGTTTTTGAGGAGTATTAACCAATTTTCCCATTTTAATCCATGAATGGATAAACTTGTGAAACAATAGTAACAATATTTGACCCTCAGATTAGACATATGTGTCATAAGGGATGCATTTGGGGAGATGAAAGTGTAAGATAACCACATGAAAATGTGTTGACCCTAATTATATCAGAAGGATGTCATCATAAAAGTGCATAATATGGGAGAAAAATGTTCATTCTACTATTACTTCCAAAAATGAGGACACATTTTTAAATCATATAACACAAGATTGTATGTGAATATTATGTGATATATGAATGATGCCATCATATGATAATTATAATAAGAGAGTGCCATAAATATGTCATCATGTGGGAACATGATGGAAGGATATACATTTCAAGAATTAATTGATGAGTAATTGCGACAATTAATTAGGTATGCTAGTGTATCCAAACCCTCGCTCAAAAGAATAAAATTAAGGGAAACCAAGCAATGTGAGCAAGCATGTAAGAACTAAATGATAGTAGATGATGTGTATCATTACATTATGTAAAATGTCATCACAAACACAATATGTGATTTAATAGTGATATATACTTACAATAAGAGGTCATGGATACAATATCTAGTCATATGTGTCAATAGAATGTGAGCATGGAGAATCAATATCACATATGTTGCAAAGATGTTGAGATTGATCATTCTTAAAAAATAAATGCACATACTAGGGAGAACAAGTGAAAAATTGTAGTATGAACAATAAAAACATTTTAATTAGATTACTTGATTAATTTATTTATTACAAAATAAATTTCATTAAAGTATAACAAGTTTTGGGGAATTAAGGTAAAATCAATTTCCTTTACAACACAGATAAAAGTGATGCACCATTTTAATTTGCACATAGTTACTCTTTGTTAATTTTGAGATTTTATTAATATTGATAAATTAATCCTTTATGATAAATCCATTGTATAGTTAGAGTGCTATGAAACTGGCCAAGAATCATAATTTTCATGCGTGAACAAAGTAAGTTGATGTGTAATATAATTTTTTTATGTCATTTTGGAAGGTAAAGGGATGATGATTGAAAAGAAGGGCACTTCAATTAATGTTGACATTTTTTATGAAGTTATATGTATTAGGTATTAGTTAGTATTATTTTTAGTGCATATAGTTTATAAATCACCCATAAGATAAATTTAGAATGAAAGTATGCATCCCACATGTATGTGATACGAATAGTTATCTTTAACAAAACCCTATATATTGTGATGGATTTCTTAGTGTAAACAACTTGGATATTGTAATTGGAGTTTATGTTATATTGGGAGGACTTCCCCCTCAAAGTTGTAGTATATAGATAATATAAAAAAATTGTATTTATCTCATTTCATTGTATATCTATGTACGTTATCATTATCTATATTGTAGGTTCCTTATTAATGGTAGTAAAGATCTTTTGCAATTTTTTTTAAAAGTAGCATTTCAAAATTAGGGCTTTAATAATTAATAATCATATGCTCTCACCTCACCCTCTCATCATATCAATGATAAAAAAGTGGCCACACAAGCAATTCATTTAAGAATCTTACTTGATAGATCAACCAAATTTTTGTTGTGAGTATTTTTAAAATTTTAGGCTAGATCTCCTTGTTACAAGTGTGGTTGTCGTTGCACCAAAAGATCAACCTATTAATGCCCGATACAACCACTAGACTTATAGAAGACACATAAGGCAGTTAAGCCATGTCACAAATCCCAAGGGGAGCGCTGACCATTTTTCCAACAATCTCCCCCTTAGTGTTACTCGAGGGGATTCGAACCTGTGACCAAGCTCTAATACCACTTGTTACAAGTGTGATTTCTGTTGCACCAAAAGATTGACTTGTTAATGCCCGATACAACCACTAGACTTATAAAAGACACAAGAGGCGGTTAAGCCATGTCACGAATCCCAAAGGGAGTGCTGACCATTTTTCCAACACTCCTAGACAATGAGGGTTTTCAAATATCCTATGATTTTTTTTAAATTTTTGGTTAGAAGCTATATTTTGTGTAGATGGTCTAGTGAAGGGAAGGGTTCTCAAGATAAAACATCTATGCCTTAAAAAATATTTATATATAACTTTTAGGTTCTTTGTACCCTTGGATATTTAGGAAGACCCCACTATTTTTGAAACCTTTCTCTATGTATCTTATAATTGTCTATAATTGTGATGCACTACTAAGTTGTTTTCCATCAAAATATATTCATGAAAGAACTTGAAGATGTGATAGTGAGTTATGGGATGACTCTATCAAGATCCACGATTATAACTTTAAATATTGAGCCAAAAATATTTTGAGTGGATCAATATATTTGTGAGCTCGTAGTCTAAACGCATCCTCTAGACACCTTTCTTATATGCCCTAATATATGTACACAAACTAGGGCATTAAAGGTCAAAATTAAAATTAATTGAGTAGATTGCTAGAATTCTAAGTACTTTTGGAAAATAAAGAGTAGAAAACTCTCCAAATTCTTTTAAAATTATAATTTAATCTCCAAATTGTAAGTCTTATTCCATCAAAATAAAAAGTTCAGCTACTCTATAGATTTTGTATTTGTAACTTCTAAGGCTAAATTTATCCTAAACCAAAAAGAATTCATTCTTTTTTTCATTAATAAATACCCACAAGGTATTATTTGTGAAAAAGTATAGAATATTCTAAACGCGGTAACCTACAAGATGTTTCTGACACCTATGGTTCAAATACTTGGTAACACCATGTCGAGTGTTAGTGTTTGTAGGGTGACTAACATCAACTATGAGGTAGTTCTAGAATCAATTCACAACACTCACGATTATCCAATTATTGGAACTCTTGTTGAACTATTTAACACAAAGGATGAAATCAAGAAGGGTAAAATGGAAAATACATGTATTTTGTTCAAGAAAGGAGACAATAACAACAACATGGAAGATTTTAACTCCTCGGCTAAAAATAATTATTTATTTTCTCTAGTTCAAGTGGTTAGGATCTATGAAATCAAAAGTGGGATTAGAATCATGTTGCACTAGGGTGAACCCACAATAGTGTGTTACACTTTTTTGGCTCAACAGACACTAAACTCTACATTTTGAAAAAAAAATCAGATTCAGATACATATTGTCATTAAACTGTTTGAAATTAAAAGATGAAGTAAATTAGAGTATTTTAGAAATTTTTATCTAGATTCTAAATATATTTTTTATTTTTATTTTTGAATTGATATGAATGATTTTTTCTTTCTCCCACAAAAACTGATATGTTGTTGAAAATGTCATTTTCAAAGAGTTACATTGTCTTCAAAGAGCATAACTTTTTTTCTAAAATAGATATCAGTTTGATTATTTAGAATTTAGTTTGGTGACATCCATATGAAGGGTATGCAATTGATTTGATGACATTATCATGATTATTGCATATTTTATTAATGTTTGAAGTTTACTAAACTGTAATTTTGACATACCTTGACTACATAGCTTATAACTTGTTGTGTATTTGTCCAATTTCATTTTATTTTTTTTGATAGAAAGATAACTTCAATACCTAGGGCATAGAGATTTTTTAGAATTTTTTTTCTCTCATTTACTATTTTTCCATAAGTGTCAAACATAGAGGTAGACATACGGTGAAATATCTATGTTTAGTAAAACTAAAAATACAAAGTCATAATAAACTTAATATATATTAACATTATAATTTTTGGAAATATTTTTCTCAATAGTACCTTACTACATAGATAGGTTTGTCAAATGGATTCATTTGATCTGCCAAAAGATAAAGTCAAAGTGATTTTTTGTTAGCATTTTAATAGGTGCGAAAGAGACTCCATTGTAGGTATGAATGAGGAGTATAGACGTTATATCAATATTTTTTTAAATCTAAAAGGCTTTGAGCTAACCATTTGTAATTAATTCCTTCAAATGGAACCTCCTAAGACTTAAATCGTCGTATTTTATTAAAAATGTGTTTCTTCAGCAAAAATCAACATGTCTAAAAAAGTGTAACCCACTATTGTGGGGTCACCCACTAGCTATAAGGAATCATATGCATCTCTTTATTTATTAATTTTAAAATAGAAAGCTACCCCTATAGTTTTATTTTCCTTGGAATAATTTAAAGAGCCTTTTTTAGCCAAGGAAATTACTCATTCCATGCAAGCACCCACCTCATTTTTATTGTCTCTTTACATTAATTAATTCTCCATTCTACTCTAGTAAAATTTTGGTAGTTCCTACGTGTTCATTATGACTAGTAGTACAAAACTTAAGACCAACTTGAAGCTTTTAATAAAATTATTAAATGATAAACTCCACAAAATATAGTTTGATACCAATTCACATCTTTCTAATTGGATCAACTTAACTTTATAGATAATTTAGATAATAGGTTTGGTGCCCTTCTTTAGAATGAAAAAAAAATACCAATAAGTGAAATTTTTTCATCTAGATGTGGGCCAACAATTTAACAATAAGGAATTTTATTACTCCTAAAATATTAATATGCTCCAATGCATACCTAAATTGGATATTCCAAAATTTGGTAATATTATCCCTACAAACCAGGATACATAAAAAAATTAATATTTGACAATCCATTGAATACTCTTAGGGCCTGTTTGTTTGCTGGAAGATGGCAGGAATTAGAAGATGATAATCAGGTTTTGACCATTCTCCACTGTTTGGAACACTTATTTCAAAATTGGTTTATACCATCAAAACCCGAATATGCCACCAAAATGGGTATAAATGGGCATATCCATCTTCCCACCAAAGAGGTGGAATTCAAAATTAAAACTTGGTTTTGAGATAATAAGGTTTTGACTCAAATTCCAATTCTGCCATCTTCTGGCAAACAAACGGGCCCTTAGGATGAAATCTCTCCTTCACCTCTTTCTTGCATCTAGACAACAAAGTTGAATTCAATGGTTGAAAAAGTTAGACAATAGTTTGTGACATGGGTATGCTTTTGTAAGGAGGTTCTATGATGAATATTTTAGTACATGCAATGAATGCATCGTACATGCCTATTTTATCAATAAATATTCCTTGTGATACTCATAAGCCTCCCCACTCTCTTCTAGATTTTTCTTTAAAAAAAAATTTGATCAAAAGCTTTAACATTGTTTTGGGAAAGTATAAGTCTCAATAAATGCACATCATTTGATGCTTCAACTCAACTTACATTTTAAAGGGTTTATGGAACTTTGGAAAGAAGAATAAATTTAGATTTTAGTTGAAATCCTAAATGTTATGACACATGATACTAGAATATAACTATAAAGAAAAACTCATGTTGTGGAAAAATCCACTTGTTGGTCAATCGTACTTAGCTTAACCAATTCCACATGGTGGGCTTGTGGGAAGTCCTAAAATATAAATCCTAACTTCTATTGAATTGATAGAGACATGATTTACCACAATTTTGGTCCATTCAATGACCTACTTTGCAAAAGAAAATGTCTAGACACCAAGATATGATAAAAAGGTTGTTTGATAAGAGATCCATAATGCAAATATTTATGGAAGGTAACTTAATGTGCAAATGGAATGAAAGAAAAGAAAATATTATTCATCATAAAAAATTATATTATATCTAGATTTTTTCATATGCTATTATTGGTTGTAAGAAGACAAACATGTTGTTGACTATATTGCCAATCCTAGTCAATTGGATTCATGTTTCAATACATGTCAATCAATTTATATTATCCTTTGTAAGATATTAATTGTATTATATGTATTCTCTTAAATATACTTCCAGAAGCCCAATATTATAGTTACCTAAAATCTCATCTTTGTGTATATCTTATTGTGTGAAAATTTTTATCCCTTGAGGTATCTTAATCATGAACTCATAGTAAAAATACTTACATCATTTCACCTCTTTGTATATTACATCACAAATCCAAAATTAAAGGTAAGACCTATTGTAACTTGCATAGTATAATATTAAATTGCAAGTCTTTCATCAAAATAAAATGTGCCATTAATCTTCTCATAATTTATTTGATCTAATAATTTTCAATAAACCTATAAGAGACTTTTATGATGTTTTTGCTCAAAACCCCACTAGCCATCTATTTTCAAAGATCTTTAAATTAGAACCATATGCTTAAAAGTAATTACCTTTCTTTTTTGCAACAAGAGATATGACTCAAATACGATACATTGATCCATTAAAATTATCTAGATTTGATAGCATTTTCCAGTTTCTAAATTTTCACCCACACAATTAAATCAAGTCTCGAACACCATTGGATGATATTTTTTCATCAAATCTCAACCTTCCATTATGAGGTAGTAACTTATAGTTATATATCAAAAGTTCACATGAAATTGGCACATGTTGACACAATATAGATTAGCATCCAATACTTTTTACATTCTAATATTTTCATGTCATCAATGCTAGCCAACAGTAAGATGATTTCAACATTTTAGTAATTGGTGCAATTTAAAGCTACTTTGTACTGCAATAGATGACTACTCATATCATGATGGTTGGAGAGTTCAAATTAAAAAGGAATATAAATACGGGTGTCATAGATGTCTAAACTACTTAAAAACATGCACATTCAAACATGAGGTTAATTAAATTAAATTAAATTAATATTATAACATTTTTAAAAAAAATATATATGGTGCACAATTAGAGGAGAGAATCCTTTCCAAAATGGTATAATTCAGTTTTTAATAATAAAAAAATAGAAAAAAAAACTGATGTCCCATGAAAACTATGACATTCTGGTGAAGCTTGACATTAAAACATTGTTAATAAAATATTCATCAAATTTTATTCTCCAACAACTAGATATCGAAGTCACCTATTTGGGGAAAAAATTAACAAAAAAAATGGTTTTTATTGTGATATCCCATCAATCTCCCTTTTTCTAAAATTCTCAACAATTAAAAAATTTCTCTTAAATTTATTAAAAATATATGAAAGAATTGTTTTAATTATTGGAATAAAATTTATCAAGAGTTCTAGATCTCATTAGTTCTTTCCATTTTAAAATTCAAAACATAAGAGCCACTTTTATGCAATTGAAGGTAACAATTTGTAATTGTGTTGGTCATTTCCTTTATTAAAGTGTGACATAGGTTTGTGATTCTACCATCATCCTAAAATCCATCTAAACATTTTATTGATAGCACTTTAGATAACTTTGGTAATCGGGGGCCTTTTGATTGATCTTGTATTTGATTCTTAGAGTGGAAATTTTGTTGATTGAATAGGGGTGAACATACACTTGGCATAAAGTCATGTAAAATGACTTCCTATCTTTGAATCGTATGAATTGGTGATGCATAGAGGATTTTTGATAATATTCTCATCCAAACTTATAACTCTCCCAAAATCCCCACTTCATAAAGAAAAAAAACATCTGCACATTGAAAGAGTGTGCATCGATTTTGTTGACTACTAGGATTAGGAGTATGATCATGCATTTTTATTCATATTTGAATTTCAAGTATATAGATATTTTAACCTTTAACTATTCCTTTAGGAGAATTAGAATTAAAGCAAGGTTGATACATTCTAGCAACCACTTTTATCCTTTTAATAGAGGTATTTTTTGAATTCTCTATGTTGACCTCAACCTTTTCTTTGGAAAGCAATAATTTTACCTCAATGTTCATTTTGGATTGATATTTGTAATCTCATGTTTATGATTATAAATGATTTTGTATGTTCAAGTTTAGGTGGTAATATCAAGAAAATTCTATTTCTAAATAATAAGATATGATTGTACTATGTAATCTAGTTGTAATTAATCCTAATAGGTCATCACATACTGGTGTGCCCCACCAGTGGGATGGTAACTTCAATTAATGCCACCTAAATAAACTCAAATACATTGATTCAAAGTTAACATACATAAAATAATCTATATAAAATGTAAAATATTTATTCAAATAAATAACCTTTGAGAATTTTTTAAAGTTTTTTGGGATAAAAGTAAAGCTCTTCATTTACTTATTTCCCCTTTGTTTTGCATACATCCAATGTGCCTAGAAAAGTGAATTCTCTAATATTTGAATGGAGGTCAATAGTGACTATTAAAATCTTGAAAAAAGGCTAAGATAGTTCAAGATAGTAAGTTCCTAACTTCAATAACAACTTTGAAGATACCACCAATCCAAAACACTATGAAATTTTGAGAATAAGTTTAGCATAAATTAATGTCAACCCAATCCAACTTGAATGATATTTTAACAACAATAAAAAAAATTATACATTTTCCACATGATAATAATTCACTTCACTTGATAGTGAAGGGTATGGTAATGTTCCCTTAAATGAAAGAACCAAATTATTCCAAGTGCGAACAAATTTTGTTCTTTGTGAAAAATTTAGTCTTTGTGCATAATTGGATCACCTAAAATAGCTTTAGAGCCAAAATTTTAAGGATATTTTTACTAGTGTTGTAGAGGACCATGATCTATTTGTGATTTAACTCTATTTATAACTATAAATGTGTTATAGTTTAGTACCAAAATTTGAGGATATTTTATCAACATTTCAACAATTATATTATACAAATATACCACTTAACAAGTAACACTAATTTACAATAGGATACTGCTTGAAAAATAATTCTAATTCAATAAGTCTCTCACAAATTATCATTATGATGTGTATGTTTTTGAAGCTTGATCCTAAGATTGAGATAAAAAATTATTTTTCTTACCTCTTGGATCAAAATGACTCTTTACATCCTCCATTGCTAAGCTACAAGTAGGGAAATCATGTTCAATTGAATCTACCTTAATTTATATTTATACAAAGATTAATTGAGGTGGATTGGATAGGTGATGGAAATGAGATATTATAGGGCTCATTGAGAACCTTGTAGAATTATATGGTTTGTCAAGTGCACTCCATGAAAAGGAGAGATTTGGGAAAATGTTGAGGTAGATGATATAATCTTCCTTGAAGCTAAATGCTCTAATAATTTTATTCCTAATTCTTGATGCACTATCTAAACATCATTTCATTAATTTTTTACCTTCTTGAGAGGAGTGGAAATTTAGATTATTATAAAACTTATCAATTACTCAGTAGAAAAATCCATTGTTGATCATATTCAAAGCCTTCTTGCTAAACAATTTCTTGATAGAACCTTTGATAACATTGATACACTAGGACCATGTGCCTAGTTGGGTATTTTATTCATAGGATGAATGTTCTATTGATTGATTAATGCACATAAATTAGGAAAAGGGTCATGTGAAATGAGTTCTTCTATTGGGTTCAAAACAAGTTATGATGGGATGAGTTTCTAGTAATTGTGGCCTAGCTAAAATTATGACTCATCCATAAGTCTTAATTTACATAGAAAAAGTAAAAAAATTGAAGGATTAGGCATTATGTTCACCAAGTACTTAATTTAGGAGCACGATCACATGCTTGAATTACTCTTTGAATTTTGAGCATATGAATATTTCAATCTATGAGTAGTTATTTAGGGACACCAAAATCAAAGCATGCTTGATGTGCTAGTAATTTCTCTTAGATTTATTAATTCCTCTATTTTTGTAAATTATATCTATAATAAGATATAGAATCACCTAATATAATCTTGGATGAATATTGTAAATCTCATGTTAGTTATTAATCTTGATTGTGTGCTCCTGAGTGGTAATGTCTAGCACATTCAATCAAAAGGTAGAAGGCATAGTCATGCTAAGGAATCCAACCATGTTTGTTGAGTTTGACATGATGAGGGGATCTTAAACTTCTCCTTTTAGTATCTTCTTTAACCAATTTATTATATTGAGATGACCAAATTCAATGTCACATAGCTCTTCAACATCATTATCCATTATTTTTTTTGTTTTTGAAAGGAAATACAAGAGAAAGAAAATGAAAAAAAAAAATCCAAGTATGTTTATTGAAGTGATGTTTTTGATAGAAAAAGCAGCAAGAAGGTGTTGGCCTGTGGTACAGAAGACTAGAAGCACATTAACAACATATTAATAGCAGTAGTCACATAGCAATTTAAAAGTAGAAAGTCAGCAGAAACAAAAGTGTCTAGTCTACCTCTATCAAAAAAAACATATAGGTCCTTTTCAAAAATAGTGAACCGTAGTAGAAAACCTAGAAAGTAGATACAATATTAACAATAAAAAGCCACACAGGGCTAAACCAGTATTTTAAGAACTTAATCAAAAAATGGGAAAGTAAAAAAAGGAACTTGGGACTAACAGGCCCATGCCAGCACAAAAACCTCATGGACACAACAACAGCTAGGAACTCCCACCCAAACGCTTGGACATCAGGGTCATGGCCCACTCTTCCTGCAGAAACAGGAAGAGGTCTCTATTATCCTCATTGGATTCCAATTTACCGCTAGCCATCTTCTCCTGCATGTTGCATAGGGTCACAACCGATGTGTGCATGACTTTGAGGGAAAAATTGTTCAAATCAGTGACCCGGGCTTTGATGTCTCTCATGTCCTATTTGAGGCTGAGGATCTCCATCTCCAACTCATTGAAATTTTTCTTAAGTGGTCCTTTAAACCTATCACTCTCATCCATCACCACTATAGTGTACTCAATGTGAGGGGATTTGGCATGGCGGGTGTGGGGAGAGAGCGGGGGCGAGGTATTGCTGTGAGGATTTTCATCCATCACCAGTGGGGGATTCAATGGGGGAGCATTGCTAGACTTGGGTGAGTTTAAGTGTTTAGGCGAGGAGCCCTCAATCGAACCAGAGGAGGTAGAGGAGTCCATATCCTCTGACCAAGACTTGTCCTCCGAAGTCATTTCCTTGAGAATTCTTCTGCATTTCTCCTTGGAAATCCTGTTAGAATGCTAGATAGTACCCCCCAAATCCACTTCCATCTCAACCTTTCATTTCAAGGGTACTATCAACCCTCATCTTGTCCTTAGATTCCATGGACCCTGAGACATGGGATTCATCTAAGTCCTCCACCCTTTTAAAGGGGTTCCTCACACATCTCTTGTGACTTTTACCCTCTTGGGGGACAAGGTCAGTCTCCTGGATCTCGTGTAAAGACTGGGAGGGGATTGAGTGGGATTGTTGGCTTCTGAAGGGGAAACCTCCTAGGTTACATCCTTAATAATAAGGGGAGGTTGGGGTGGAGGGAAAATGGCTTTATGGAAATTGTATAGGCAAAGTAAATGACCCTAGTGAAGGATGGGGTTTGGCATCTAAGTATTTTTGTTCTCCTTAATGTCCAGTATGTTGCTTTCAATCGAGTGGAGGAGATAGAAAGGGATGGAAATGAGGTCCTTGTTCTTGATATGGTTGAGGAATGGAAAATGGTAATAGTAAAACACAGTGAATTTACCCTCGAGAGTGAAGTATTTCATAATTATATGACACACCTTTGGCCAAAACTTAGGGAGCTGCTCGCGGTTGAAGCCTCCAAAATTTTTACTAGTTTCTCGCCTGCCTAAAGAACTAGTTGAGACTGGTAAGATCTGGCATCCGACTGGTCTTCTTATACTTCCTACCCTCCATTAACAACCTCGTAACCTTAGCAATGATCTCTTCATTAAGTTGAAAGTGCAAGTCCCAACTGACACCTTCATGTTATCCTAGGAGGACACAAATTGCTTGGAGATTTGCTCATCATAGCCTCCCTTCATTCTTTCCATGAAACCCCATATGTCACTGCCTTTTCCATAGTGGGTCACTAGGGGGTCAGAGGAAAAATCCTCTTCAATTTTGTCTGACTCAATACACAAAGTTTTTCTACCCATGTTGACCTGAGCAGTTTCCACCGCAAGAGCCTTCTAAAAGTTGCAAAGCTGAGCTTTGCACACTAGGGTAAAAACCAGGTCTTTTTGAGATAACCATTTTATGAGAATATCATTCATAAGAGGCAGGGGTTGGGTGATTTTTGGGTAATCAAGCTTTGTACAGCAAAATCTAGTAGATCTCCAAGGGTAATAATTAGTAGAGAGAAAATTAAGAGCAATCACACAAAGTTTGAAGAGGAGACCCAAGAGCTTTTAATAGGTGAAAACCAAATAAAAAACCCTTATGTATAAGGTAAAGCCTAAAGAGAAAAAGAGAGATAAAGAAGCTTATTGAAGTAATGTTACCATTTAGTAGAGAGAAAATTAAGAGCAATCACACAAAGTTTGAAGAGGAGACCCAAGAGATTTTGATAGGTGAAAACCCAATAAAAAACCCTTATGTTTAAGGTAAAGCCTAAAGATAAAAAGAGAGAAAGAAGCTCATTACAATGATATCAAAAAGTGAAAAATGAGAGGAGAACGATCTCTTAAATAAAGGCGAGGATATGAGTTACAAAGTAACTCCCATACCTATGAATTACACCATTCACAATATATGTTTACAATGTGTCATAATCCTCATAAGGAGGATAAATTAATATTCATTAATAAAGGAAAATAAAATAAATGACTTTCCCTCACACATGTACAAGAGGACAAATTACATGTCCAGGGATTTCAAAGGAATGTACCAAACTAAATACAAATAAAGAAACCTAATCCAAGTAAAGAATAAATATTCTAACAACCCCCTTAAGTCTTACTTGGGGAGTTTACATCAAACCTTCAATGGATTAAAAACCAAGATTTTTTTCAATGAAATTGGAACCTTGCTTTACAAACTGGTTTTGTTAAAATATCAATAAATTTACCTTCACCCTTGAAATATAGAAGTAAAATATTATTGTCTTCAATTTTCTCTCTAATGAAATGATGTTCAAGAGAAATGTGTATTTTCCTTGTATGGAAGATTGGATTATTTGCCAAAGCAATGGGACTTTGATTGTCACAATCCAATGGAGTAGGAGCTTCTCGTGGTAAAATCAAATATTCAAGTAATATTCTGAGCCATATGGATTCTTTAGATGCATTAGCGTATCCTTTATATTTAGCTTCTATGGAACTAAGAGAGGTAGACTATTGTTTCTTACTATTCCAAAAAATGACACCTGAAACAATAAAGAAACAATATCCTCAAGTAGTTTTCCCTTCATTGGGATCTCCCCTGGATCTAAATTAGGAAATCCTTTAAAAATAAAATCACAATTTGCATCATAAAATAAACCAACATTTATAGTTCCTTTAATATATATCTAAAAAAAATTTTTGTAACTTTAAACTGATTTTTTTGAGGTTTAGACATAAATCTAGAAACTAAACCCACACTATAAGAAATATCTGGTCTAGTAAGGGTTAAATAATTCAAACTTTCAACTACTTGTCTATATAAGGTAGCATAAACTAAAGGGTTTTTCATATCAAGCAGTAACTTTGTTCCTAATTCACAACAAGTAGAAACATGATTAACATCGTTCATTTAAACTTATCTAAAATATCTTGAGCATATTTAATTTGAGATAGAAAAACACCATTAGTTTTTTATCAAATTTGCATTCCCAAAAAAGAATGTAAAAATCCTAAATCAGTCATTTGAAAATTTTGATAGAGTTGAAACTTAGTTTCTAAAATCAAATTATTAGAGATTAAAGTTGGTATGAAATCATCTACATATAAAATAATAATCACATTGTCATCTTCACTATGTTTAATATATAAATTTGGATAATTTTTTCTTCTAATAAAACCTTGAGAAAGAAATAATGCATTTATCTTAGAATACCATTCTTTATAAGATTGTTTAAAACTGTTAGAGTTTTAGGTAACTCTACAACACCCCCAGGATCAAATGAAATACCAAGATAACTTCCACAAGAGAATGCCAAGAAAAACTCATTAAGATGCAAGAATGATATTATTAATAACGAACACAATGAAAATTTACATAATAGGCCCACTTATATAGGCAAGGCAGTAAGAGACAATGATAAAAAGATGATAAGTTATCACCTATGCTAGGTGGAGTCACATGTCCACCAAAGGTGGATCATCCTCCATTATGCACTGAAGTATGTGCCATATGATGAGGATGATAATGTGATATGTGCACTCACTACAACATTTGGGGTTGAATTTCGATGCCAATTTGTGATACCACTACAATTTGTGTTTGTTTTGCAAGTGCCCCTAATGGTGTCGTAATAGTGACGATGATGTCATAATTGTGACACCCATTTGGTTATAAACAAAACAAAAGAAAAAGAAAGTGTTATTTGTAATTTTTGTGAATTCGAACAGCTGTCACAAAGATGACACTGCACTTTTGCATGGCGTGAGGAGGGCATCCGAGTTTGGTGTGCACAAAGAGGCCGGCACCGTGTGGGAAGAGGGTACTGACACTTCATGTAGGCATTCAAGCTTTGTATTCTGATTAACTCAATTTCATTTTGATGGCATTTGTTGATTTAATGACACAATATGAATGTTAATAGTGGCATTGTTTATATCTTAGCATTTGGAATGCTCGATGACCTGCAAGCTTTGAGAGCTAGGGCATCATTGCTATTACCTTCAAGGCATTGTGTGAAGTGTTTGATCTCTCTTTATTTGTTTTGTTGTTAATATTCACTATGTGGTACTCCCTGTTTATGATTATTTCATGAGGAAATGTCTTGGTGGCTCGCGGGCTGCAAGATAGGGCATCATACATTGTTTATGAGCTCACTGTTTAATACTGGCATTGTTTACATCTTTTCATTTGGAATGCTTGATGACCCCTGAGATTTGAGAGCTAGGGCATCGTTGCTAATACGTTCAAGGCATTGTGTGAAGTGTTTGATCTCTCTTTATTTGTCTTGTTATTGATATTCACTATGTGGTACTCCCCGTTTATGATCATTTCATGAGGAAATGTCTTGATGGCTTGCGGGCTGCAAGCTAGGGCATCATACATTGTTCATGAGCTCACTGTTTAAGACTGACATTGTTTACATCTTTTCATTTGGAATGCTTGATGACCTGGAGCTTTGAGAGCTAGGGCATCATTTCTATTACCTTCAAAGCATTGTGTGAAGTGTTTGATCTCTCTTTATTTGTTTTTCTATTGATATTCACTATGTGGTACTCCTCATTTATGATAATTTCATGAGGAAATGTCTTGATGGCTCATGGGCTGCAAGCTAGGGCATCATACATTGTTCATGATCTCACTATTTAATACTGACATTGTTCATGATCTCACTGTTTAATATATGGCATCATGCAAACATACATTAATACACTCACTATTTTGAATTTGAGCATGGGCATCATGCAATGTTATTGATGTCATTGCATGCTTGCTGCTGTTGTGCACCATATATTGTTTTATACACTGTTTATTTCATTGAGATCGTGAGCTTGGCATTTGTAATGTATTTTCTGTTATTGGATCAATGCTACCATATTGTTGAGTCTGTATATGGCTTGACTATGCACATGCATAATTGTAGATGAGGATTAGTAATAGGGTGCCAGACATTTCTTAGATCCTTTGGATATAACCCCATCTTTTCCTTCCTTTTAGGCTTTGGATCATACAAGAGCATACTGGATTGAACCTTGGGTCAACACTTCATTACTTCAGGCAATGTCTGGTACCTTCATTATTTATGTTCATCCACTTATGTATGTTTGCATTCATTCATATTCTTTTGAAAGTTGGCTATTAGTGACCATATAGGACCATTCTTGATGTTTTTGGGTCATTTGATGAAAAGATTTAAATAGGGACATCAGTAATAAAATAGGGATATCTTAATAGGGATATATTAAGATTAATATCATAAGTAAAAACATTACACAGTGGCATTCATATTAAGTACAATATGAATTCACATGCCTTTAATTATGATACACTTTTGAAATTATCACTCATTGGTCATTTGACAATTCAAGATATAAGTATCATAATATAAACTGTTGTAAAAGGAAGAAACACATATGTATCATCATTTAATACAAAATATAAAAGTATCCCACAGACACAATTTCTATTATAACAACCATCCTCTAATCCCATAGTGTACTAGTCTCAAGGTAAGAACAATTTACTTAAGCCATCATATAAGTATCATCCTAAAGTTTAAATAGACATTGACTATGGATACACAACACTGAGCCATAATAAATTACAGAGTTTCACTGCAATTTCTATGTCCACTTATAGTAATAAATTATAGATTTTCACTGTAATTTCTATGTCCATTACCATTAAAATATATCACTCCTCCTATTATATAGGCATCCTTCTCATTAAGTGTTGTCATTAAAATATATCACTCCTCCTGTTATATAATGTATATCCATACTTGTTTAAAATGCCATACTTGTTGATCTTAAATATTATTATCATTTCACTCAAATTTACATGACATTAAATCCAAGCCCAAAATGTATACATAAGTGTAAGTATAGGAGAAGTTGGATTCTGCAACTATTAAAAAAAAAAAAACTATACCAATAGCAGCTTACGAGAAACTATACTTGTGCTTATCATTTTCAAGCTTCAACGAGGCTTCATACCACACATTGTCTGTAGATTTGTACACAACGCTGATTTAGGCTGGAGGTAAACTACATGTGTCATGTAAACAACATGGTTGAATGCAATCTCTTTTGCGCATTTTCAAGAGTTTTCCCACCAATACAAGCGTAAATAACGCATTGAATGTAATCTATGAACACTGCATGGTATGAAGTCTCACTGAAGCTTGAAATATATCACTCCTCATGTTATTCTCAAAATTAAATTCAAATATTTCTCAAAACATTTATTCTTGTAGAATTAAGATATCCTTATCTCAATAATAAAACAATCTTGCATAATAGCTTTTGAATCACATTAACACACACCTATGTTTTGTAGCATAGTTCATTTTAGAAGTGTATGGCTTGATTATGCACATGCATAATTGTAGATGAGGATCATTAATAGGGTGCCAGACATTACTTAGATCCTTTGGATCTAACCCTATCTTTTCCTTCCTTGTAGGTTTTGGATCATACAAGAGCATACTAGATTGAACCTCGGATCAACACTTCATTACATCAGGTAATGTTTGGTACCTTCATTATTTATATTCATCCACTTATGTATGTTTGCATTCATTCATATTGTTCTGAAAGTTAGCTATTAGTGACCATATATGATGATTCTTGATGTTTTTGGGTCATTTGATGAAAAGATGTAAAAGTTTCTTAAAAGTTTATATTTTTTATTTCAATTTTTAAAATCATAAAATGAATAAAATTTAAAGATAACAAATTAGGATAATCTTTGTCTTCACTTTAAAAAAAACAAAAAACTCATAAAGCATGGTAAAAACATAAAGCTCATAAAACATGGTACAAAAGGGCCCTAACTGTGGTAAAATGGAAAAGTTGCCACCTTGTACTGCTCTTCATATGGCAATTGCTAAGGAATTATGTTATAAAATTTCAAGGCATGAAATTTTATAGTTTTTGAAATCATACTTTTTTCTCCTTAGCATTGAGTTTACAATGTGGGGGAGTCGAAGAAAGTATATGTATAGTTATAAAATTTCAAGCCTTGAAATTTGGCATGAAATTTTATAACATAGTTCCTTAGCATTTGATCTTTATATGGAAACCATGACTTGAGGTAGGCATTTGAGCTTTATCTTCTCATTAACTCAATTTCATTTTGATGGCATTTGTTGATTTAATGGAAAAATATGAATGTTAATATTGAAATTGTTTACATCTTTGCATTTGGAATGCTCGATGACCCGCGAGCTTTGAGAGCTAGGACGTCGTTGCTATTACCTTCAAGGCATTGTGTGAAGTGTTTGATCTCTCTTTATTTGTTTTGTTATTGATATTCACTATGTGGTACTCCTCATTTATGATCATTTCATGAGGAAATATCTTGATGGCTCGGGGGCTGCAAGCTAGGGCATCATACATTGTTCATGAGCTCACTATTTAATACTGACATTGTTTACATCTTTTCATTTGGAATGCTCGATGACCCGTGAGCTTTGAGAGCTAGGGCATCATCTCTATTACCTTTAAGGCATTGTGTGAAGTGTTTGATCTCTCTTTAGTAGTTTTGTTGTTGATATTCACTATGTGGTACTCCCTATTTATGATCATTTCATGAGGAAATGTCTTGGTGGCTCGTGAGCTGCAAGCTAGGGAATCATACATTGTTTATGAGATCATTGTTTAATAATGGCATTGTTTATATCTTTTCATTTGGAATGCTTGATGACCTGTGAGCTTTGAGAGCTAGGGCATCATTGCTATTACCTTCAAGGCATTGTGTGAAGTGTTTGTTCTCTCTTTATTTGTTTTGTTGTTGATATTCACTATGTGGTACTCCCCGTTTATGATCATTTCATGAGGAAATGTCTTGATGGCTCGCGGGCTGCAAGCTAGGGCATCATACATTGTTCATGAGCTCACTGTTTAATACTGGCATTGTTTACATCTTTTCATTTGGAATGCTTGATGGCTTGCAAGCTTTGAGAGCTAGGATATCATTTCTATTACCTTCAAGGCATTGTGTGAAGTGTTTGATCTCTCTTTATTTGTTTTGTTGTTGATATTCACTATGTGGTACTCCCCATTTATGATCATTTCATGAGGAAATGTTTTGATGGCTCGCGTGCTGCAAGCTAGGGCATCATACATTATTCATGAGATCACTATTTAATACTAGCATTGTTCATGAGCTCATTGTTTAATATCCAGCATCATGCAAACATACATTAATACACTTACTATTTTGAATTTGAGCTCGAGCATCATGCAATGTTATTGCTTTCATTGCATGCTTGTTGTTGTTGTGCACCATATATTGTTTTATACACTGTTTATTTCATTAAGACCGTGAGCTTGGCATTTGTAATGTATTTTTTGTTATTGGATCAATGCTACCATGTTGTTGAGTCTGTGTAAGACTTGCAAGGTTTTACCCCAAAATTTATCAATAATAAAATAGGGACATCAGTAATAAAATAATACACTTACTATTTTTAATTTGGGCTCAGACATCATGCAATGTTATTGTTGTCATTGCATGCTTGCTATTGTTGTGCACCATAATAGCAACAAGAATGCAATGTTATGAAATTTTGGGATTAAATTGGTGAGTTTGTATACTTTCTCCATTTTAAACTTACCTATGACTTCAAAGGAGGAATTATGAAATATAGTTGTAGGTGGTTATCTCTTCTATAATGATGTAGGAGTCAAAGGTAATGATCAATGAGGTTGCTGCTATTAGATCATACATATATTAATACACTTACTATTTTGAATTTGAGCTCGAGCATCATATATTGTTTTATACATTGTTTATTTCATTGAGACCATGAGCTTGGCATTTGTAATGTATTTCCTGTTATTGGATTAATATTTCCATGTTGTTGAGGTTGTACATGTCCTTTTACTTATCTTGTATAAATAACATATATACCACGTTGACTCACAGCCCATGAGGTGTTGCTTGATAACACATTTAACATCATACTTTTTACTCCATTTTGGTCTTGATTTACTCACTGTATGCATATGTTTCCTGAGTGCACATGTTCTATAGCATAGTTCATTTTAGAAGTGTATGGCTTGACTATGCACATGCATAATTGTAGATGAGGATCAGTAATAGGGTGCCAGGCATTTCTTAGATCATTTGGATCTAACCCCATCTTTTCCTTCCTTGCAGGTTTTGGATCATACAAGAGCATACTAGATTGAACACTGGGTCAACACTTCATTACTTCAGGCAATGTTTGGTACCTTCATTATTTATGTTCATCCACTTATGTATGTTTGCATTCATTCATATTCTTTTGAAATTTGGCTATTAGTGACCATATAGGACCATTCTTGATGTTTTTGGGTCATTTGATGAAAATATGTAAATAGGGACATCAGTAATAAAATAGGGATATCTTAATCTTTATGAGCTCAAATTCAAAATAGTAAGTGTATTATTTTATTACTGATGTCCCTATTTTGAAGTGTTTGATCATTTCTATTACCTTCAAGGCATTGTGTGAAGTGTTTGATCTCTCTTTATTTGTTTTGTTGTGCATATACCTTCTTTGATAAACTCTGATATGCACAGGTGATGAACATTCATATTTTCCTAAGTAGTTTTGTGAGCTTTCCTTCAACACATGTACTATTGTGAAAATCATCACAAGTCCATTTGTTGCAGGAAAGCTCATAGTACACATGTCTGGATGTTTGCATGTTTTTCACCTGTTCATATACCAAATGATGAATTCTCAATTGTTGTAATGGCAAAGCATTAGAACCATCCATATAGGACCTTCATTATTTATGTTCATCCACTTATGTATGTTTGCATTCATTTATATTCTTCTGAAAGTTGGCTATTAGTGACCATATAGGACCATTCTTGATGTTTTTGGGTCATTTGATGAAAAGATGTAAATAGGGACATCAATAATAAAATAGGGATTGTTGTCATTGCATGCTTGCTGCTGTTGTGCACCATATATTATTTTATACATTGTTTATTTCATTGAGACCATGAGCTTGGTTTTTCTTTCAAAAATGTATGGATTGACTATGCACATGCATAAATATTGTAGATGAGGATCAGTAATAGGATGCCATTCATTGCTTAGATATTTTTTATCTAACCCCCATCTCTCTTTTCTTTGCAGGTTCTGGATCACACAGGGGCACACTAGATTCATACCCAGGTAAAAAATTCATCACTTCATGCAATGTCTAGCACCCTTATTATTTATGTTCATCCTCTTATGTATGCATGTACTCTTGCATTTTCTTCTAAAAGTTATTTTCCTTGTATAGTATATACAAGTTATTTTTCATATATATACATGTAATCTTTAGATGCAAAAATTTCTTTTCTTTACATGTATCTTTGCATGAAATGAACACAAATTAAACAAGAACATATAATAATGAAAACTAGGGTACTGTAGTCACTCATCTAGTAATTAGTTCCTCAAACCATTACTAAAGATTGAACATAAGTCTAAGTCCCCAAACCTATTGTTCTATGTGTATAAAATAATATATGGTGCACAACAGCAACAAGCATGCGATGACATCAATAATATTGCATGATGCCCAAGCTCAAATTCAAAACAGTAAGTGTATTAATGTATGATCTAATAGCAACAACCTCATTGATCATTACCTTTCACTCCTCCATCATTATAGAAGAGATAACTACCTACAACTAGGGCATCATGCATTGTTTATGAGCTCACTACTTGAGCACCTCATGTCCCTATTTGTTTGGTCAGTGCTCAAATAGTGAGCTCATAAATAATGCATGATGCCCTAGCTTGCAACCCGCAAGCCATCAAGACATTTCCTCATGAAATGATTATAAATGGGGAGTACCACATAGTGAATATCAACAATAAAACAAATAAAGAGAGATCAAACATTTCACACAATCTATGTTGTTTTATAAGATTTTATTAAGACCAAATATATTATTTTATGAGCTCACTGTTTGAGCACCTCATGTCCCTATTTGATTGGTCAGTGCTCTGTTTGTTATATTGATGCTATTAGATCAAATAGGGACATTAGTAATAAAATAATACACTTACTATTTTGAATTTGAGCTCATAAAGATTAAGATATCCTACTATTTTGAATTTCTATGTGCTTTGAGCTAATGAAATTTTTGTAATTTTTTAATTTTGAAAAAGAAGTGTCATTTGTAATTTTTGTGAATTCAAAGAGCTGCCGCAAAGACGACACTACACTTTTGTGTGGCACGAAGAGGGAATTCAAGTTTGGCGTGTGCGAAGAGGCTGACACCATGTAGGAAGAGGGCACTGGCACTTGAGGTAGGCATACGATCTTTGTCTTCTCATTAACTCAATTTCATTTTGATGGCATTTGTTGATTTAATGGCACAATATGAATGTTAATAGTGACATTGTTTACATCTTAGTATTTGGAATGCTTGATGACCCATGAGATTTGAGAGCTAGGGCATCATTTATATTACCTTCAAAGCATTGTGTGAAGTGTTTGATCTCTCTTTATTTGTTTTGTTGTTGATATTCACTATGTGGTACTCCTTGTTTATCATCATTTCATGAGGAAATGTCTTGATGGCTCACAGGTTGCAAGCTAGGGCATCATACAATGTTTATGAGCTCACTATTGAATACTGGCATTGTTAACATCTTTTCATTTGGAATGCTTGATGACCCGCAAGGTTTGAGAGCTAGGGCATTGTTGCTATTACCTTCAAGGCATTGTGTGAAGTGTTTGATCTCTCTTTATTTGTTTTTCTATTGATATTCACTATGTGGTACTCCCCGTTTATGATCATTTCATGAGGAAATGTCTTGATGGATCGCGGGCTGTAATCTAGGGCATCATACATTGTTTATGAGCTCACTATTGAATACTGGCATTGTTTACATCTTTTCATTTGGAATGCTTGATGACCCACGAGATTTGAGAGCTAGGGCATCATTGCTATTACCTTCAAGGCATTGTGTGAAGTGTTTGATCTCTCTTTATTTATTTTGTTGTTGATATTCACTATGCGTACTCCCCCTTTATGATCATTTCATGAGGAAATGTCTTGATGGCTCGCAAGCTACAAGCTAGGGCATCATACATTGTTCATGAGCTCATTGTTTAATACTGGCATTGTTTACATCTTTTCATTTGGAATGTTCGATGACCTATGAGCTTTGAGAGCTAGGGCATCATTTCTATTACCTTCAAGGCATTGTGTGAAGTGTTTGATCTCTCTTTATTTATTTTTTTGTTGATATTCACTATGTGGTACTCCTTGTTTATGATCATTTCATGAGGAAATGTCTTGATGGCTCACGGGCTACAAGCTAGGGCATCATACATTGTTCATGAGCTCACTGTTTAATATTGGCATTGTTCATGAGCTCACTGTTTAATATGGGCATTTTTCATGAGCTCACTGTTTAATATCTGGCCAGTCCATGTAAATGGTACCAGGCCAACCCAATCAACCCAACAAAATATGTCATGTTTCTGTTTGTCAAATACACTCATTCACCATTTTGTTCTTGTTCTTCACACAAATATTACATCAAAAGTAATTGTAAACAATGATTCAAAGAAAAAAGAAACAACTACAATAGATCAAACCCCAAAAGAATACAATCAACTACAATAGCTCGTAGTCTCAATGAAATAAATAGTGTATAAAATAATATATGGTGCACAACAGCAACAAACATGCAATGACAACAATAACATTGCATGATGCTCGAGCTTAAATTCAAAATAGTAAGTGTATTAATGTATGATCTAATAGCATCAACCTCATTGATCATTACCTTTCACTCCTCCATCATTATAGAAGATATAACTACCTACAACTAGGGCATCATGCATTGTTTATGAGCTCACTCTTTGAGCACCTCATGTCCCTATTTGATTGGCTGGTGCTCAAACAATGAGCTCATAAATAATGCATGATGCCCTAGCTTGCAATCCGCAAGCCATCAAGACATTTCCTCATGAAATGATCATAAACGGGGAGTACCACATAGTGAATATCAACATCAAAACAAATAAAGAGAGATCAAACACTTCACGCAATATATGTTGTTTTATAAGATTTTATTAAGACTAAATATATTGTTTTATGAGCTCACTATTTGACGAATGGTATAGATGTAAATGTGGTAGATCTGGTGTTTGACAAATGGTATACACGTATTTTGAGTCCACTTGCCTCCTATCATCCCCATGAATCACTACAACTGATGAAAATGGAATCATCCATTGACTTTGAACGCTTATCTAATCTAGTACAATTAGGTAAATTTTGCACATACAAATAATCTCAAATTTAGTACTTTATCATAAATATTCAGTAAAGTTATGTCCTCATTATGTTTATATCATTATAGGCTATTTTTTTTGTTATTTCACTTGAAGAAAATGAAGAAGGGACAAATTATTATTGTGTGAAGTAGCATACAAATTCATCAAGCGAAGACATTTTGTATGGACTACCAAGAGAATCCATAGTAGCATACAAATGTAGAAACAAATATTGAATATTTAGGACCTAGATTGGAAAGAATAGATAAGATCAATTGTTCATCCTCTTTAGTAATACCACAATTAGAAAGCTCCAAGCTAATAGAATTGAACTTAGAAAAAAAGTCTTTGATATTGTTAAAATATCTAGGATATAGACCTATGAGCTCATTCTTTAATCTAGATTTTCTCATTCGATTAGGTTTACCAAAGAGTACCTCCATAGTTCTCCAAGCATCATGAGGATGTATGAAAGATATAATATGATATAGAAATCAAGTGAGATGGATGATGTAAGAGAGCCAAGTTGTTTATCCCTTCAATCAAACTATTTTCTACTTTCTGCAACACCTGTAGCTAGTTCTAGATCCTGCCCAAAAGTGATTCTATGCAATCCAACTTGTAACAACTAAATAGGCACAGATTCTTTACATTCATGATAATTATATGGAGTGATGATTTTGAATTTTGAAAAGTCCATTATACAACCAAAGAATGTCAAAAAATAATTGAGAACTCCTTCAAATCACTTATGAAAATTAGAAAAATAAAATCCAAGCATCAGTCAAGTGCTTCTATAGGCCCAAAATGACCTATTTATGAAAGTAATTTTTCTACTCCAAATCACTACAAACTAATACTAGATCTAGAAAGTAGATAAAAAATCATGCACTTAAAAAAAATTGCACCTAAAAATATTACCCTATGTGCCCAAACGAAGCCCCAAAAGTTTCCAAATGCAATTGCCTTGCTATTATTTTGTGGAAGTTATCTTGGTCTTTCATTTGATCATGGGGGTGTTTTAGATTGACCTAAAACTCTAACACAAACCATAAGTTGATTTCACTAACTTGTAAACTAAATTTTCACTACCTCCTATAAAAAATCCAGGAGGTTGAGACATAAACTTCCTCATGTAAATCACCATTTAGAAAAGAACTTTTAACATCCATTTGATGAATATGCCAATTCATATGAGATACTAAAGAAATAAAAAGTTTAATAGTAGGCATTTTAGTAATAGGAGCAAAAGTTTCATTATAATCTAAGCCTTCAATTTTAGTAAAACCTCCAGCAACTAATCTAGCTTTAAAATTAGTAACATAATTATTAGAATTTATTTTATTTTTATATAACCATTTGCAAGAAATATTATTTTTACCTTGAGGGAGAGGAACTAACTCCCAAGTTTGATTAGCAAGAAAAGTATCATATTATTCTTGCATTGGTTGTTGTGAATGTGGTTGATTTTTATCTCGCTCAAAGGAATTAGGATCATTTGCATTCATAATAGTAGACATCAAAGTGTAATTTCAATAATGTATTCTTCTAGCCTTAAATTTATCCATTCTAGCTAAATAATCATCACTTTCTTGAATCAATGTTTGCATTCATTTAGGCATCCTTTTAGAAGTGATAGAATCATCACTAGAAGAAGAATAATTAGGAGTAGAATTATCATGATCATCATCACTATCACTTTTAGAAACAAAGGCATTAGGATTAGGTTTTAGAGGAGTAGGGTTGAGAGAAGAAGGTTCATCTTGCACAACTACAACTTTACTTTCAACAAATTCATTATCCCACACTTCAAAACAATCATGAATACTATTTTCAACAATACAAACATCTCTAGCAACTTTAACTTTTTTAGTGATAGGATTGTAAACTCTATATGCTTTAGAATGTTCATCGTAACAAACAAATATATAAGGAGAATATTTTAAATCTATTTTTTTGTCTTTTGCTTAGGTTTATGAATATAAGCAATTGAACCAAAAATCCTAAAATGTTTTACATTGAGCTTCCTACCAGACCAAGCCTATTCAGGAGTTATATCTTATAAAGATTTTGTAGGAGTCCTATTAATGAGATATGTAGAAATAGCTATAGCTTTAGCCCAAAATTTATAATCCATATTATTAGCATGCAATAAAAATCTATCCATTTCAATAATGGTTCCATGCTTCCTTTCCTCTACACCATTTTGTTGAGGTGTATAGGGAGTGGTAAGCTCATGTTTAATGGAAAAAGATTTCAAATAACCATTAAATGCATTATTAACATATTCATTACCATTATCAGTTCTAAGTATTTAAATCTTCAAACTAGATTGCCTTTCAACAAACATACAAAATTTAGTAAAAATATCAAGAACTTGATCTTTATTATGAATATCCTTGGATAAATTTATTCTCCATGGGTCCCAAAGGTCACTATGAATAAGGTTCAACTTATGATTTTACCTCCAAGCTTGACCATGACGAAATGGCTCTGCTCTCACATTTTCGCAGCAAACTACCCATATGCAGTTTTGAGTCTTTGGAACATCAGTTTTCGGTATTCATAAAAACCAAATATGCTCAAGCATTGTCGAAACCCTTCCTTCATGTTTATTATGGCAAGGAGAGGAAAATTCATTTACAAATAGTCAGGGAGAAAAGGGCTCCTCAATCTATAATAGGTAAAGATGAAGACATTCACTCTGATGCGGATAGAGGTAGATTGTCTAAAGAACAACCACGCCCTTGTTTGCCTTTGGAGGAAAAAATTTACGAAGATGGTTTAATCAGAGTTAACCATTATAAACATAGAAAATGTCACTCTATCCCTAGGTTTGTAGTCAAACCCCTGCAACTCAACAATAGCTTTGAGTCTCTTAGAAACCAGAAGGAACCCTCATCCCATCTGTGAGCCTCTATTAAACATCACAAAATTCAATCCCATGAAAACCCTCAGGCACCCACTAAATCTTACACTCCCCCACATAAAAGGAACATACCCTGCAAAATGAATCTGGATCAACATGAATCCGAAAACCCTAAACCCCTTCCTTATTTGCTCCCACATCGTAGAAAAACCTTGCTTTCACCACTGAAAATCAGCATTAAGAATGATTCCATTGAGCAATCTGTAGAGAGTATGCATAGTAGAGGTATTTTCTTAAGATGGAACAAATATGGAATGCCAGAAACCAAGATAGTAGATTGGCTCTCAGAAAATCTCGGCAACTAGGTAAGTATTTCACTTCTTCCAAATGATTTTTTATTTATCTATTATTTTAATGTAGAGACTAAGGATAAGTTTTTAGATAATAGGTGCCCTAAATATTTGGGGTATGATTTTACAATTCTGGATTGGAAACCTTCCTTTTACCTTGATAATTTAAAGAACATCATAGTTTCCAGAGCGATTAAATTAACTAATTTACCCATAGAATGTTTTAATAAAATGATCCTTAAAAACATTGGCAATAAATTAGGGAAATTTGTCAGAATGGTGAGAATGAAATACCCTCAATCAGAGCAGCTAATCATAGTCGAAATGGACATCTCAAGTAAATCTTGTCTCCCTATCATGATTTAGAGCCCTTCAAATAGGCATCATCTCCACCCAATTTTGATGAAAGATATAATTATTGACTTCAAGGAGGAATTGAGCAAAGATCACCCCACTATGTCAGGAATTACCCCTCTCAAAGGTATAGCCATACATCTTGATGAGGAAGGCGGTGGCTTTTCGATTAAATTCTCAGGTGGATCCCCTTCAGTTTTGTTAGAGAAGCATAATAATCCAGTTCTTCCAAATATCCCCTTAGACCAAGCAAGAGGAGAGAGTTTGAATCCCAAAAGGGAATCCCCAGTGAAGCAAGACATGATTATGATAGTCGATGCTCAACCAATAATGAGCTCTCCAAGAGAAACAAACAAATCCATAGTTAGTCGGGAGGAAGTCATTCTCTTAGCGCTTGATGTTTTAATCCAATCAAATTTGCAAAGTCATAAGATGGATATGGGATAAAGTGGAGACATTCCAACTATAGAAGGGAAGGATATGGATATTCAATCCAAGGAAGTGGATAATGGCCCTTTTAGGGATTCAACTGTAGGCTATAAGGCCTAGATCTTGGTAGAGGAACCTTCCCCTAAAGAAATAATACTATCTAAAAATGACAAAATCCAAGAGGAAGTCAACATAATACAAGATTTTATAGGAGATACTTTGACTAAAGAACTTATGGATCAATTCATGGATGAAATCTATGATAAAGAAGAACTGGAACTTCAGAAAGAATTACTTATCAAGGGAATTTATGCAAATACTGCTACTTTTGGCGGTTCAGTAGAAGAATTGATGATTAATCTTAACAATAGGGAAATTAAAGGCTAGGAAAATTTGGGCATTTCTTTCCTAAAAGATGGCAAGAAATCTCCAGATTATGCGAAAACAACAAAGTAAAGAGGGAGGAAGCCAAATGCAAAATTGACAATATTAGCAGGGGAGGCTAGAGGCCAGGTTAAAATCACATCAATACTAAATGATGGGAAGGGGAAGAGCCTTCTCAAGGATCCATGAACCTCCTTTCTTGGCATGTTAGGGGTATGAATGCCCCTAACAAGCAACAAATAATCAAACACTGCATTAAAATCCATAACCTAGATATAATGCTAATACATGAAACTAAGCTAGATAACATAGAAATGGATTTTTTTTTAAAAGGTAGGACTTAGAATAATTGAAGCATCACCAAATTTAGGAGCCTCGGGAGGCTTAGCCATCATTTGGAACCTGAGGTACATTTCAATCGACATCAAATAAAGAAAATAATATTGGATGAGTGGATTGGTTAAGGACTTTAGAAATAATCTAACCTTTAATATAATAAATGTATATGGCCCTATTCAGAATAGAGATAAACTTTTAGTCTAGCAAGAAATAGAATCCTTTCTTAGTCAAAGGGATGACACACTATGTTTCTTAGGAGGATACTTTAATGTTATCACAAAGCTCTCCAAAAAAAGAGGAGGCTTGAAGACTCTTCCGCTAGCTGCCAGAGACTTTAACCTTTGGAAGGAATGAAACTCCCTTCTTGAAATCCTAACAGAGGAAAATTCCTTCACATGGAACAACAAGAGACAAGGTTTTTGCAACATCTCAAAAAAGCTAGATAGATTCTTCCTCAGAGGAAGCCTGATAAAGTGTGATTTTTCTCTTGAGGCTAAGATCTTATCGGTATCAGGGTCGGATCATTACCCAATACTTCTCAAAATTTTAACACAAACAAAGCCAAAAAAATGTGCCTTCAAATTTGAACAAGCCTCACTAAGGGATCCAGATATCTTGAATCTCATTGAGTCCTGGTGGTCAAAAACCAACATATTAGGATCCAAGATGTTCATAGTAGTCAACAAACTTAAGTGGATTAAAAGGAAATTGTTGGAGTGGAACTCAACCAAGTTTGTTAACATCTTTGAGAAAAAACTAGAGCTAGAAAGAGATATGAATGAGGTCAATTCTCAAGTCATTCAAACAGGATTGAATGATGATCTCTTCTATAAGGAAAAAAATATTCTCAAGGAATATGAAGAGATTTTGGTAAGAGAAGAATTATTTTGGAAATAGAAGTCAAGAGAAACCTGGCTGGAAGCGGGAGACAGAAATACTAAATTCTTCCACAATAGCACGAAACAGAGAAGAAACACAAACAAGATATCAAGTATTACAAATGATTTAGGCAACACTATAAGAGACCCAAAAGAAATTGCAACCGAAACAATGAATTTTTTCAATAACATTCTGAACAATTTGGAGAGTTCTAACTTAGATAGTCAAACAAAACTTCTTAAAAATATACCTAAAGTCATTAACAAACAACAAAATAGAGCATTAACAAATAAATTCACAATAGAAGAAGTTAAAAATGCTATAATGCAAATGAATCCAGATAAATCACCAAGGCCAGATGCCTTCTTGACTATTTTCTTCCAAAAATGTTGACACTTTGTAGGTAAGGAAGTAACATAAGCACTAGAATGTGTTAGGAACTCAAGGAAAATTCTTAAAGAAGTTAACAACACATTCATTTCCCTTATCCCCAAAAAAGAAAATCCCTCAAACCTCAATGATTTTAGACCAATTGCACTATGCAACACATTATATAAACTTCTCATGAAAACCCTCTCCCTTAGATTACAAAAACTCCTCCCTTTAGTCATAAGTGAGGAGAAAATAGGATTTGTTCCATGCAGATCTATCCTTGATGGTGTCATTATTGCTCAAGAAGCTATACACTCGGTCCAAAAAAACAAGAATCCTAGTATGCTCATCAAGCTTGACATTAAGAAAGCATATGATAAAGTAGATTGGAGATTCCTATGTAAGTGCTTAGAAGCCTTTTGTTTCTCTAGGAGCTGGACTAATCTAATCTTTGAATGCATTTCTACCCCTATGATCTCGGTGCTAGTGAATGAAAACCCATAAGGATTTTTTAGCATCTCTAGAGGGTTAAGACAAGGTGACCCTATGTCTCCCTTTTTATTCATTATTATGTCCGAGGTGCTAGGAAGGGAAATCTCAAAAGAGCAACAGAAGGGCACTATTGAAGGAGTAACCATTACTAGCCAACTAGTTCCTACCACCCATCAACATTTTGTAGATGACACTTTGTTAGATGGGGCTGGGAAAAGAGAGGAGGCATGTTCCTTTAAAAAAATTCTGGAAACATACACAAAGGCTTCAGGACAAGAAATAAACCCGAACAAATCATAAATATTTTTCTTTAATACTGATAAAGAGGTTGAGAAATATATATGTCGGATTCTAAATTTTAAGAAAGGAAAGCTTCCTTGCAGATACCTAGGTCTTTTCCTAGTTAAAGACCAAAGAGCCACAGACATCTAGGACCCCATTATAAGAAAAATTAAGAATAAGATGAACTCATGGAAAGGAAGATGCCTCTCCTCTACGAGATAAGCAACTATGGTAAGATCAGTCTCAGCATCTATGCCAACGTATCAATCAACATGTATTAATCTACCATCTAACAAAAGAGCAGAAATAACCAAGCATTTAAAAACTTTTTTTTGGCACGGGAGTAATGAGAACAAGAAAATACCCTTAATTTCATGGGAAAACATTTACAAACCAAAATACGAGGGGGGAATAGGTCTTAAAAATCTAAGGGATCAAGGTAAGGCCCTTGGGGCTAAATTGATATGGAAACTATATAGAAACCCGTAGGCTAAATGGGCCAAACTCCTCATTCATAAATATCTAGAAGATGAGGATCCCATTAACATATTCAGAGAAACTAACCCACCCAAAGAATCAAGAATATGTAATTTTATGATGGAATGTAGACACATTATAAAGGATAAGTTGACTTGGAATCCTAGCTCTGGTGAGGAAGTCCTCTTCTAGGATGATTCATGGGGGGGTTATGAAGCAATATCCAACTTTTTAAATAACCCCTCCCTCATTAGTTTCCTAGAGGGAAATATTGGTACCCTCCTCAAGGACTATATTATCTTTAATGGAGTAGAAAGGGTATGGAAATATTTGAAAGGATCACGGATATCATTTGAAGAAGAAGAGATGATTGCAGGGATTCTTAGTGATAGAAAGATCTCATTTAAAACCTCTAAAGATACATTAGTATGGGATGGCTCTAAAATAGGGGAATATAACACAAAAGATGGGTACAATCTCATCAACCAAAATTACAAAAGTCCTAAAACTATAATACCTATTAACCTCTACTGGAATAAAAACTGTCTCCCTAAGGCAGGATTCTACACTTGGTTAGCCCTTAATTATAGACTCTTGACTGTGGATAGATTTAAGAAGCTAGGCTTCTCAAGTCCTAGTAAATGCATCCTTTGTGGAGGATGCGAAGAAGATGCCGACCATTTATTCCTAAACTTTCCTTTTTCAAATCAATGCCGGAAGTGGCTTGTAGGGAATTTGGGATGGGCATCAACTTTCCCTCATTCTCTCCTTGAGATGTTACAAGCTTGGCCATGTTAGCTTGTGGTGACTAATCAGGAAAGTACTATCTAGGAAAGTATTGTACACTTTTCCTCCTGATATATTTTCAGTTATTTTGGGCTGACATATTGTAGCTCATTCTAACCCTAAAGCGGCAAAAATATTGTATAATATGGCTTAGGGTTAGGGATTTCATTATGATGTATGATTTTAGTACTTGCAACAGATTTGAGCTGTAAGGGATTACGGATTGTAATCAAGTTGTAATCACTGGATAATAATATTGGACTCGTTGTTGGTGGACGTAGCCCAGGGATTGGGAGAACCACGTTAAATCTTTATATCTTGTGTTCTCTTTTGTGTGATTTATTATTTTCTAATATTGGTTATATTTGCTTGTAATTGTTATTTCTACCTTGTTAATCCTAACAAGTGGTATCAGAGTGAGGTTATTTCATTCATTCTTTCATCTATTCTCTGAAGTAAGTCTCACGAGTCAGTGGGAGAGTCTCTTAGTTAAGTGGGAGAAATGAAAAATGAGGGTAGGCTGAAGGTTGAAAATTTTAATGGGTAGAACTTCCAGTTATGGAAGATGCAAATGGAGGACTATCTCTATCAGAAGGATCTATGGTGGCCATTAGAGGGAATATCCAAGAAAGAGGTAATAATGTCTCGAGAAGATTGGGATATTTTGGACAAGAAGGCACTGGGGAGTATTTGTCTATGCCTAGAACAATTGATGGCATTCAATATTACTGGAGCAACGAAAGCTAAAGATCTGATGGATACCCTAGCGAAGTTGTATGAAAAGCCTTCAGCTTCAAACAAGGTATTTCTTATGAAGCATTTATCTAATATGAAAATGGTAGAAGATGGATCATTCGCTGATCATTTGAATGAGTTTAATACAGTTACAAGTTAGTTAGCCTCAATTAAAATTACTTTTGATGAAGAGGTTAGGGCTCTCTTGATTTTGTGTTCTTTTCCAGAAAGCTGGAATGGCTTGGTAATGGCTGTTAGTAATTTTATTTCTAGTTCTAATACCCTAAAGTTTGATGATGTTATTGGTGTTATATTGAATAAGGAAATTCGTAGGAAAAGCTCAGGGGCATCCACATCGAGTAGTGTATTGAATGCAGAAAGAAGAGGCAGAACAAGAGATAGAGGAAACAACTTTGGAAATCATGGGAAATCAAGAGGAAAATCAAAGGGAAAGAGGTTTGAATCCAAAGGGCCAAATGATTTCTAGTACTGTGGAAAACCAGGTCATAAGAAGAAAGATTTTTGGTCTCAGAAGAAAGATCAAGGAGACAAACATGACGGAAATAGGGAGGCAAATGTGGTAAGTAAAAAATCTGAAGAGGATGCTTTTCTCTTGTCTTTAGAAAATGTTGATGATTCATGGGTGTTAGATTTGGGGGCTTCATTTCATGCTGCACCCCATAGAGGTTATTTTGTTGATTATGTCCAAGGGGATTTTGGGCTAGTTTATTTGGAAGATAATGAGCCCTGTCAAATTGTTGGAAAAGGGAAAATCAAGATTAAGTTGCACAATGGGAATCATTGGCTACTACAAGAGGTAAGACATGTTCCAAGGCTGAGTAGAAATTTAATTTCAACAGGGCAACTCGCTAATGAGGGTTGCACAGTTACTTTTCATGATAAAAATTGGAAGGTTTCAAAAGGTTCCTTAGTAGTAGCAAAAGGTGTGAAAGTAGGCACCTTATATCTTTGTACAGGTCATAATGTTCCTTCTACTTTAATTGTTTCAAAAGATAATGAATGTTCAGGAACAGTAGCTGTAGTTGAGCAAGAAGAACATCAAACCATTGTTGTAGATTCTGACACAACACTGTGGCACAATAGACTTGGGCACATGAGTGAAAAAGGTATGAAATTACTTCATTCAAAGAAAGTTTTACCTGGTCTAAAATGTGTCAATATGGATTTTTGTGAAAGTTGTGTTTATGGAAAACAAAAGAGAGTTAGTTTTGTGAAGAGTGGGAAGGAAAAGAAAAATGAGAGATTAGAGCTTGTGCATATATAGATGTATGGGGACTAGCACAGGTATCTTCCCTTGGTGGCTCTCTGTATTATGTTACATTTATAGATGATGCAACAAGAAAAGTATGGATTTATTTCCTTAGACAGAAATTTGATGTATTTCAAACTTTTAAGAAATGGAAATGCTTGGTTGAGAATGAGACTGGTAAAAGTTTAAAATGTCTCAGATCTAATAATGGTGGTGAATATTGTAGCATAGAATTTGAATATTATTGTTCCTCTAATGGCATTCGTAGGCAAAAAACTATACCAAGGACTCCACAAGAAAATGGAGTGGCTGAACGCATGAACAAAACAATAATGGAGCATGCAAGGAGTATGAGGTTGCATGCTAGGCTGCCCAAAAATATGTGGGTAGAGGCTATGAACACTATTGTTTATTTAATCAATAGAGGCCCCTCTACTCCTTTGGACTGTGGTATTCCAGAGGAAGCATGGAGTGGTAAGAAGGTGAGTTATTCTTTTCTCAAAAACTTTGGTTGTGAAGCTTTTTCACTTATAGATTCTGAAAATAGAACCAAGTTGGAAGCTAAGTCAAAGAAATGTGTATTTGTTGGATATGGCATTGATGAATTTGGTTATAGGCTTTGGGATTTTGAAAATCATAAAATTGTAAGAAGCAGGGATGTCATATTCAATGAGAAAGTGTTGTACAAAGATCTGTTGCAGTAGCATGAGAAGAAAGAAAATGATTATGTAGTGCTGGATGATATTCCAAATGATAATGTTCCAAAAATTCCTTATGCTCCGCAACAACAACAACAACAAATACCACACACCCCAGTGAATGTTAGATGGTCAACAGGGCTAAGTAGACCTCCAGAAAGATTTTCTCCATCTTTGTTTTCTATTTTGTTAACAGATGCTGGTGAACCTGAATGTTATAATGAAGTTGTGTAGGTGGATACAAAGCTTCAGTGGGAGTCTGCAATGATAGATGAAATGGACTCTTTGCTGAAAAATCAAACATGGGATTTATGTAAGTTACCTATAGGTAAAAGGGCTTTACAAAATAAATGAGTTTATAGGATAAAAGAAGACGATGGAGGTAAGAAAAGATTTAAAGCCAGGTTAGTTGTAAAAGGATTTGCATAGAAAAAGGGCATTGATTTTGATGAGATATTTTCTCCAGTTGTTAAAATGACTTCTATTCGTATTGTTTTAAGTTTTGTGGCTACTGAAGATTTGCATTTAGAGCAGCCTGATGTTAAAACAACTTTTCTTCATGGTGATTTGGATGAAGAAATATATATGGTCCAGCCACAAGGATTTGAGGTTAAGGGTAAGGAGAATTTGGTGTGCAGATTGCAGAAAAGTTTGTATGGCTTGAAGCAACCTCGGCAATGGTATATTAAATTTAACACTTTTATGAATGAGAATGGATATAGTCGGTGTCATTCTAACCATCATGTTTATTTTAAGAGGTTGGATGATGATAGCTACATTATTTTATGTTTATATGTTGATGATATGCTTATAGCTGGATCTAACATGGATCATATTAAGGGGTTGAAACAACATTTAGCAAAATCTTTTTCTATGAAGGATTTGGGGGTAGCAAAACAAATCCTTGGTATGAAAATTTATAGAGATAGGAAAAATAGGAAATTGTCTCTATCTCAGGTTGATTATATTGAGAAGGTGTTGCAACGTTTCTCTATGGAGAATGCCAAATCTGTCAACACACCTTTTCCTGGTCATTTGAAATCGACTAAAGATATGTGTCCCAAGACACCAGAAGAAGAGACTACAATGTCTAAGGTACCTTATGCTTCAGCTATAGGGAGCTTAATGTATGCTATGGTTTGTACTGGGCCAGATATTGCACACGCAGTGGGATTCATTAGCCGATATATGAGTAACCTTGGTATTGAGCATTGGAATGCAGTCAAATGGATTCTTAGATATTTGAGAGGTACATCCAATAAGTGTTTACACTTTGGGGGTTCTACTACTACTATACAAGGCTATGTTGACTCAGATTTGGTAGGAGATATAGATAGCAGGAGGAGTACTACAGGTTACGTATTTACTATTGCTGGGACAACAATGAGTTGGATTTCTCGACTACAAAAGGTGGTTGCTTTATCCACTACAGAAGTAGAGTATGTTGCTACTACAGATGTAGCCAAGGAGATGATATGGCTTCAATTCTTCATGGAAGAATTGGGACATCCACAGATGGATAATTGTTTACATACAGATAGCCAAAGTGCCATTCATCTTGTGAAGAATTCTACTTTGCACTCAAAGACAAAACACATATAGTTGTGGTACCATTTCATTCGTTCAGTTTTGGATGATGGGAAGTTAAAGCTGGAAAAGATTCATACAGATGATAATCTATCAGATATGTTTACAAAGGTAGTAACAAGGGAGAAGTTGAACTCATGTTCATCTTCTAGACTGAACAGAATAAAGGAACAATTGAGTCCAAGGTGATTCGATCTAGTGGGAGCCTCATATGGTAGCAGTATTGCTACAAGATTAGTCTCCAAGTGGGAGGTTTTTTAGTGTGGATACTGATTAGTCACCAAGTGGGAGATTGTTAGCTTGTGGTGACTGATCAAGAAAGTACTTTCCAGGAAAGTATTGTACACTTTTCCTCCCGACATATTTTTAGTTATTTTGGGCCGACATATTGTAACTCGTTCTAACCCTAAAGTGGAAAAAATATTGTATAATATGGCTTAGGGTTAGGGATTTCATTATGATGTATGATTTTAATACTTGCAGTGGAATTGAGTTGTAAGGGATTACAAATTATAATCAAGTTGTAATCACTAGATAATAAAATATTGGAATCATTGTTGGTGGACGTAGCCCAGGGATTGGGTGAACCACATTAAATCTTTGTGTCTTGTGTTCTCTTCTATGTGATTTATTATTTTTTGATATTGGTTATATTTGCATGTAATTGTTATTTCTACCTTATTAATCCTAACAGGCCAATCATTAAAAAAAATAGTATTTATGCCAACCTCTGGACATCTTCCCCTTCAATTTTGGTCTAGGAAATATGGAAAGAATAGAATAGAAGAATCTTTAAAGAGGAGAAACTAGATCAGAGACAACTATGCAACAAAATTGAGGCAGTCATAATAGAAAATGTGAATTGCAGAATCTCTAAAATCCAAAAAATGGATCTTTATATGAGTCACTGGGATGGCAAGATGCGAGGGAAATGGATAGGTCTTTCCCTTCCTCCTTTTATTGGCTCAGGAGATCATAACAAGGCATCCAAGATAACTGACTGTAAATGGTGCCCTCCAAAGGAAGGATGGTTCAAACTTAACTTTGATGGTGCCTCTAGAGGGAACCCAGGGATTGCAGGAATTGGGTGTTGCATTCATAACCAAAATGGAGAGGAAATTGCCTCCTTGGCTACCCCTACAAGGATTGTAACCAATAATTGGGCATAACTCTTTTCTCTAGTCAGAGGACTCTGGTTAAGTGCATCTATGGGATTACAACACCTTTAAATAGAAGGAGATTTGACAATCATAATTAACGCACTCAAGACAAGATTAATTCCTAACTGGAGATTGAATTCACTCCTTTCCCAAGCATTAAACTTCTGCAAATCCTTTAAAGAAATCTCTATCAACCACATTTATAGGGAAGGAAATAAAAGAGTGGATGAGCTAGCCAATTTAGGAGCAGATGGGGTTCAATCAAACACCCTTTCTTAGTCCATAGAATATCAAGATTAGACTATGGGAAGAGATTAGCATTTTTATCCTAAGAAAGGTTCAAACCATTTATGACCCTTCTCATTAGACTTATCATATTAAACTCATGAAGATAAGTAATATTAGGCTTAATAACTAACCATGACATCTATCGACTTTAGAGGCATATCACTCATAAAGCAATCAATCTTTAAGCGAAACATCAAAAGTAAAGTATGCTAAGTGCGGATTTTTTTTTTTAAAAAAAGCTCCCTTCAAATTCCCTTGCACGAGAAAGATTAAACATGATTAATAATCATACTCTTACCATGAGCCAATAGCCTGGATTCCTCTCATGAATTTAGTAGGGTCTACTATTTAATTATGTCAATAAGCCTCTTACATCACTCAGCTCTCCTCACTATGATTTTTTCTAGATCCTGATGATTTTTACTCACCCAAATATAGTGGAGGATTTATCTTTTCCCTTTCCAATAATGACTAGATTTGAGGGTAATACTCTACTAATGCCATGATACAATGAAAAAGCCAGATGAGAGAAGAATTAATGATGAAAAGATGGGAGTTTAAGCCATAAAACAAGAATTGTTGAGGACTCTTAACTTATTCTCTTTCTACATTAAGTTAGGTTAGTGTCTCAGAGAAGCCTATATGAGAATGGAAACCAAGTTTATTGCCTTCTCCCTCCCTGATTACAGAGAAATGGTGTTTAGAGGCGCTATTAAACCTGAGAGATGGAACTAGCTACTAAATTTGATCTCTGTATCAGTTAGGAGGGCGCTAGAAAAAGGACTGGGTGATAAAAACTTTGATAATGAATTCACCTTTCATACCAATGGTAATATAATCGGGAGCTTCATAGCCCTTTCCACTTTCGTTGGGCGAGGGTAGGAGGAAGTCATTGAAGTAGCTAGGATTCTCTTTGAAGAGAGTCTACTTGGAGGACTGGAGCTAATGGTCTATAGCATAGACCAACAACTCTCTATTCCTTACCTAGAGTTAACTATGAGCATAGAGAGTGAAAATTTGGGTGCTATTCCAAAGTCTAAAAGGATTCTGAGGATGAAGAAAAAATTGATGAGCATTGGTCAGTTATGGCAAGGAACCTGGAATTCCTCTTCAAAATGCTTCTAAAAGAGGAGATGGAGACAAAATGGACACTGGATTATTGGAGAGCAGAGGGCTTCGACAT
>BSBK01007224.1:0-5000 GCA_027943335.1 Chamaecyparis obtusa | reverse complement strand
GCTAAAAAATTGAATTTTTGAAGGCGGTTGCAGTTAAGGAATTTGCAAAGATTTTCAGGGGGGGCCATTTTGGGTCCTTTCCATGATCTGATAAGATTTTGCACATTCATGACAGAGTGGCTTACAAGGGGGTAGATGGATCAAAGTTGTTGATCAAGTGCAGGGATGGACGCGCAAAGAAAATATCTGATCGGCTATGATATTTTGAAGAGCATTTATGATCAGAAGTGATGGCTTTAGGGTTGATTATTTCATGCATATTTTTGTAACCCTGGTTAACTTTTGACTCCTACCTGCGTGCAGTTGAGTTTGTATATATTGTTTTTTTGGAGCCTGTAGTGCTTAGAATTCGCATTTTGTAAAAAAGAAAGTCTTTTCTTGGAGAACCATCTGTAGCATTTTTTCTTGCTCTCTGGTTTTCCACAAATTGTAAGTTTTCATTGATGAATTCAAACATTGCAGAGTATTTTGTGGCATTTCTCCTGTCCCTATGCTTCCTTGTCTGAGTTTGTCTCTTATTGGATTGAGGTTTATGAATGTTGTTAATGGAAATTGGGGTTCCTGGTCCCTCTCTCTTTCTGTAGCTGTGTGTGTCACTGTGTTTGATTTGATTTAGATGTTTTGTGGGTATATTTCAGCCCCTAACAGTCTTGTCTCAATCCTGCACCGAGCTATAGGAGTGGATGTTTGTTTGTAGGTCATAGGTTGAGTCTTCTATCTAGGCCTTCTTATGAAACACTTATGCAAACCTATCTAGTGAGTGATGACCTATTAGACTTGATTCTTCCACTAGTTTCATTCCTCTATACTGAGATCCAAACCCAAGTTCAGTGCATCACCTAGTAGGTAGATTTGCTTTCAGTCATTTATATTTCATGCATTCCTTCTATCCCTTTCCCCTCAAAGTTTACTTTCCTGTTTAAGAGCAAATCTGGGTGACTATCCAAGAGGAACCAGCCTAGAATCTGGAGGTCTCATCTCGGTTAGCAAAAGGTCCCACAACCTTGAGATGAGTCCCTTGTTATACTAGATTATCAAGACTACGAGAGCTTGAGATCAGAGGCGCAAATTCAGTGTATAACAGTTTCCACGAAAATTGTTGATGATTCACATCCACCTTCTGTTATCATATTTATAACCTTTATAACCTATAGATTAGACCTATTTTTTCATCCAGTATCTAGAAAACATCTCCAATAGATATGGCAACTCCAATCAAGTTAAGATGTCTAAACAAACAAGTTGCCTTCGATGGAGAAATTTCTTCTAGAAGAATCAAGAAGATAATACTGATCAAATTTAACATTGTGGTTAAGGTAGTATCTATTATTTCAGAAAATGAGTTCAGGGAGAATATCAATAGATATCGTGTCAACTCTAATATCCCGACAATGTTCATCACTTCATCCCTACATGTGGACCTAGACATAAAGGATATTGGAAACCTGTGCAGAAGAATTTTCAAGAATAAATATTTGGTGGATCTAGAAAAGTACTAAATAGTATTCGCATTGAGTTATCCATCCCCAAGCCTAAATTCATATGCATCTTACTACTCATGCATCCTATGCATATAATTTTAGAAGGAAGAATATTGGGAAATTCATCTACCATATTTTCTTTTTACATTAAGGCAATACTGTCATAATTTATGTGGCCAAGTCTTTCATGCCAAACATTAAAATCAATGGTAGTAAGTAAGGCATACTTTGAATGAGAAAAATCATAAAATTTGAATAAGTTATCATTGTCCATTTTAGCATTAGCAATAACCTAGTTATGCTTTGGGTTGAAATGATATAACACATATTCTTATAAATTTCAATCTTATAATCTTGGCAAAACTTAGCAACATAAAAAATAATTTGATTTTAATTTAGGAACACAAAGAACATCATGTAATTTACCGTTAGGAACACTGGCATCACCAATAGCTTCTACTTTACAAATATAATTGTTAGCAAGTTGAACAAGAATATTTGAAGTATCAGGATGCATAGAATAAAAAAATTCTTTATGAGAACTAACATGTTGAGATGCACCCAAATCAATAATCCAATCAAGAGGCTTTAAAATATTGCAACTATAAGTAAATGCATGATGAGATGAATTGCCATTATTATTACCTCTCTTATAATTAGGTTTATGTTGCTTATTATTTTGGTCCATGGGCTTTTCACCATTTTATTTCTTAAAATAATTATTAGTCACATGATCATACTTATCATAATATGTACGAAGAATTATTTTTTTGAGTATTATTAGAATTTTTAGTATAGGATTTAGATTAAAATTTATTATTAGAAGAATAATTAGTATAATTATGATTATTATGATTGAATATACAATCATTATTATGATTTTTATTTTTAGACATAAAATAATGTTCACTACTTTTGCGAGTACCAAGTTGAATTAACTTTGCTTCCTCTTGATGTAATAAATTATGAAATGTATCATATATAAGCTCGATAGTTAAAGAAGGAATAACGAGTTGAGCATGTATATTTGTAATGAACTAGTAAAATTGCCTACGAGGACATTTCTTAAGAATATATGAATCAAATGAAGATTTGTAAGTTGCACTCCTAAACATTTTAATTGACTATTTAAAGAATTAAAATTTAATAAAACTCATCCATTGTTTAAAATAAGCATACTTGAGGTCTTCAAGTTTATCTTGAAGTTGAATCTTTCTAGATTCATTGAAACTATCTTAAATAGAATTTAATATTTTCCATGCTTCATGAGATTTTGTGTAATTTCCAATGAGAACATATAGTTCAAGATCCATTGAAATGCCAATGAATCCAAGGGCTTCTTCATTTTGAATTTTCCACTTTTCTTGTTCAACAGGAGTGGCCGAGGAAGCTAGTTCAGATGTTGGATCTATAGAAATGTCTAACAAGTGTTTGAAACAAAAAATAAATGAAATATGTGTTTTCCATGAGTGATAATTAGAAGTATTTAATTTAATTTCAGAAATTAAAATAAACATTATTACAAAAAAATAGAATACAAAAAAAAAACTCCTTAAATAAGATAAAATTTAAAAATAAACACCTCTTATTTTATATGGTTTATCAATAAAATAATTAAATATACAAATTTTAAAAAAATAAAAATCTTAAAATAAATCTAAATTAAAATTATAAAAATTAAAATTAACACTTTAAAAACCTTAATTTAAAAAAAAACTTTTATAAAAAGCACATAAAATTGCATTAATTTTTAAAAAATTATTTTCTTTGATCCAAACAAACTTTAATATTTTAAATATAGAAAAAATCTTTAAAATAAAAGGAACTTTAGAAAAAAGAAAGGAGGCTTAATGTGAGCCTATGTAAATGTAGAAATAAGGTGCCATAGAAATGGAAGAAGTCGCTATCAATTAGTTTGGTAGCAATACAAACAAGGAATGAAAACAACTGTTACAAACGAATAGTTACAAAGAAAAAAATATGATAGACACAAAAGAACAAAGTATTAATTTAGGGAAAGATTCAAAACAAAGGTGGAATGTTACACATAAGTTATAAGGCATATCAACTAAAAATTAGCAGTAATGATTAGTAGGGAGGAATGCTTTTAAAAAAATAGTAAAAGGAACAAGAACTTTATTTATTTACTTGTTGTGCTCTCTTTCATGTTCATCTTGATGATGGATCATAGAGTGTGAATCCACAATCGAATCCAGAAACAACTAATTACAAATGATCTCATGGATTGTGGAAATGTACTTGCTCTCCCTTAGAAACACAAACATAATGATATCTCAGAACAACAAACACAAAGAGTGATTAGAGTCCTAAAAAGGATGAAGTTACAAACTGAAGAATAAGAAAAAATAGAAATGTTAAAAAATAAACTTAAAGATAAATACTTAGATATTTTTTTTAATTAATTAGTTAAAGAAAAATATAAACTCGAAAGAAGAATGCAATTTTTTTTGGAAAACTGCTAATAAAAACAAAATGCAAGAAATGTTAATTTGAAAGTAAACTTAAAAACAAATTAAAACATGCAAATAGGTTATTTTTTAGAGAGGTTAATTTTTTTTAAAAACTACCAAAAAAAAAATCTAGAGTAGAATGATTTAAAGCAATGAATTTATAATAGAGAAAATGAATTAATTTGAAATATAGATTAGTATAAAAAACAAAGAATAAATAATTAATTGAGATATATTTTCAAACAAACTTGTATAAAAATAGATGCTACTTAATAATGAACCCATTTTGGTGGTAAAACTTTCAAAATAAAAATTCAAACTTAAACAAAAAATATGCACAAAAAAAAGTTAGATAATAAACTTTTGCTTCTTTTCTTAAAGAGTGCCTCCAACAAGGGTGAGCTTCGAATACCATGAAAGGAAATACAAGAGCAAGAAAATGAAAAGAAATGTAAGTAAGTATGTTGATTGAAGTAATGTTACCAAAGTAGAGAGAAACTTGAGATTAATCACCCCAAAGTTTGAAGAGGAGATACAAGAGTTTTTGAAAGGGGAAAAGAAAAAAAGAAAAAAACCCTTATGTATTATGAATGAAGGCAAAGCCTAAAGAGAAAAAGAGAGAGAAGAGGAGAGCAAGAAGCTCATTACAATGATATCAAAAAGTGAAGAATGAGAGGAGAATCTGTTAAATTAGGATCAAGAATGTATGGCTTTTAAAAACTTTCTATATAACCTCAATGTGTAATTTTCTAGAAGAGAGACTTGTATTGTTTTATGTATATACTTCTCATCATCCAATCATGAAATATATATATATATATATATATATATATATATATATATATATATATATATATATATATATATATATATATATATATATATATATATATATATATATATATATATATATATATATATATATATATATATATATATATATAAGTGAAGGCATATTGATGAAGAGACATGTCTGTTCATCATGTCTTTCCACAATATTCATCCACTAAGTTATCAGTGTCTCTGCCAAGTTTATTGTTTATAAAAA
>BSBK01007223.1:0-253106 GCA_027943335.1 Chamaecyparis obtusa | reverse complement strand
TATTCTTTTTAACATGTCCATCAATATGAGGAAACAACTAGAAAAGTTAAAGCAACATCGCTTTCATGATGGCTTTCTTGCTTGCACTTTGATAGGATTAGGTTTTAGATAGTTAGGCTTCATTAGACAAGTGCCCTCCTCTCTAGGATTATTTGTCAATGGAAAACTGATAGCCCCTACAGGTGCTAAAACTGTATGAGCATCCCACATATTCACTTCTATCTTTAGATTGGATTTTAACATCTAGCCTCCCATGCAGCAGGAGCTAGCTCCAGAACCCCTATAAGTCAAAAGATGCTAGCATGTATTTTAGTAGTTCTCCTCTTCAAGAGCAAAGAGCTTGCATGGCTATCTCTTTACTGAGATCGTTATCTTGAAGTCAACACATAAATCATTGTGTTGACTTCAAGCTAAGGATCTCTTCATAGAGACTTTTTGGGTTGTATTTCTTGAGGCTTAATCTTTTCCTTCTTTTTATGGTTTTATTTCGATCTCCATCTTTGTATAACAATTTTCTGTAGGTAGCTCAAGGGATACCTCTCAAAGGTATGCAGGCTCCTTTTTCTTTAGTTTCGGTTTATGGTTTAAGACAATCAAGGTTTTTTCAGAAAGAGGATCCTTGTTTAGATCAGTATGAAGGATTCTTCTATTTTTCTTTAATTCTGATATCTTTAAACATTATCATATATGGCAATCCTAGTAGCTTTCTAGTTCTAGTTTTAGACAAGGTATCCAACATTTTTTCACAGAGTTATAGGTTGGAGTAGTTAAAAAGAACTCAGCTACCTTTGATCCAGTCTTTGATAAGGGCAACTCATACCTTATTATTATTATTATCTGAGTTTAAGGGTTAAATTACGAACCTACTTTGAACTATGTATCTTCTAACAAAGTTCTCTGCCAAGATTTTGAGTTGTTACAGGTAACACAGGTACAAAAGTCATGAAAAAATAAAACCTCACATTTTGATATAAATAAGGTTCATCTATTAGAAACTAGTTTTCTACAATGTAGAGGTATCAAAAAATGGAAGTTACAAGCCCAACAAGGGTAGCATTATATACCGACTTGAGGCTCTTAATTTTAGACCGAGGTAAAGGTCAATAAGGGTGATCAACTACAATCAAGGAGAAGAAAGACCAGATTAACCAAATTCATGTTCTAAGTTATAAATTTGTAAAAAGAGGGAATTCCCTCTTAAAACATCATGTATTAGTTTTCAAACTATGGTCCCAGGCATGGCTAGAGGTTTTCTCAACCCCACTCTTTCCTACCAGCACCTGCACTAAGTGGGGTTCATTTAACACTTTCTGATTTTAATAAAAAATTTGGCTAAGGCCTTTTACCAAAAAAAAAAAAATGGTTGCAAGAGAAGGGGTTTAAAGTTATCAAGCTCTATTTAGAGGATTTCAAATTTTGAAGTTTCTTAAAATCAAGTGTTTATTTTTATTAGGGTTTGAAGCTCCAACATTTCTCTGTGAACAAATATTTCATAAACACCATATTATTTTTTGGTGTCATGTTTTCCTTTTGTCTATGTACCATGTCATTTTTGTGTCAGAATAGATGACTCCTTTAGAGAGGGAGCATAGGGGTTTTTAGTTGATAGGCTCTATTTCTAGGGTTTCAAAATCTAAAGTTTCTTAAACCAAAGGTATCAATTTTATACAGGGTTTGAAGCTCCAACATTTCTCAATGAATGAATGTTTCATAAATTATGTATTATTTTCTGGTGTCATGTTTTCCTTTTGTCCATGTACCATGTTATTTTTTGCATTATAGTAGACAACTCCTTTTAAGTAGGGGTTTTTAGTTTTTGAGCTCTATTTCTATGGTTTCAAACTCTTAAGTTTCTTAAAACCATGGTATCAATTTTATATAGGGTTTGAAGCTCCAACATTTCTCTGGGAATGAATGTTTCATAAATAACATATTATTTTATGGTGTCATATTTTCCTTTTGTCCATGTACCATGTCATTTTTTTGTGTTAGAATAGATGGATCCTTTTGAGAGTAGGGGTTTTTAGTTGTTGATCTATATTTCTAAGGTTTCAAACTCTTAAGTTACTTAAAACCAAGGTATCAGTTTTATATAGGGTTTGAAGCTCCAACATTTCTCTGTGAATGAATGTTTCATAAATAGTGTTTTATTTTCTAGTGTCATGTTTTCCTTTTGTCCAAGTACCATGTCATTTTTACGTCAAAATAGATGACTCCTTTCGAGATTAGGGGTTTTTAGTTATCAAGCTCTATTTCTAGGGTTTGAAACTTTTAAGTTTCTTAAAACCAAGGTATCAATTTTATATAGGGTTTTAAGCTCCAACATTTCTCTGTGAATGAATGTTTCATAAACAACATATTATCTTTTGTATGTTTTCCCCATGTACCATATCATTTTTTGCATCAGGATAGATGGATAGTTTTTAGATTAGGGATTTTTCGTAGTTGAGCTCTATTTCCAGGGTTTAAAACACTAAAGTTTCTTAAAGCAAGGTATTAGTTTTTTCTAGGGCTTGAAGCTCTAACATTTCACTGTGAATGCATGTTTCATAAACAATGTACTATTATCTGGTGTCATATATGCCTTTATGCTTCTGTTTTAGGTTTTTCTCTACTAGATGTCCTTTTTTCTTAGCTGTTTTGTTATGCCACTTTTCCCATCCTACAATTTTTTTTAAAAAAACATACTAGATGTAATGAAATATTGGTTATATTATTCTCCCTCACATTTTGTTGTAGATTGAAATCTCTATTTATCTATTGTCATGATTGTGTAACAAGAATTGTTAGATTTACTATATTGGTTGATTCTCTAGATCAATAGATTTGAAGCCAAGAAACTACCATATTAGAATCCCTATTAGGCAAGGGGAACAACCTATATACTTTGTTCTATCTCAATATTATACCATGGTTTGGTTTAAAAACACACATTGCCTAAATGTTCAAGATTGTATTATTGAAGTTATCAGGAAATACATTCTATATGAGGAGAGGCTATGCATATATCCATCACAACTTATATCTATCTTTTTGTTAGTACAGTGCATGGAGTTTTTTTAGTCCAGTCATGACCTAAGATAAATTGTGGAGGCTTATGTTGCGAAACAATTCCTACCAGGGAATACTTTGGAAGACGCCATCAAGTCATACGACCTGTATAGCGGTGAGGCATATGTGGTAGGTGTAATCACCTAAAAATGGACAAAGGCAATTTAACGATAATTCAAAGAAAATCAAGTCAAATCAAAGCAATCAAGGACATAATTGAATCAATGGAATCACAAGGTACATTTAGCCAATCAAAATGAAAATCGAATTCTAAATCAAGACCAATCAAAATTGAGAGCATTTTAATCAAGTGCAATCAAATCAAAATACAATTAATTTAATTAATTGTATAGTCTTGGATTAAACTAATTCAACCCATTCAAGGGGTACATGGCTAAAATAAATCAATTAAATCAATTAATTAAAATCAATTACTCTCAACAATCCAAAAAGAGAGGAAAATCAATCAACCAATGAAATTAAAGGAAAGACACTCACATGGATCAAGTCAAATTGAATCTCAATCACTCAAAGTGAAAGAGAATCTCATCCATCCATCTTGTCTACTTGTCCCAAGCTTTTAGGACACAAAATTTTCTTTGTCTTCAAAGGGTGGAACCAAAACCTTAACCCCAACTCAACCATGATTAAATCCAACCACACCCCCTCACATTGGGAAAATCTATAAAAGGAAGGCTAAAATCCTTCATAATTCATTAACCACCTATCTAAGAATTGCATCAAACCTCTTGCAATTTGAATTTAGAAAGCATATTTAGAGCAATTTGTAGCATTTATCTTGATAATTGTGAGCTTTAGCATTAGCATTGTCTTATCATCATCATTCTCATATTAGAACTGTCATTAGTGAGCTTGCTGAGAGCTTCATTATTCATTCTAATTAGAGAGCCATAGGATGCTCAATTAATCTTTGATATTGTGAAATATTTTCTCAATTGTGGTTGTATTTAGTTCTTATTTCATTTATTTGTCATTGATTAACCCTAATTCTATGAGAGAGAGAGAGAGAGAGAGATTCATCTATGTTGATGCCAAAAAAATGACATTGTACATGGATAAAAGGTACAAAAGGCATGCCTTAACATGCATGGGTATCCATTGGGTGTGGGTCACATGAAAATGGCTTCAATGTTTAGTCAAATAGAGAAAAATGGTGGTTGGAAATGAAGGAGGTTGGGGGCGCTGGAAAATAGGAATACTTAACTAATGGAAACAAAAATTTTACTATCAGGATACACTGGTACAGTCAACTACAATTATGCAGACCATGGGAAAAGAGTATTTTATAGTTAGGATAGACCGATACAGGTAACTGCACGTTTGCCAGTGGATTTTGAGTTAATTGTGTGGTTACCAAAAAAGTGGGAATGATTTAACAAGAAGGAAAAATCTTGTCATGTTATCAAAGTTAAAAGCCCTAATCTCACATTCTGAATAATAAAATAACTAATCTACACATTGCATTATGAACTATTTGTGCTTCATTTTGAGACAACTCAAGGAGAAATAGGAGAGGAGCTAAAAGAAGAGATCATTAGCAATAAAAGTGTATCATTTGTTATTGCAATGTGAAATAACACGTTCACGAAGAACATGGACAAGAAAATTGTTAGATTAACCCTAATAGAGAGAAGAAAATGACATGGCACATGGAGAAAAGGTGGCCTGACCATATAATATCATGTATGGTCATGTATATGTGTATAGACACATTTATATATACATACATATATAAATATATATATTTATATATATGCATGTATGCATGCATGTATTTATATATGTATGCATGTGTGTGTATGTATATGTATTGATAGAGAAGGCACATTTCATAGGAGAGATATATTTGGAAGTCACACTAGCAAATTCATTTTAGCACATAAATATGAGTTGTATAAATCATTAGATTGGAATGAACATCCTCTTATGCACAATTATAACATAATGGAAAATTGACAAATATTGTTGGTCATATGTATTACTACTATTAGCGATATTTTGAATTGTTGGTTAAAGTGGTATGGAACAACTGACTGTGTATGTTAATTGACAATACAATTCTACATGTGTTGTTGCAGCATAACACTGTGTCCAATTCTATTGAATCTTGAAAATAAATGTTTTGGTACCTTTTTAACTTGCCAATTCAAAATATGACTATCACTAACTCTATATTTACCACGTAGGCCTTTGTATCCAAAATACACATAAGTTATCAATTGGTGGGCCTTGAATCATCTAGTGAGTAGACATGTTGAAACATTGTCACTTTTGTACTCATAAAATATATTTCCTTTCTTCTACTTAGGAAATAAGATAACTGGCATGTGTTCCCTATGTTGTTTGTGATTGTATTCCCTTCGTGGGCTGGTAGTGTACACAAAATTTATGTCATTTGGGGAATATAGGAATTCTATGTGGTGCCTCGTGTTGAATATTAGTTGTAAAATATGTCTAACACTAGTTGTACACGTAGGTTATTCAATTACAAGGATACTTCAACAATTGTCAGGAACATCAATAAATTACAGGTCATCATTCTTATCCTTGATTCATTCACAATTTTGATTGTCTATTAATTATGTATATTTCCCTGCACGTTCTTATCTATTGTCTTTCTTTCATTACTTTCATCACACATTTCATGTTTACGGACATGATTATATATGTTATATGTCATTTGATTGACCTTGTCAATTATTAATAAGATAGAATCATACATTGTATCAACTAGAATGGACTTGTTGAGGTTATACTCCTCAAGCTCCTTTATGTGCAAACCATGATTTTATATGGTAGAACAACTATGTGCCTTGGCATCTTCCTATACAACCAAGGTATTCCCACTTGACAATTTGTATTGGAACACACACTGGTACATTCTAAAAATATCATATATGTGATCAATGTAGTTATTTATGTCATGGAATTTACATCTATGCTAAGATGAGTTTTGTATGGTCCCCAGGGTAAGAATGGAAAGGAGACATATTTTATGTGCCCACTCTTTCTAACACACATGTTATGCACCCATCTGTTCAATTAATGTGTATGTGTCCACTATTTGTGACACACTTTTTATGCATCCTTATGTTTAATTGATGTGAATTTTGTGCCCACTATGTAATGAGCATGTTATGGACCCTTGTGTTTAATATTGTTTCTCCCTCTCTGAGTTTGATAATGCACATTTAGTAGTGGGGTGATTTTTTCACAAACTCCAATAGGTTGCAACACCAATATAGGTAATCAATTCCTTATTTATATGTGGAAAGATATGATTAGTCAGTTGAAAGAGATGTTGGAAAAACCCTTGACATTTTGTGTAGAGGGCTCCCAACCTGTTGTGTTGGACTAGATTGGGCTTAATCAACCAATATCAGGGCATGTGAAAGGTGTTCTGGTAATGTAGGATTGGATGATGAAAATGTATATTTACTTTTGTTGGATTCCCAAGTCAAAAACAATTTTTAATGGGATGTGCAACTGTTATATGTAGGATGGGGTAGAGGCTTCAAATACATCATTGTCCAAATAGAGGAGGGATGCTATTGTAGGATCAACAAAAAAAGTGGTAATTATTTCTTGGAGTTTTGTTCTCACCTACCTTGAAAGTACAAAAGATGACATACTCATATTTTGGACAATACTATAAACTAAGTGTCATTGATTTATGTAGAAAGGAAAAGAAATAGTGGTTGGGGTGGAAGATCTCGTGGTTGATGTTGACATAAATCAAAACACTTCCAAGGGGAAGTCTAAGTTTTCAGTGGAAGATCTATCTAATCAGGATGATGAAGAGAGCACATATGATGATTATAATGAAGGGCACAATGTTTCTGCAGTGCTCAAAAAAAGGGAGAATGTGCCCCAACCAAAGGCGAGGTCTAGTTATTATTCTCCTTTCTCATTTTTTCTTTCTCATCCATAAACTTCGTGTTGACATTAGTTCCTTGTAACTACGTGCATAAGTGTGTTTCAAGTTTCTTTAGGTCAGTATGGTGCTTGAATGTTTGAGCCAAAATTGTGTGTGTAGGAATGAATGTATAATTGAATAGAACATCTAGGAGGCATATTGTTCTATTTTTGTATGTACGAAGCATGTGAAAATGGAGGAGGTCATAGGTTATGGGATATGTGTAAATTGAACATGTATAGGATGGTAAAGCACAACATCACATTCATTCCAGTGTGAACATGTGGGCCTTCTAGGGGAAAACAACACTCGCAAAGGGGAGGTGTTCTTGAGAGATTAGAGAAATACTGTAAGAAGAGGGAGATGGGTATTGACTACCAAATGAGAGTGAGACATACTATACAAAAAATGTGTGAGTGAATTAGTATGCATAAAATATGGTGTACAATGCTACAATGATATTTTTGAGGAAGGAAATAAAGAGATCATTGATTAAATACTTATTTACAATAGTTCTCTAGTGAAGGAGGAGAGAAGGAAGAGGCTTTTGCATTTGTTTGAACACAAGAAATTGTTCAGAAAGGTAGTCAATAATTATCATGTGAACTATGTTCTTTTATGTATTTACAAGTATAATGTGATATTTGCATGCATTATAATGTGTTGTGAAGTTACCAATGGTGTTATGATAGACTACTGTTGGGGCCAATTATAGAGACAATCCATAGTCTTTGAAAAGTGATCAGAGGAGGGATGTTGCAAGGAGGAACAAAGTCAACATGCATGATGGAGGTCCATCAATAGTAAAGGTAATCTAGCAATGCATTGCACATGTTTTGTGATCAATGATGTGCATACTTGTAGAGGTAATTAAGGTCACTATTTGGGGTTATAAGCTTGATGAATCCTTGGCATTATTTTCTTAATAATGATACTGTACCCTGTTATTTTAGTAGGGTATTTTTGACATGGTTTGTGGTGAGATTTTGGAGGGTTTAGTTGATTTAGTAGACAAGGGTCCTCTTTTGAGTGAAAGACCATAAGAGAAATCTCCAAACTACTCTTCTGACAAGACAAAGAGGTTGTGGGAAAGGAGGAGAAAAAAAATGATTCAAAAGAGGCAAGAATAGAGGAATACTAGGTACATTGCAATCACACTGTGAAACATGTATGCGACATTGTGGTTGATTGCATTATAGTACCACATCATTCCAACATTCTTGCATACACAGTTTTTTTTGTAAAATTTGTTTAGTTCAATTTAATCATCCAATGCTTGTGTATGTGATGTTGAATGTTTAATGTGATTATCGTAGGGAATCCCCCTAGCAATTCATAACAGGCCTTTTGTGGAATTGCTAGCGACAGCACCTCCTACACCATGTGCAAGAGGTAAGAAAAATTCACTACAGTCTTCTCATAAGTTGCAGAGAAGGGAGGATAGGAAAAAAGACAAATTTTATCTCGAGGAGGGGAGAGAATCAACAAAGGAGGTATGATAGAATTCTACTACAAAGGTTTTGTGTCCATATTGAATATGTTTCTCCATTTTATTTTTCGCCCAAAGTTATCATGCATTTCTATTTGATAATTTTTGTGCCCTACTAGTCTGATAGGGTGGTCACCATCTTGTTCATGGTGGGAAAGGGTAGGGTGTAGTGCCCACCCATAGTTTTCTTTTCAGTTTTATATTGCCAAACTCTTTTAGGCCACTTTTATGTGTGTGTTGATATTTCAGTTACATTATGGTTTTGGATCTATGACACTACATCATAATTTTAATAATGGATGATTATGGTTGTTATATTGATGCAGTTAGATGATGTTAGTTATGATGATGATTTACATGTTTTAAAATGATGCTTATGATTATGATTATTCTTACCCGATACTTGCATGTGTATGGTGATCATGTATGCTTTTATTTTTCTTGTATGATGTGTTTGATATGGTTGAGGGATGGAGTCATAGTTACCTACTTGCAGGATCCACATGATGTGTGTGTGTGTGTGTCTATATATATATATATATATATATATATATATATATATATATATATATATATATATATATATATATATGCGGGTCTTGTAAACAGGTTTGCAGGTATCAGGCATCGATTTTCCTGAATTGTTAGGACGAGCATGTCTTATCACTAGTCGCAATGGTAAAGTAGGGGAGATAGTATCCAGATCCAAATCCTAACCCAAGCCATACTATTATCCTGAAACTGTGGACAAGATTATGATATTTTACCCTTTCCAAACTCATCCAGGTGACGTGAGTTTATAGACCTCTCCTTGAGCATGGTTGTGGTTCTTTGAGTTTAATTGATTTTGTTTATTGATGTGATTGTTATAATTAAATAATTTATTTAGATTAATTGTGTAATTTAAATAAATTAGATTTTTTATTTTTAGATATTTAAATGTGAGAGTATTTAATTAATTAAAAATTAATTAAATACAATTATTAAAGTTAATCATTTATTTAAAAAGCTTATTGTAAAAATATAATTATTTAATTAATGGGAATTAATTAAATACATTCACTTTAATTTTATTTAATTATAAATTTAACCTTTTCAAATAAAAGGTATTTATTAATTTAGAAATTAAATTAGCATGTGGAAATTAAAGTAGACTAAATGTTATTATTTAAATTAATTAGAATGCATTAAGTTGCACAGTCAAGTTGAGTAAATTAAAATTAAAAGAATTAGTCAATTTTGAGTTAAGAGCTTTCAATAGGAGTAATTAGAAAATCAGACTTGAGTCAGAATTGAAATTGGGAATTTATAAAAATAAGGCTCTCTGTAGAGTTGAGTTCCAACCCTTGCATGTGGAATTGAATTTCCTATATGATGAGGGTTTGACCATTATTCTCAACACACAAGTTTTGGAGAATTTTTGGGTAAAGGATTCCAATTTGGAGAAATTTTTTTGATAGCTTGGATTTGTCTTCATTTTTTGTCATCATCGGATTTATTCTTTTGGTGTTTGAGGTAGGATTTGATTATCTTTGTGATTGTATTTCTGCAATATTGAAAGAGGTGTATTCTTCGTGCCTGTCAAATCTAGACATTTGAAATTGTTTCATGTGTTTCCTTTTTCTCGTGAAAATTCTAAAAATTGGTTTGAAGGAAATTTTAGTTGCATGCAATCCTTATTTTTGGATCTTTGATTAAATTTCTATTAGGGTTTGAATTTATGACTTCTGGTAGAAATTAATGTTATTAGAAATTATATGGAAATTGATTGTTGTTTGGAAAACCCTAGGCTCATATAATAATGGATTCAATTAATAGAAATTAAATTTGGTAATTGAAATTGAAAAGAAAATCCAAATTAAACCCTAGAGGACGTTTTGAAAATACCTAGTTAATTTGCTATTAAAGCTTCAATTTTGCATGAAGAATTTATTCTTGCCTTGTTTAAAAAAAGTTACCTCTGGAAGAATTATAAATTCGATATGTTCCATTAAATTTCATTTTTAGTATTTAAAAGAAAACATATAGTTTTTTTTACATATCATTTCTTGTTGTTTTGGCACATCATTTAATTTTTGGTGAAATTCTAAATATATAAAACTATATATATATATATATATATATATATATATATATATATATATATATATATATATATATATATATATATATATATATATATATATATATATATATATATATATATATATATATTCTTTTAAAACTAAATGTTTTTAAAATATTGTTTTAAAAACAATCATTAAACAAAAATAAATATATATGGGGAGCTGAGCATAGCCCAGCTCCCCATAGAGTGCCTCATAGCAGTCCAAAGGGGTCGTGCACAACCCCATAGGGACTGTCGCATGGGTCCCTCTTGGGACTATCGTGCGCAGTCCTTGGGACTGCCACGCCAGGGCCCAATGGGATTGCCATGCATAGTCCTTGGGAATGCTACGACGGGGCCGAATGAGATTGTCATGCATAGCCCTTGGGAATGCTACAACATGGCCCAATGCCTGTAGTGGGCAGGGGAGGTACCGTGAGCCCCCCCCCACAAAACAAAAAGAGATTTAAATTATAATTTTTATTTTATTATTATAAAATATATATATTTATAATTTCGTTTGATAGTAATTTAATTACTGATTTATTTTATAATGTATGAATATATATTAAGTTTAATATATACATAAATTAAATTTATTTTGAGTTTATTTAAATTATGAAATTGGTAAATTTTGTTGTTGAGAAATTATGCTGATGGAAGAAAATTTTCATGTTTTAATGGGAAAATTAATTATGTTTTATTTTTGCATAGATATATTAAGTGGATGTTTGAGGCAAATTATTTATTGTTTAAATGAGTCTATTGGTTGAATTTTAGTGATTTTTATATTGTGACTGCTACTTGTGAAATAAATCAGTTTGGTGTATTTTTAGACTATAAAATTAGATTGGGTTAGTAATTTTAATGCCTACAATCAATTTATTTTGTGGATGTTATAAATTGATTTGTAGGGTTAGAATTTAATTATTCTATTTATGTAATTATAGTCTATTAGTAATTATTGGATAAATTAATTTCGTGATGAAATTTACAAATTAGTTTATTAAATTAAATTCTATTATTTGTCTTTTAATTACCTTATGTGATTTGGGGTATAGAGGGATTTAGTATGTCAGCCCAGTAGGACTGTTACCAAAGGCGGGTTTAGAATTATTGTTTATGTTTGTTTACTTTGCATACTTGAGTGAAATTGATCAAATGATACCCAGCTTTTATGGAGATTTATTTTATGATGGTTTATGTATTATGTGTTCCTATCACTTCTTGGAACCATCTTTTGAGAATTATGAGACTTTGTTGACTTTGAGTCATGATGTGAGATTGTTAAACCTAGGGTAGGTTATCTAGGTGTTAGAAGGGAAGTGGCTTACTTTGGAGGTGTCAGATCCCAGAAATGGCTACCTGGTTATCCTTAGTAGGTTACTTAATCAAGTGATAATATTGAATTAAATGGGGATTAAAATGAATTAATAATATAATGATTCCTCACCCATGCCTTAAGTGCTAGTATAGGCTAAGGATGGGAGTGGGAGAAGATGATTGTTCATCCACTAGTGATGGTGAGTCTGACATAGTTAGTTGTTCCTTGTCTACATGAGAGGATTTTTGATCTGCATAGAGTCACTAGGGGCCAAAGTCTAGTAAGGCTACCAGGTGACCTTAGAGTTGACTCATGTGATGACACTTTCCTGATTTCATTCTATGTTTCCTACATGTGTTGGTTTCCTTTTGGATTATTATGTGTACCTTGGACTTATGAGTTGTACCTTGAGATAGGAGCTTCTAGGATCCTTTCTTAGTCTACCTTATTTTTTGGTATTGCTATCTATTTGGTATTTTATGGTATCTCCTCAGCACATTGGGAGTGGAACCACAGGTTTCCACAAGGTTGGGTGGTAGTGATTCTTTTACGATTTGATACTTCTACATCCTTTTTTCAATGTTGGATGATCTTGGTTGCAGTTAATTCCTTTCCTATCTTCTTGGATTTCTATTCTTGATCTTGTACTTATCTTTTGTACTTGTTATTTATTGTAATCACATACCCTGTGACATGTGCAGTGGATGTTTGATGAGTATGTGTATTATATTATTAAGATGTAATTCATGGTTGTAATTGTGTTTCGTAGTTTCTACGTCAAGGAACCCTTGAGATGTGTAATCTAACTTTGGAGATTATATTTATGGTTTATGTTTATGTTCTTATGGACTTTATGTTTTGCTTCCGCTTGTTTATTCATCATGGTTTGTAAACTTTTAAGAAAAAAAAATTATTATGCAAACCTAGTAACTTGTTTTAGGTTAATATCTCATGGGATCCATGGCAAGGGCATTACACAGGGAGTTGTGATTTCCCATGATAGTGGACCTCCTCTGACATGTAGTATAGTCAAGCATGGAAATGCCATTTTGAGAGATGATGCAGTATGTATCTTCTAAGTCCATAAAGTTGTCATCCTTGGACATACTATTTCTAATCTATGTATTTTGAATTTGTCCACTAATCCATCCATATCAGTTCTAATTTATAAAATTATCTCATGGGTCATGTCAAGGTGACATTCCTTGCGATACTGTCAAGTGTAATTTAAACATGGAAGAGATAGATGAAGTGGTATGTTTTACTATTCTCTCTTTTTGATTCTTGTCTCATAGAAATAACATTATTTTGGAATGAGGACATATTCCATATATCTCTTTTGTGATATTGATTCTCCTCACGATCATCTTTGTGGAAAAAATAAGGGGTTGTGGGGATGAAGGAATGACAAAGGTGATGACAATATATATTCCAGGAATCCATTGTGTTGATTATGTTGTGTCTGATGCATTTATATGATTGGAATTATAAAATGCAATACATGAGTGTATTTTATCATTTTGTTATTGATTTGGTTTTTATACGTGTCACCCTGCTTTGATCTTTTGCAACATGATGACATAAAAGGAAGTCTTCGGGGGGAAACTCAGATAGGTGTAGAACTTAATGTGGAGCCTATTGCCTTGGATGAGGTGAATGGTATTTAGAAAGCCTCTAATTAATCAAAAGGTTAGGAGAATAAGTTATGGAAGTCATCTTTTCATGTTGTTTTGTGAGTTATAGCTGATCGTGAATTTGTCTAATTGGATTCTCAGTTTAACATTATGAGATGATGGGTTTACATGCGCCCCCACCTTTACCATTGTAGGTAATTATCATAGAGAAGGACTGCATGTAGATGGGGATGCTTGTGCTTTTGTGGTTGGAGATAATGTGGACCTACTGGTGGCAGATATAGGTGTTGTGGATAGGATGAGAAGGGGTGTTATGTGCCACAACTGTCAGATCCCACCAGGATGTAAAAAAGTCCACATTGATGAGGTCTTTGATCTAAATGTTCCTCTACCCTTTGGTAATTCCTTTTCAAAGAATCTATCTGACTCACTAAATTCATATGAGGTTTGGCAGATGGAGGGCCTGGTGAAATCCACAACTGTAGTATAAATTCAACACCTTTTGGTCACTTCCGTTGTTGATCCATTTATATTTTGTCTAGTGTATTGATTTTCTGATATCTTCATAAATGATTAGATTGAATTTGTGTACTATTGATGGTTTTTTTGTAGGATCAAGTTTTGGAGACTACTAAGGTTAGAAAAAGGTGACAATAGTGGCCATCCTATCATCATAAGGTGTAGTGCGAGGATTCGATCTCTTGAGATCACCCCTCTGGAGATGCACAAGAACCCAAGGAAGCATGCTTAATTTAATGAGGGCATCAAATGTCTTGCATGAAATAAACAATAGAGGGGGGAATGAGAATGGGCTATTAATTGTACCCATTCCTGGTAGATGTGTGAATAACACATTCACTAGGATAATTTGTAGGAAGTAATAGTAAGCCAGATGGTTGAATGTGTTACGTCGAATATTTAGTGTGTGTGGTTTTCATTTCACCAATAACCTTTTTTATGATTTAACTAGAGTTCACCTCAGTTGGAGATACAATCTGCTACAAAAAAAATATCCACTTGAAGATCTAGTTGGTGAATAGGTGTACTTGCCTAGGTCCTACAAGGCCTAAAGTGTAGTAGAAGTTAACCATAATCCAACTAATCCCATTCTTTGGCCAAGTCAATTGGAAGGTTTGAAAATAGAATTTGGCATATTGTTAGATCTTTCCAATATGTTGATTGGCAAACCCTAATCACCAACCTCCTTGCAAAGACATCACACAGAAGCAATGACACAAAAAGAGAGTGAGAATGCAAAAACTTCATATATTAATCATCAAAACCTCATACATGTCAGGTTGTAAGGCCTTCCCGGTTATGGCCAATACAATCGGAATTCAATTACAATAGTCCTCATTCATGTGAGGATTCAACTTCTAGGTCCTATCTTCTATCTTCTAAAAATTGATCCCTACAACTACAAGGAACCATTAACTCTGTGACCAAAATTAAATGCACAAGTCAGCCTCAACAAAAATCCATAATAAACTCCTCAATGAGAAAGATTACCGAGTGATAGGGAAAATAACTCAGTGAACCAACTGAGCCAACTCGATGAATGAAGGAATCAAGTAGCAATCGAGTCTCGTTGGTGGAAATAGGAAAACATCACTAAGAGCCCAAAAGCAGCTACCGAGCACAACTAACAACTCAAACATGTTTTTGGTGATACATGATTTCCAAGAACTCAAGATGCTCCTACATCAGACACTTGGGGTTATTTTGATATGATTCTTTGAATCATGCAATAGGTAAAACCTGAGCTAAATCCAACTCAGATTGTGTAATCCACGAATGGTCTTCAATTGGTTTATTCTTTAATTTTACTAGATATTCCATGGACTCTTTTCCTCCTGTACTTCTACCAACTCTTTGTTCTAAAATCTACTCAACTTCTTCTTTCTGCTTGTTAGGATAATCGTTTGGTATTGTCATTTCCTCATCAGATTCATGATACTCATACAAGTCTTCATTGTTGAATATAGGTGATATGTCCATGCTATTAGGTAATTCAATCTTATAAGCATTTATACAATCAAACTTCCTCAATATCTTGCAAGGACCAAATTTCTTCATTTTCAATTTTCCATAGGTTCCAATAGGAAATATACTTTTCTTCAAATGAACCATTACTTCATCCCCAACTGCAAAAGTCTTATGTCTTCTTGATCTATCTGCTCTGTCTTTGTATTTTTTATTACTACATTATAACTTATGTCTTATCTCCTCATGTAATGACCTCATGAACTCAACAAATTCTTCTCCTTCAACACTCCTATTTTCTTCACCAATAATGTTGTGTGCCATTAACAATCTCAAAAGGTGTTTTTATGGTACTTCTATTCATTGAATACTTGTATGCAAATTCTTCTTGGGCCAACATAGAATCCCAATTACTCAGTTTGTCTCCTATTAAGCATCTCAACATATTACCCAAACTTCTATTTACAACCTCTATCTTTCCATCAGTCTGTGGGTGAAATGTAGAACTATACCTCAACTCGGCACCTAACTTTTTCCATAGAGTCTTCCAAAAGTATCAAACAAACTTACTGTCTCAGTCAGAGATGATACTCCTTGGTAATTCATGTAATCTGAAAATTCCCTTAAAGAAAAGATCTGTTATATGCACTACATCTGATGTTTTTCTATAGGGTATGAAATGTGCCATCTTAGAAAATATATCCACAACAACAAATATAGAATCATTACCTCTTACTGTCTTTGGTAATCCATGAACAAAATCCATACTGATATCAATCCAAGGTTTCTCAAGAACAAAAATCGGTGTATACAATCCAGTATTCTGACTTACTCCCTTTACAACTTGACAAACTCCACAACTTTTCACAAAATTATGAACATATTTATACAATTATGGTCAAAAGTATTTCTCCTTAAGAAAATTCAATATTTAATCAATGCCAAAATGTCCAACCAAACCACTATTATGTTTTTCCTTTATCAAATTAGTTCGGATTGATCCTCTCAGTATACACAACTAAATACCTTTAAACAACATACCTTCTTGAATGAAATAGTCTTCCCATTTAGTACTCAGTTGATCTTGAATAGGTGCTCTGCACTTTCTCCATGACTCAGAAAAATCAGGGTCAATTTCATACAAATTTTTCATGTCATAAAAACCAAGAACTTCAATTCTCATCTTGGTCATCAAAGACCTTCTTCTACTCAATGCATCAGTAACTCAGTTAGTGACTCCACTCTTATGTTTTATCAGAAATGTATAACTCTACAAATATTCAACCCATTTCATATGTCTTTGATTCAACTTATTCTGAGTACCCAAATATTGTAAAGCCTTATGATCAGTATACAACAAAAATTCACTCGGTATCAAATAATGTCTCCACTTATTTAGGGCTTGAACAATAACATAGAACTCTTGATCACACACAAAATATTTCCTTTTTGCATCACTCAATTTCTCACTAAAGAAAGCAACATGTTTACCTTCTTGAATCAAAATAACTCCTATTGCACTACCACTTGCATCACATTCAACTTGAAATACCTTATTGAAATCAGGTAAAGCCAACACAGGTGATTCAACAATCTTCTTCTTCAAAGTCTCAAAACTTTTATCATCTCCATGTGTCCACTTGAATTCTCTTTTATCTCCTCTCATAGTCTCAGTCATAACATTACAAATTGAACTAAAATTTCTGATGAACTTCTGGTAAAAACTTGCTAATCCATGAAATGATATTACCTCACTAGAATTTTTAGGTGTAGGCCAATTCAAAATAGCTTCAACCTTCTCAGGATCCATTTTCAAACCATCAACTGAAATCACAAATCCCAACTACACAATATCCTCGTTCATGAAGGAACACTTTTTTTGATTAATCAACAACTTTTCTTCTTTCAATCTCTGTAATACTTGTTTAATGTGCAACAAATGTTCTTCTTTGGTCTTATTGAATATCAAAATGTCATCTAGGTACACAATCACAAATTTACCCAAAAAAAATTTCAAAACATCATTCATCAATCTCATAAAGGTACTCAGAGGATTAGTTAAACCAAACAACATAACCAACCTCTCATACAAACCTTCTCTTGTCTCGAAAGCAGTTTTTCATTCATTGCCTTCTCTGATTCTGATATGATGATATCCACTTTTCAAATCAATTTTGGTAAAATACTTTGCTCCACTCAGGCTATTCATTATGTTATCCATCCTCGGTATAGGAAACTGATATTTTAGTGTTATCTTGTTGATTGCTCTGGAATCAGTACACATTCTCCATTCCCCATTCTTCTTAGGTGCCAATACAACTAGTACTGCACATGGACTCTAACTTTCTCAAATCAAACCTTTCTGCAACAATTATTGGATTTGTTAGTTAAGTTCCTGATTCTCGATAGGTGTTAATCGATGTGGTGCCTTATTCAGTAAACTAGCTCTAGGAATCAGATCCATACAATGATCAATGCTTCTCTTTGGTGGTAAACCATTAGGTACATTTTCAAAAATGATCTGTCTATACTCGGTGAGTATCTTATCAATCTCTTCAGGTATACTATCCACTATTTTCTCACTCAGTTTGTTAGGAATCACAACAAAACATATATCATTCTTCTTCAAATCCTTAACAAACTTTCTTCCTTCCATCAAACAAACTTTCATAGATGTGCAAACATTACTACCATATTCTTAAATAAAAGGTAACATGATTTGTCTTCTCCCATAAGCCCAAATAGTATATTTATGCAATCTTCCATCATATATAGCATGTCTATCATATTGCCAAGGTCTACCCAACAAAATATGACAACAATCCATAGGCATGATATCACATAACACCTTATCATAGTACTTTCCAATTTTCAAATTCACGTAACATTGTTCACTTACCAATAATGTATACTCATCCTTGATCCATGAAATTTTATAAGGTCTCAGATGTTTCAACCTCTCTAATTGCAAACTTGCAACCATTTCCTCAGATGCCAAATTCTCTGAGCTCCCACTATCAATGATTACCTTCCAAAATTCATCAGAAAATCTACATATGGTCTTGAACAAACTTTTCCTTACCGTATCTTCCTTATTGATCTCACTCCATAGTGCTCTTCAGACCATCAAGTTCTTTTCCTTCATTGGTTCATTTGGTGAGTCTTCTTGCACCAATGCATTTCTACTGTTACTGACCTTCTTACTTGCATGTGTACACTCAAATGACCTATGTCCTTCCTCTCCACAATTTTAACAAGTTCCTCAGAATCCACCTTTTCTATAACCACCTCAGTAGTTACTGTCTCTTCCTCTAGAAGAACTTTCACCTTTCCACTTGGATTTGCCCTTATCCTGATTTTTTTTTTCTTGATCTGATCTATTATTTTCACCATAAGATCTACCTCTTCCTCTAGGGAATCTACCACCTCTTCCTCTTTATCTTTGCTCATGTCTTTTGTTCAATTTCTCCTCAACTTTCAAGTCAAACTGATAAGCTTCTTCAATACTTTCCAACTTGACCAAACTGATTTCCTCTTGAATAAAAACTCTTAACCCATTCAAGTACCTAGCAATTATTTCCACTTCATCTTCAACATGTCCAGACCTAATGTACAATCTATAAAATTCCCCAGTATAGTCTTTTATCGAGCTATCTTTCTGCCTCAAACTTTGCATTCTCTGACCTAGGTTAATTTGATAATCACAAGGTAATAATTTTTCTTTCAATTTATTCACAATTTTATTCCATACCTTGATTTTATCTTTTCCTTTCCCTTTTCTGTCCAATTGTAGATGGTCCCACCATAAGGATGCATGAATTTTCAAGTCTGTACTTGCAACTTTCACATTCTTTTTCTCATGGACATTCTCATATTAAAAATACTTTTCCATCTCGGTTATCCAATCCATCAATTCATCCAAATCGAGCTTTCCACTGTATTTAGGAGAATTGAAATGTGGTGTAGACTTCAAATTTGTTAATGCCTTCAAAAGTCTTTCTTCACCTTGTTCATCTTCAGTTTCTTCATCACTAATATCCTTAATATGTCTTCCTCGGTGTTGGGTTGTCTCAACAGCTTCTAACCTAGCAGCAATTTTCCTTAGCATGTATGCCAATCCTGGATCTGCATCTCACCTCCCACGAACCATCTTGAAACCCTCTATAATTATAGGCTAGATCTCAATCTACCACCCCACAAAAAATATCAACTAGGGTTTACAAGAAGGAACCCTCAACCTAAATTCACAAATTTAGATCTAGATCTCAACCTCGCTCTGATACCACCTGACGCAAGGGAAAGACAAGATGAGGGGCCAAAGGCACACCCTAATCACCAACCTCCTTACAAAGACATGACACAGAAGTAATAACACAAACAAAGAGAGAGAGAATGCAAAAACTTCATATATTAATCATCAAAACCTCATACATGTCGGCCTGTAACGCCTTCCTAGTTATGACCAGTACAAATAGAATTCAATTACAATAGTCCTCATTCATGCGAGGATTCAAATTTTAGATCCTATCTTCTACCTTCTAAAAACTAATCCCTACAACTACAACAGACTACTTTATTTATAAAAGAGGCTACCGAAACAAGTTGGCCTTCAGATCCATCATTGGAGAAGGAAATGACCAGATCTAGGTCCACACACTTCCCAATGATCGATGAAACCATTAAATCCATTACTAAAATTAAATACATGAGTCGACCTCAATAGAAATCCAAAATAAACCACTAGGTGAGCAAGATTACCGAGCGATAGGGAAAATAACTCAATGAACTAGCCGAGCCAACTTGGTGAATGAAGGAACCGAGTAGCAATCGAGCCCCGTCGATGGAAACATGAAAACATCACCAAGAGCCCAAAAGCATCTACCGAACACAACTAACAACTCAAACATGTTTTTGGTGATACAGGATTGCCAAGAACCCAAGATGCTCCTACATCAATTGCAATTGTAAACTATTTGGTTATGCATAATTTTTTTCTCATTGGTTTGAGATCACAATAAAAGAACTTAAAGGGATTTTGATTAGATGCTTTTGATGTAACCATTTTTTGAAGGGATTGTATTATATTCTTTAGAGGAATTATCTATATCTCAATATCTCTCTCAATTTCCCCCTACTTATTTGTCTATATTTCCTGATTTTCTCATTCTCTACCCATATATTTCTACATTTCTCATTCTTTCTCTTCCTCCATATATTTGTCTCTCCCTCATTCACTCTCACTCTCTCTATATCCTCCTCCATATATCTAATCTACTTATTATTGTTTGTCTAACTATCCAGATCTCTATCTCTCTATATCTCTTCCTCTTCTCTTTTTATTTATATATGAATGTGTCTTCACCCTCTATCATTCCAACTACATTTATCTCTCTCATTTTCTACTAATATTTATCCCATATCTCTCCCTCCCCCCCTCTCTCTATACTCTATTTATTTACATATATATCACCCTCTATATCTATATATCAATATCTCTCTTATCTAGCTCTCATGCCCTCCATATCTCCTATTGTACATTTCTAGATCTCTATTTATATTTTTAAAATTTTTTTATCTCCCTCTCATTTCCCACCTTCATCTCTTTTTATCCATATATTTCACTACCTCAATATCCTTATCTCTTTATCTCTCGCCCTACTATCTATCTCATTCCCTATCCCTCCTTATCCCATTCGTTGTCCAAATCAATTGGAAGGTTTGAGCATAGAGCTTGGCATATTCCTAGACCTTTCTAATCTATTGATTTAGGAACCAAAATGATAGGAATACCATCCATGATGCCAATACCCATGAAGAGAAGAAGTACAAGGAGCATGTGTCAGAAGTCTACTATTGGTTGAATCTGAAGCTTTAGTAGGTAGTACACCATTGACACTAAATATTTCTTGAAATGCAGATGATGTAGCTGACAATCAACACTTCCATATGTACACACAAAAGTAGTGCACTTTTATGAATCCTTACAATCAAGAACACTCAAGAATGAGGTCTCAAAAATTGATCCATAGCTCTTTATGTATGGAGTTGCAAGATTGTAAAATTTTCTCTCAGCTAGAGCTAATAGGCTTAATGACCTTGCTCGTCAACCACACAATGAGAGATTCAAGTGAAGACAAGGGCAAGAATGCCAATATCCCCAAGAATCAAATGGAAATGCAATGCAATGCAAGCTAATCTATGAAAATGAAGGATGCAAGCTAGTCTATAGAAATGAAAGAACAATGCAACTAATCTATGAAAAGAAAGAACAAGTGTTACAAATCCTTCCTATTTAGACTATGTGGGATTAATATATTGCATAAAGAAAGTCTATACTAAGAATGCCATGATAATGAAACTACTATGCAAGAGTGAAAGCTATGAAAGCATGTAAATATGAGATCCAAGAATGCTCCAAATCTTCAAAAGCTCCAAAGTAACCTAGAAAACCTATAGCATAACATTAGCATAAAAAAGAATGATATATGCAAATGAGGAAGAGAGCTCTTTTTTTATAGGAAATGAGGAGAAATGGACCATAGAGATTAAGAGGCAAAAGATTTAATCAATGGTGGAGCATCAAAGAGGAGCAATCCATGTGCACAAATATCCTCCAATGAGAAAATAAGAGTTGACTTTTGTGTCCATATGAGACAAAAAATGCTTTTTTCCCTTTTTATAAAATAAGAATAATGCTTTATTTGTGCAACTTAGGATAAGAGGAAAAGTGGGGGCTTTTTATTTATTAAAAGGGGAGGAAATATTATTTTTAATAAATAAAGACTTAGGATAAAATGGTTAGCTGAAGATAAATAATCAAAAATGATAAAATAGGATTTGATCAAGGAAATTGATATAATTGAAAATATTGATTCAGAGATTTGATAAATTGCTGAATGGGGGCCCAAAGTCTAGGCGACCATTTTAGGGTGCATACATTTGCCCCTCTTTGACTAATGTGTGATCATTTCAGGAACACGTGTGGTCAAAGAAGAATTGAAATGTGAGTTCAATTTGGGATCACAAAATAATCCAGATGTGTGTTCATTTTGGGAACACACCAGGACAAAGATAAGCAAAAAGCTGAAAGACAAGACCAACACCATTGCTGTTAGGTGCAAATAAAGCCTTAGACAAAACTATCATCATCACTACTAGGCAATAATCAAGTCTAAAAAATAGGAGATAAAAATCAAAAGACAAAATCACCACCGTCGCTGCTAGGTGATAATCAAGTCTCCAAATAAAAATCTCAAGCTGAGCTGAATGATAAAGCTGAATCAAAGATTAAAGCTGATAGGTACTGCCCCTTTAGAATTGAAATCGAAATCAGGTAGAGGAGAATAGGAAATTGATAAACTTGATCAAAGCACTAGAAATCATAGTCAAAGAATACGACAATAGGATAACCATCAAGCAGTGAAGACATGCCTCAAGTTGACTAGGTTTGATTGGGAAAGATATAGGATAAAAATTAAGTCAAACCTTAGAGAAATGAAGTGAGTGATAATGAATGATAGACTAGGAGTTTGAAAGAGATGGGGGTGAATAAATGAAGATGCCCCAACAAAGATCGAAGGATCAGGCCTCAAATGGTCAGCCAACTGCGTAGATGAGGGTGAAATTTTGAAATGCAATTTTGACTATAAAGATGAACTTAGATTTTGATTTTAAGTCTGAAAATGGATCCAGGACATTGAAATTAGCTAGGGGTGCAATTTTCATGCAATTCTGAGGTATTTTGAAAATTAGGTCAAAAAGTCAAAATGCTATATAAGGGGCAAAAGTGTCATTTTCAAAATCATTTGTCATTTAGCCATTTGAGAATTTTGAGAGCTTGGAGAGAGAAAATGGCCTAGAAAGCAGTGATTCCCATCCACAGGCATTGGTTTGAGCATGGTCGATTGCACAATCGGCCTCCACACTATGTTGCCCCGGTGAGTTTTTAGAAAAACTTCACTTTTTTAGTCATTAATGAGCATTTAAGATATTTAGCACATTTTTTCAAGAATTTTCAAATTTTCAAATTTCAATTTTCAAGAACTACGTGATATATCATGCAATACTTTAGAAGTATTGCCCCCTTTAGAGAGAAATATTGCGAGATACTTTGTGGGTCACAAGTGTATCGCACGTGTGTAGACACCAGTATCACACAATAACTGGTGAAGTATCGCATGATACTTGGTGAAGTATCACACAATCAAAGGTATATCACACTACTATACGAAGAAGTGTCGCATGACACTTGTCCCAAAAGCAGTATCGCCCAAGTTAAAAATTTGATATTTTTAAATATTTTTGAGCAAAAAATGACATGGGTCTAGACAAGTTTACATTGTATGTGCCTTGTACTAATTTTTAGACATTCATCATGATATGTACTGACATCTAGCTTGGTTTAATGGTTTGCAGGAGCATTTTCCAGCACTACTCATTAGAGCGCCGAAGGTGGTGGGATTGAGATGCGTCCAAGATCTAGATGATCCAGGTGAGGCTGATATCTGAGCGATGGGATTCTAATACCTATTACGGCTCCCATATATCTGAGCTGATCATGGGTTGTTGACTGCTCTTGCCGAGAGATGGCACAGTGAGCACAACACCTTCCACCTGCCCATAGGAGAGGCATCCATCACATTGGAGGACATCTATCAGATTCTCCGAGTACCATGTCATGGAGAGCCAGTGAGTAAAATCATGCTTTAAGATATAATTGTTTAAGTATAATATTTTCATATGATGAAAAACTAACATGATTGTTTGCTGGCATAGGTGTACTATGATCAGGATGCCATTGAGGGACGACAGGTGATACAGGCTATGTTCCAGGATGTCACCATCCTGGATCATCATGTGAGTTGGGACAGATTGATCGATGATTTTGGCAAACTTTCCAATCCCTTGTATTGTTGCATCCATCATCTCACAGGCCCTGATGACTAACCACAGTTAGAAGGGATTCCCTCTCAGATGGGGCAGACTAATGGTTGACTTGGTAGGCAGACCTCGGTGCATGGCATGGGGACCTGCCATACTTGCAGAGACGTATCATGAGTTGCATGAGATTGTCTACAGGGATGATCAGACATGGGCTTGCGGTGCCATCCTGGCACAGGTGTGGGCTTGGGAGCACATTGTTGTGGTGAGCCCCAGGGTTCAGCCTAGGGAGTGCAGATATCCCTATATATACAGGTATGCAGGATTCATATCACATGCCCATACTCGGGATGTGACATACTATCGATGGGTTCTAGATGAGATGACCGCTTTCACATGGAAGCCATATAGGGATGTTAAGGCATGGGGGGATGCAAAGGATGAGCTTAGTTACATGCTGTGCAGTCAGCCACTGGTAGGCTGACACTCAGAGATAGTGGAGAGATTCTGCATCACTCAGGTATGGTGATAGTTTGGGAGGCAACAACGAGTCTCCATAGAGACTACTACTTATGCTAGGGCATAGGAAGAGGAGGGACATGGGTGGTCACCCATGTTAGATCATCAGTTACCCATGTTAGATCATCAGTTGGCCATCCAGGAGATAGTTGGCATTAGGAGGGAGCCCTGGGAGTACCTCCCAGATATGGTAGATGCAGGATCAGATGCTGCATATAGGGCATAGTGACAGAGGGTCCCGTTCTCACGATTTACCATACCAGATGCACAGGTACTAGTACAGGGTGGAGATGATGAGGGAGCCAATGGAGGGGATAAAGGAGATGAGGGAGGTGGAAGGAGAGGGAGAGGGAGGGCTATAGAGAGGGGTGAGGGATCTAGATCAGGTGGCTAGAAATGGCCACGGGGACAGAGATCAGCGACCCCTGAGGATGAGGCGAGACCAGCTCACCGACAGGCTGAGGGGAGGCAGGATCCACCTGCAGGAGGGGATGACCTAAGAGATAGGATCTAGGCTCTAGAGATAGAGATGCAGCAGCTACGCATCACCATAGCAGTGAGAGATCAACAACTAGCTAACTTGAGGGTAGAGAGAGATCAATAGATCACTGATCTCAGGGCAGAGATAGCACGCTGAGAGCAGGCGGCACAGGCTGATGCAGCAGAGATCTGGAGAGAGACAACACAAGCTACTTATTACCATGGACTCTACCTATAGGCTATACCTAAGGGACAAAGAGCACCATCTTACTCTTAGAGGGCAGGCATATTAGATATGGTGCCAGACAGGGTAGCAGCACCACCTCCACCACCACCACGTGACAGGGAGAGTCAGACCTAGGTTTAGGGCTTAGGTTTAGATGTTTTTAGACATATCCTACGACTTGTGATCCAGATTTTGGGATCTCATATTGTATGTTGTATGATGACATTGATTTATGTATGAGATTACTAGATGTTCGATATATCATGTGTTTACATCTCACTTGTGATGGATGTATCAGTTTATGTATTGTCTTGTCATTTTGCTCAAAATGTATGTTATAAATGCTCATGTATATTCTCTCTCATAGATGTATGTTTAATTCTCATATGTATGATGTAGAATCATGTTTCTGAAAATGACATTTTTGAGATATAGATATGATGATATGATTAACCCCTTGTGATGACAGGAACAGGTCGTGATGAAAGATAAGGAGCGAAAGACATGATCGAGAAAAGGAAAGGTGAGCGCAGTTGACCGACAGGTCCACGTAAGATGAAAAGGAGAGCTCTCTCCATGTGCAAGATGCAAAACTAAACTAATATGAACCTAAAAATGCAAGCTACTATGAAAGTGGTTGACTTGCAAGGTTACAACGCTTATAGACATCTAATTATCATCATCGAGCCTTATTGGTAGCGTCGTAAGATCATACAATACACACTAGTATGACTATGGGTATATGAATATGATCTATATCAAATAAAATGTGGAATCCCACCTAGGCACCAAAGACATGTAGTTCAAGATGACTAGTGCAGTGAGATTACCTAAGTTTACTATAGCAAGATTATGCTTGCATCAGGACATAAGAAGGTCAAGATAGCTATAAGTATGCACTCGCAAAATAGTCAAGGATAATACCTTGTCAATCCCTAGTGTCAAGTAGGACTAGTATAAATGCTCATGACAGTTAGGATCAACGAAATATACCCACAAGAAAATAAAGAAATAAAACATGTTCTCATACCCTCAGTCTTCTAGCTATGCATCATCAAAAACTTCTCAGGGAGAGACCACTCATCAAAGAAATTCTCATAGACAGCACACAAAGAAAAATAAAGTCAACATATCTCAATTGAGTTGATTGTTTAAGTGCGTGTGTGTTGGTCATAGAGTCAAACTTTGAGTATCAAATTTTCTAATGAGCGATATCGCATCATACTTAGACTGGTAGGTAAGACATCTGATAAGTGTTAAGAAACACTTGACGCTAGGGTAGTGTTGAAAAACACAGTTTGGGGTGGTGTTGAAAAACACCTGTTTGTGAAATGCCCCAAGAGACAAATGCACCTAAAGGACCTATGCTAATAGGTATGCCCCCTAGACAAAAATAAAGACCAATTCCAGACCAAGTCAAATAAGGTCAAGGCATGATGGAGAATGGCTAAGTGTCAAGGATGCATGGCAAGAGACAAGGGTGCAAAGGCCTCAAGTAGCGCCTATTTCCAGGTTTTCACCACTTGGAGATTTTTTTGATTTTTTAATTTTTTTGTATTTTTGCTACCAAGGCGCCTGTTTCCAAGTTTTCACCAAGGCACTTTTTCTTTTTTTTTTGAATTTTTTGAATTTTTTATTTTTTTTGTATTTTTTAGGACTTTTTATGCTTTTTAGGATTTTTTCAGCATCATATATAAATTTAAAAATATTGGAATTTTTTCAGGATCAATAAGTATGTACAAAGGATGCCCCCAAACAGAATGGACATCATGGATAGAACTTCTTGAGGTGAAAAATATTAATAGGATCAGGGAGTTGTTCCCCTTATTCATCAAATAGCAAGTAAGCCCCTATCCCAAAAGCTGTAGTAATAATGTATGGTCTAAGCCAATTAGGTTCAAATTTGCCCTTTTGTTTTTGATGTTGTTGGTTCTTAAGATTTTCACACAGGACAAGATCTCCTACTTGGAATTCTCTAGGGTGAACCTTCTTGTTGAATGCTTTGGACATACGCTTTTGGTAGACTCTCATGTGATCAAAAGATATTCTATGTTTCTCATCAAGAAGTTCCAATTCTTGCAATCTCATGGTATGATAATCTTCATATGTAATCAAACCTTTGAGAGAGACTCTAAGTGAGGGAATCTCAACTTCTAAAGGTAATACTGCATCAGCACCATAAGTGAGGGCAAAAGGAGTAGCCCCTGTGGGAGTATGAATACTTGTTCTGTAGGCCCATAAGGCTGGATTGATCTATAAGTGCTAGTCTTGACCATTCTTGTGAACCATTCTATGGAGAATCTTAAGAATGGTTTTATTAGAGGCCTCTACTTATCCATTTCCTTGTGGGAAGTAAATGGAGGACCAATGTTGTTTTATTTTGAATTTCTTGCAGAGGTATGTAAGGTCCTTGTTTTTGAACTGACCTCCATTGTCAGTGATTATCTCAAAAGGTATCCCAAATCGACAAATGATGTGATTCAATATGAACAAAGAGATTGTCTTTCCTGAAGCAACAGACAATGGAATGACTTCTACCCATTTGGTAAAGTAGTCAGTAGTAGTAATGATGAATTTATGTCCACCTGATGAGTTGGGATGAATCTGCCCAACAAGGTCAAAGGCCTAGTGCTGAAATGGAAGCTCCCTACCTAGAGCATGAATCAGGTTTCCATATTTCTGACACTTTTCACAAGACTTGGCAAAAGCTATAGCATCCATCTGCATTATGGGCCAATATTACCCCACCCTAAGCAACCTTCAGGCCATGGCAAGACCATTGGAATGTCCTCCACAAATGCCCTCATGGATGTCAACTAACGCTTGGTTGGACTCATCCTTTTCCAAGCACCTAAGAAGTGTCCCATCTAAACCCCTCCTATACAGATCACCAGAGATAAGGGTATGGCGAGAGGCATTACAGACAAGGTTTCTTCTTTTAGAGAGATTAAAGGATTCAGGAATGATGCCATCATGAAGATATGAATATATAGCACCATAACGAGAAGACTCATGAGTGACCAAGGTACAAATGACATGGCTTTTAGAGGAGTCAAAGATGGGATGGTGTAGCTCTTCCACCAGGAATTCAAATCTTGATTCGTGTTGTTCCAACTAAAGGAGTGAAGCTAATGTAGCCATAGCATCTGCAGCCTTGTTTTCTGCTCTAGGGATTTGTTGAAATGTCACAAATGTGAAATATTGTCACAATGAATCAACCATCCTTTTGTAAGGTATCAGCTTATCATCCTTAGTTTAGTACTCTTCATTTAATTGGTTGATAATTAATTGTGAATCCCCAAAGACATGCAGCTCTATAATTCCCCATTCTATGGCCATTTTCAATCCATTGGTTAAGGCCTCATATTCAACAATGTTATTTGTGCATGGGAACAAAAGTTTGTAAGACTTAGGTATGTTGCACCCATGAGGAGAAATAAATAATACTCTAGCTCTTGATCCATTTTTCATATTTGAGCCATCAAAGAACATTTTCCAAGTACGTGTGGTCATGTACATTATGTGCTCATTTGGGAATTCTACTTGAATAGGCATGCTATCCTTGACTAGGAAATCAGCAAGTTGATCTGCAATAGCTTGCCCCTTTATAGCCTTATGCTCAATGTACTCTATATCAAATTCTGACAAAACCATCATCCACTTAGTGAGTCTACCCATGAGAGAAGCCTTACCAAGAAAATACTTAAGAGGATCAATTTTTGCAACAAGATGTATAGTATGGACAAGCATGTAGTGTCGCAACTTTTGGGAAGCAAACACTACCACAAGACAAGACTTTTCAATACTATTATAATTGATCTCATAAGATACTAGAGTATGACTAATGTAGTAGATGGCTCTTTCCTTCCCAGTGTCATCAAGTTGAGCCAACAATGCCCCCAAGGAAGATTCTGTCGCTGAGATGTACAAAATTAATGATTTTCCTGAGATAGGAGGCATTAAAATTGGAGGATTAGCCAAGTATTGTTTTATTTGATCTAGGCTCTTTTGGCAATCCTCATTCCAAGCACATGTGGCTCCCTTATGCAATGTCTTGTTGAATGGTTGTGCTCTATCTGCAAGCTATGAAATAAACCTCCGTATGGATTGGAGTCATCCTTAAAGACTTCTCATCTAACTAATGTTCTTAGGAGGAGGCATGTTTAATATAGCTTGAACCTTTTTGGGATCCACCTCTATTCCTTTGGGCTGAAATTATAAATCCTAGAAGTTTACCTGAGGTAACCCCAAAGGCACACTTTTTCGGATTCAATCTTAACTAAAACTACTCCATTCGATCTAGAATTACTTCCAAATCTTCTAGATGTGTATCCCTTTCCTTAGACTTGGCCAAGGTGTCATCCACATAATCCTCCATGTTTTTATGCATCATATCATGAAATATTGTGGTCATAGCTCTTTGGTATGTGCCTCCTACATTTTTTAATCCAAATGGCATGACGTTCCAATAATAGGTTCCCCATGCACATGTGAAGGCTGTCTTTTCTTGATCCTCAGGAGCTATTTTTATTTGGTTATAACTGGAAAAACCATCCATTAAAGAGTATATCTCATAGCCTGCAGTCATATCCACTATCATGTCTATGTTAGGGAGTGGAAAGTCATCCTTTGGGCAAGTTTTGTTAAGATCTTTGAAGTCTGTGCATACACGAATGGACCCATCATGCTTTGAAACTGGAACAATATTTGAGATCCACTCAACATAGTCGATAGCTCTAATAAATCCTACTCCTAAGAGCTTTTCTAATTCAGCCTTAACAAGGAGAGCTATGTGAGGATGCATTTTCCTCAACTTCTATTTTACTAGTTTAATTCTTGGAGCTATAGATAAGTGATGCATAATAAGACTAGTGTCAAGCCCTGGCATGTCTGAATATGTCCAAGCAAAATTGATTTTCTTCTTTTGTAAGAACTTTGTGTATGCCTCTTTTTCTTGCACTAACAGAGACTGAGCTAGATGAATTACCTGTGGAGCCTCTTCTGTATTCAAATTTACTAGTTGTGTAGGCTCAATAAGAACTGATGACCTATCTTGGAAATAACTCAACAGGTTATTAAGTACCCCATCCTTAGGTGCCTCAAAGAGGTTTTCACCTTTGGATACGTCCCTCCTTTTTACTTTTTTGGGTTCTAATACCACCACATAGTGATTTTTGCCATCAAAACCATTTCTCTTTTTTTTCTTTTTTTTTTATTTTGCGACTGAGGTACTTAATATCTGGCTCCATCATACTAGTTGTAGGTTCACTGGTGGAAGAGACTAAAGGTTCAAGAGCATTCAGGTAGCAAGCTATTTCGTAGTCGTTGTGAAAAGTGAGGAGCTGAGGCTCTTGACAAAGTTGTGACCAATCAATCAAATGATGGTTTACAAGGGGTAGGTTAATGATTGGTTCAATATTATTGATATGAAAGGTATTATCTCCGGTGATCACATAGTTAGGATCTGTCAAGTCTCCCTCTAAGATACCTGAATTAGGGCTCATCTTACCAAACGAAGCATCATCCACTAAGGCAATTTGAGGAGTCCAATCCTCTAGTCCTACACTAGGTTCATTGGTCACATCGGGTTGAGTACTATAGGTTTGGACAACATCCATGTCCAAATCAATTGTTTCATCTGAAAGAGAGTCCCATTCGAACTCATGCGAATCTATTTTTGAATCTCTGCTGGGATGTTTACACCAAGAAGGTTTAGGATGCCTTGATGTAGAAGCTTTGAGATTGTGAAGGGTATCACCTTCTCTGGCATTTGTGTTTGTGTTTACAATTGTTAAGTCATCTGAATCCCCCCAAAGGAGATTTGTAGAAGGCACCCAATCATCAATCATGTCTTGTTGGTTTTGGAGATTAGGTGTATAATCTGAGTCACTGTCACTATCCGTTGTAGCTAGGATAGGAACGCTTGTCTTCTTTTCATTATCAAACCCTAGGCCAACCGTTGACTTAGTCCTATGACCAAAAAGAGCATGGTTGAGTGGTTCAGCCTTGGCATCTAACCTGTGATTGAGAGGGCCATGACCTGGGTAGCCCATGTTGGTGACCAGTGTGTATCCTCTCCCATAAGTCTTAGGAGATGGAGAAATTTTTTCATTATGTAGGTACTTTTCTTCTCTGTATATCCAATCTCTAATAGCCACCTCTTCTTTCTCATCCTGAATAGGTACTGAAGACTCTACAAAAGTATCGAACAGAGTCATGGCTAAAGATGAGGGATGCATCTCTTGTGACGGTTTACCATAGGACCTAGGTGAAATTGTCAATTTTGTGAAGGAGTCAATTTGATATCCTCCCATACCAAGGTCTATGGACTTGAATTTATCCTTACATTGCTCAAGAGCTGTCCCAAAATTGTCTACTTCTCTATTTAAGGGAACATGGGCCCCTACTGAAATGGCATTAACAGATAAGGTACCTGGTATGCAGACTTCTACGCCATTGTATGGAAACTTGACACATTGGTGATAGGTAGATGGTACTGCTTGCATGTCATGAATCCATGGTCTACCTAGTAGGATGTTGTATGCTAGAGGACCAACATCAATGATTTAACACAAAATGTCCTTTTCAACAAGACCAATTCTGACTGGGAGAATAGCTAACCCCTTAGAACTTCTCTCAGCCTCATCATAGGCTTTGATAGTAATTTTCTTCCTGGTATCAATGGCATGCTCTGAGTAACCCAGGTTTTTTAAAAGACTTAAAGAACAAATATTGAGCCCAGCACCCCCATCTATCAACACATGCCTAACATGATTTTTATGGATCATAACCTCAATGTGAAGGGAAAGATTGTGCGGATGACTCAAGGCTTTATCATCCTCTTCAGAAAATGTAAGGTAATGTGGGCTAGCAAGGTGGTTGACCATGTTCTAGAATTGATCGACATCTATATTATTAGGGACATTGGCCGCACGCAAAGCATCCTTAATGACACGCTTGTGTCTAGGAGACAATTCTAAGAGTTCAAAAATGGAAATCTGCGCTGGCGTTCGCTGTAACTGATCAACAAGGTTGTAACTCATATCTGGACCAATTGCAGATTTGAGAGGAACACTTTTGGACACTGGTTGCTTAGATTTGCTAGAATTAGGACCTCTAATGATAATAGGACCTTGGGACTGACCCCTAGTAACAACATTGAGAGGTTGAGATGACCTTCGAGATTGAGGACCTCTAAGCACAACAACAGGTCCTTCATCAAATATTGGAGGTGAGCTTACATCATAGTCATAGGGATCATTCCCTCTCATCATGTTGACATCATTGTCCACAACCTCAAGCATATTAATGACATTTTCTGTAGCTGTATAGGTATAATTGATTACAGCCTTGCCATTCTTGTTTGTAGAAGTCTCCCCCTTCTCATACTTAGGCAAGGGCTCCTTAAAGGCCTTATGGTCTGCGTTTGTGGTCAATCCATCAACTTGTAATTTCCCATTCTCAATAAGGTCTTGAACAAGATGTTTGAGTTTAAAACAACCTTCAATGTCATGTCTAATCCCATTGTGGTATACATAGTAAGCTTTCTCATTCCACCAATAAGGTTTAGGATCTGATATGCAAAACTTTGTAGGATCTTGAGGTTGTGAAAAATTATGAGCAATCAAGGTCTTAAAAATGTCTGCATAAGAGTCTCTAAACTTAGTGAATTGCCTCTTTCTTGACTTAGATTTATCATGATACTTGGGCTTGTGCTCTTGTTGGTCTAAGGATGTCTGCAGCTTCATAGCTTGAACTGTGTTAGATAAATTAAGAACTCCTTGTTCCTTAGGTTGTGGAGAGTCAACAACTCCGTCATTGACTACATGCTTATTTTTGTTCCAATATGAGTTCTTTTTATCCTTATTGTTGTTATTATTTTGGCCATTGTTGTTGTTACTTTGTTTGGCCAAAATACCTTGTTCTTTTAGAACATCCTCGATGCGACATGCAGTTTCTACCATAGTGTCAAAAGAATTAAAGACCATTTTTCTAACTTCATATCTTAATTCTGGCACTAGATTACTCACAATTATATCAATCCTTTCTTCCTCGAGGATGGTCCTAGAATATTTGGAACATAAGCATCTCCATCTTTGTAAAAATGTCACAAAGGGTTCCCCTTGATTTTGTTTTAATTTACACAAATCAAGCATGGTGGCTGACCTTGATAAATTATATGCAAAATGTTGCACAAATCTTTGAACAAGTTCTTTGAATGTTTTAACAAGAGGGGTAAGGTTAGTAAACCACTCCATAGCTTGGCCTTTAAGGCTCCTTGGGAATAACCTCATAAGGTAGGAGTCCTCATGATGAAATTCAAAGCTCATGATATAGAATTGTCGTACATGGTCATGGGGGTCACCACTACCATCATATTTGTCATATGTGGGGATTTCAACCTTTCTAGGAAAATCTACCATAACCACACTTTTGTCAATGGGATTAGGACATATAGAATCCAAGTTGAAGGAACTCTTAGGAGCCATCATTTTCTCCATAGTCTTTTGCATCTGCTTAATCACCTCATTAGTTGAAGGGTTTTGCTTCTTAATCTTTTGGTCCACATCAAAGTTGTATGGGACTTTTGCACCCTTATTGATTAAAATTTCCAAGAACTAATCCTTATTTTGCTCCACATACTGTTGGAAGGATGGTTCTTGTTGCATTGTCATAAAATCAATAGTGTCAAAGTTGGCATTACTTCCTCCGTGTTGAGAGCCACGATGAGCTCGTTGGGAGGGTTGTCTTGAGTGTCTAGGAGATGATTGTCTCCTATGATGGTTATACTGAGAAGTCCTTCTTCCTCCAGGACTAGGTGATCTTGATGGGGTCCTTGACCTCCTTCTAGCTCTTGGACTTGGTGAGGGAGTAGATGGTGGAGAGTTGGTTCCACTGTTGGTACCCCTATTGTTGAATTTATTATGGAGTTGTTGCACTAGGAGCCTATCTTGTTCTTCTTGTGTGGCTCTTCTCCTTATGTCTAGCAAAGCTTGTTCCTCATCCTCCAATTGTTTGAACCTTTCTTCCTTAGCAGCTTGTTCATCCAAGAAGGCTTGTTTTTCTCTCTCAATGCACTTCAACCTCTCACTTGTGTATCGTGAGGTGTCTCTAAGTGGAGAAGGTTGTCTTGAATGTCTGGATACATTAGCAGCATTGATATGAGCATCACCAGATTCATTGTTTTGGTCTTCATGTTGTGACCATGCGTATGAGTGATCTTGCCTATGATGTCTCTCAGCTCATTGATGAGAATCTAGATACCTTGTGTTGATAGGAGGTGATCCAAGTGGACTATCAGAAGAAGACCCAACAGACATCGTATCACCCCTATGTCATTGGAACATGTCATTAAGAGTTTGATTCATTTCTTCTCATTGTTTTCTAGTGAAGGTGTAACTCATATCCATATTTAAGGAACTAGGTGCTAAAGAGGTACTCAATCTGTTAGGATTACTCTTTGGGTCAAAACAAACCTTAGACTCACTCTTAGGGGATCGATCGAAAATGGGTTCTTTTCCCTTTCATTGTTGATGAGTCTTAACTAAGGGTAATTGATTAAAGACAATTGGGGGTCATTTTCCTTGATTCACTTGGTACCTTGTTGTAACTGACGTGAAAGAAAATGAGTCTTGATGATAAGGTGACCTCTCAAAGTGTCAACACCAAACCAAGATAATTAAAGTTCTCTAATGTCCAAAAAGAGATGGTAAGATAGAAATTACAAAAGGCGTTACCAACACTATCAAAGAGGTGCTTAAATCAAAGGATCAATATCTTTGCACATTTGAACTAGGAGGATGGACTTAGCCAAATTGTATAATTAAAATTGAATTCGAATGGAAATGATTTGGACAAAAAGAGCACTAGAATTCTCCAAGAATGTTACGAACAACTCTAGAGATATACTTTCTCAATAGGAATAATCTTCTAACTTGACAATTCTTCCCAAGGTGACTTTGTAAATTGAATGACACTACCTCTAGAGGGCTAAAATAGAAATTCAGGGCAAAGACAGGCTTCCAGCGGCAAGATAAGTTACCTTCCTAAAGACCTAGGCAACTAAAAGCAACTGTGAAATGACTGAAACCAGGTATACAATAGAAAATTCTCAGGCAACACTTTCCAGGCTAACCAGGCGATACTTCTCACTGAGGTGATATTTCGCCTTTCACTAGGCAATAGAATCCAAGCAGGTCGAGTGATAATCTAGAAGAAATGAACTATCATGTGATATTTCTTCTCAAAACAGGCGATACTATTGCTAGTTTGTACGACACTTGACCAGAATTGTGTGAAATATGCATTTTCGGGTCTGTTTGATCAAAAGTTTCAGTCTGAGGGTTTGATGTTTTCGATCTCAATCACAATATCAGTAGGAATTTGACAGGTTTGCAAACAGTAAGGGATCAAACATGTCTTAAAACACTTGAAACAAGGGAAAAAGCAACCTTGCCAAGACAAACATTTGTGATATCAAAATAGAAAAGCACCCTAGGAATATTACTGGTTGTTTGGATGTTCAAGAATGTTCACACTGGTATAGCACAATCAAAGACACTTCAAGCAATATCTATCCTAGAAAGTCAAGGCTCAATACTTAACAACTTGGCCGACACTTGATGCTCCCTTGCCTCACACAAAGTGGTTGCCCACAATAGATATTGGCTTTGTCATGGAAGTGCCAAAGACACAACCAAAGGAACACATATGGTGAGTAATCTTGGGGTGATCCGGGTTATTCCACTTGGATCAATCCTTGCACCAAGAAGCTAAGCAAAAAAATAGGGTGGCCTCTAACTATGGTTCTTAATAAGGGCTTCCGTTCATAGTACCCTTTTGCTCCTCATAAAGGATTGGGACCTCGCGGCCTCAAGAGTACCTTAAGCATTCTTGCTCAACATTTTCCTCATGGTCACAATCTCACAAGTACTCACATCAAGCGAAGACAAGCACTACATCTACCAAGGTTTTGTGTCCTTGATAGCCTTGAGTTTATGGTGGGTCGGAATAGCCGGCAATAAGCTTGTCCCCACTTGGGTTGTTCCTCTTGATTGCTCAAGAGTAGGCCCGCTAAAGGATTCTAAAGATCTAAACAAAAAGTGGATCAACTTATGAGGTTCAAGGATTTTGTTTCACCACAAGGGTGAAGAGCATACTCCTCTTATCTCAGCTTTCTCCCAAACACACCAAGCAAAGGTTCAATTACCCTCTTGTTTCCAAAATCCTAAGATGGGTCAAGATTTTTTGGTTCACCACAAGGGTGAAGAGCATACTTCTCCTACCACCTCAAAATTCCTTCCACAAGATATTAAGTGCCTATGAAATGAAACAACTAGTATATGCTGCACTCAATAAAAAAAGTAATTAAACATGCACTTGACTTGGGTTTTTATGCTTTGGGAAGCCCTACAAAAACCGTTAGTAGCCCTTGTGCATTTGAAGCTTTGACATGCGTTCTTTTGGTAAAATATTTCAAGCAATGAGAGCACCTATAAGCACAACTTGTTAGCCCAACAAGGTTAGAACAGTCCAAAATCCAATTAGCTCTAAGCAATCCACTATCAAAAGTATTTAAAGCACTAAAGGTGGAACACTTAAATCTTCAAATAAATGTGAAGTGAGTCCAAAAAGTGGAACATTTAACTCTTCACACAAACTCAAAGCAAGTCAACACCTTAGAAAACTAATGAGATCAAGAAAGCATAAAAGGGGGACCTTTGTGGAACACTTAATGCTCTTTTCAAGTAGACCCCTCCCCTATGTATGAATGCTGACCTTGCATCCAAAGGGTGGAAATGAGGGGCGATTAGAAATAAGCGAGTCCAACAACCCAATGTAGCTAACAAGATCAATCAAAAGTACTCTTCAAGTGAGTGTGAAGTGAGTCCAAAAAAGTGGAACATTTAACTCCTCACACAAACTTAAGGTGAGTCCACACCTTAGAAAACTAATGAGATCAAGAAATCATAAAAAGGGGGAACTTTGTGGAACACTCAACGCTCTTTTCAAGTAGATCCCTCCCCTATGTATGAATGCTGACCTTGCATCTAAAGGGCGGAAATGAGGGGCGATTAGAAATAAGTGAGTCCAACAACCCAATTTAGCTCACAAGATCAATCAAAAGTACTTCTAAAGTTGCTTATCAATACTACTCACAAATGAAAAAGGGGTTGAATCAATGGAATATTTAACTTTCCAAGCTTGTCATGTCCCCTTTCTAGCGACATGATTTTCCATATTGGATTTGCGTATCATCGACTCTCGTAGGAAAATTTTTGGAGAGAGAGTCATCTTGTTGATTATTTGGAGACTGGTTGGTTATATTTGCTCTTGGAGAGGTGTTTTGGAGCTTATTTTTATTATTATGTGTTATGCGGGGCCCACATGTTATAATTTTAAGTTGAGATTGCACTTTTTATTTTATAAAGTTATTTTATTATAAAAGTGCATTATAATGAGATTTTATAATGGATGCTTCTAGAAGTTCTTAGTAACTTCTTAGAAAAGTGAATAAATAGAGGGCTTGGCCTCTCATTTGGACATGCTGATTTGAGGATTCTACTACTTTTCCTTTCTGGAGCAATTTGTAGTCATCTTGGTCTGCAAATTTTCATTAGATCTTTGGGAACAATAACTCCTTTGGATTTGCATAACTGAAGAAGTGAGATATCTTCTGAAGGGTTGCTCATTGGAGATGGTATTTAGCCATTTCATGCTGGGCATTATTGAGTATTCAGATTTGGACTGAGTCTTGATATATTTTGAAGTCCTCAGACTTATTTGAGGGTTTGGAATTTGGGTTGTCAAAAGACTTGTTTTCATCCATTAATCAAGAGGATTGCATTGGCATTATTTGAAGACCATTTCAGTAGTTCTGTGGCATTTCCAACATACTGCGATTTTCATCTTGGACCCACATTTTTGTTCATAACTTCACTTGTAGGCATCCTTTGGTTATGGGTATTTGAGGAATCAATTCCTATTGTCTTGGCAATCATTTCTATACAAATTTGGAGACCTTTTATTGTTACATTTATTTATTATTGACATTCATATCAGAACAGGGGTGAATTTGAAAAAAAATTCAATTTGGCAAGAGGAAGGCTCAAAGTGGAGTGATATTGATTGCTTCTTCATTCACACTCCTAGGCGCTTCATTTTAGGTTCATTTGGCACTTATTTCAATAAGTTTTAATGTTGTTTATGTATGAAATCATGGTTGTCTTTGTACTCAGAAAATTCTAAAACTTGTAGTTGAAAGTCAAGAGACTAGGCCATTTGATAAATATTCTTGAAATCAGTTTAATGCTTTAGTTGCATAGAGAGATAAGGCTGCATTCTAATTACGTGATGTTCTTGAGTTGCATGGCAAATGTTTGTCAAAATGTCACTTGGCTGTAAGTGCATATGTAACATTGAAAATCCATCTCTATGCATTGGTTAAGGGTCCAAAGTGTCTTTTAAGCATCTAGATGATAATTTATGTTTTGATGTGTTGATTCTCAAGCATTGGAAGCTATCTATAGTCATCTAAAAGTACATATCAAACTAATATTATTAGACCAACAAGCTGGAAGGTTGCACATGAGGTGTTTGACAATATTCCTTGTGTCTCACAAGCATATTTTAGATTCTAAGGTGCCAAATAATTTGTAAAATTTGAAAGTTGCAATTTGTTGTAAGGGAGTCAATATCTTCATTGAATGAATATATATATATATTGGCACTGATTTGCATTATTGAGTTGAGTAGATTTGTTGCTCAACAATTTCCATGTCAGTCTTTACTTACAGCAGTATAAATTCAGATTGCATGCCAAGTGTTTGACGAAATTCTATAATACCATATCAGTGTTTTAGTGATCCTATTAGTAAGGGTCATTACAGTGGTATCAAAGCAGTGTTCTTGCCATCCTATTGGGTAAGAAATCTTTATGCATCCTTTAGCACTTGGGCATCACAGGTATTATACCCGTAGAAGAGCAACACTTGAGGGTGAACAGGAATTTAGAGATATACTTACTATGGGTGAAAGACAGTCACAGAGTCCACCTAGAATCCCTAGGACTGATGATGTTGATGAGAGAGAGTTCTTTCGGGTTATGACTACTAGACAGCAGGAGTTAGTGCAGTCTATACGTGCATTGACTACTATGGTGGAGAGAGTTGCTCTGCCGAGGAACCAAGAACATGGTAGAGGTACACCATAATAAGATAATAGGAGTGTGGCAGGTTCATAGGGTGCTCCTAGGCACATATCATGGATAGCAGATAGGCCTACTTGTCGTACATTTCTTAGAGAGGAGGCCTAGGAGGCAGTAGAGGGTGACATGCCAGAGGACTTCTAGGATGCTCTTAGAGCTGCTACTACAGAATGGCAAGCATTACCACCACACGTTCGTGATTTTTTGAACTTTGATCGCTACCTGAATCAGAGGAGAGAGCACATGAGGAGTAGTCATCAAAACAGGAGACCTAGAGGAGGTCATGACAGTGAGTTGCAGCGAGCTGTTAGCAAGCTCACTTTACCATCTTTTAACAGTAGTGGACAGATGACAACACAGGCCTGGATCCATAAGTTGGATACGTTCTTAGCATTAAGGCCTATGTCAGAGATTGATGCTATCAGGTATGCCACTTTGCATTTAGAGGGTGCAACACATGATTGGTGGGTATGATTACGTTGCAACATAATCAGGTGACATCCTACCAGGATTTTGTGGATAGACTGGTAGAGCATTTTGATAAGAAAGACCCAGAGGTCTTCTTCCATGATCTTGCATAGTTGAGACAGACAGGCAGCTTGGAGGCCTATATCAGTGAGTTTGAGAGATTGTCAGTGATGGTGCAGGATGTGTCTAAGAGAAGGTTGGTTATATTGTTCATAGAGGGATTGTCTAAACCCCTCAAGGATTAGATCAAGGCATTTGATCCCCCAACATTACAGGAGGCTATGAGGAAGGCAAGGAGTATGGAGCTCACAATGCCATCTACCAGATTCACTCCCAGGAGTACTTCTTTCAGAGTCAATAAGACGTTTGATAAGAAGAAGGGCAAGAAAGGTGATATTAAGGGTAAGTCTACTACACCCTTAGATACAGAGACACTGAATGACCTATGTAGGAAGAAGCTATGCTTCTATTGCAAAGGTCCATATGATAGGGATCATGATTGTCCTTTGAGGCCTAAGGGAAAGGCTAACAAAGTTATGTGGGCGTATTATGAGGATTCAGATTCAGATAGTTCAGCACATGAGGATGATCACAGTGACACAGAACCAGAGGTAGAGGTAGAGGCTTCAGAGCCTAAGGGGGAGCCTGAGTTGCATTTACAATAGGCATGTTTGTCTAGTATTTAGCAGGAGGGATCCTTTAGGTTGCGTGGTGTTCTAGCAGGATAGAAGGTGATCACGTTGGTGGATACAGGTGCTACACACAACTTCATTGATGCACGACTGGTTGAGCACCATGGTATTGAGTCAAAGGAGTTTGAGGGTCTCCGAGTATAGGTTGCTAATGGTTACACTCTTAAGTGTAACAGAATGATTAGAGACATGCCCTTACGCTTGAGCAATTATGAGTTCAAAGCAGATTACCATGTGGTCAATATGGGTGACTTGGATATTATTTTGGGTATGAAATGGTTGCATTCATTGGGCGAGGTCACTTTCAGACTTAAGGAAATGGAGATCAAGTTTGAGGTAGATGGGAGACAACATGTGTTGAGAGCTATCAGGAATAGTGACATCAGGACTATTTCCTTGAGACATATGGAGAGATTGGTGAGACATGATGGTATTGGATGGGTAGCCTTGTGTACTCTCATGCCTACACAGGAGGGACAACAAAAGATAGAATATCACCCAGACATTCAGAGATTGAGAGAGAAGTATGACAGAGTCTTCAGTGACATCCCACATGGCACGCCACCGGATAGAGGTATTGAGCACATCATTGAGTTAGAGGAGGGTGCTAAACCAGTGATGATTACTCCATATAGGCATCCTAAGAGGCTCAAGGATGAGATAGAGAAGACCATCAAGGAGCTTCTTGTGATGGGGCACATTAGACCTATCAAGTCTCCTTTTGCTTCTTCGGTAGTGCTGGTGAAGAAGAAGGATGGTACACTGCGGATGTGCATTGATTATAGGGTGCTGAATAAGAGGACCATCAAGAACAGATATCCTATCCCACACATTGATGAGTTGATTGATGAGCTACATGGAGCATGCTATTTCTCTAAGATTGATTTGAGATCTGGCTATCATCAGATTAGAGTCAGAGAGAAGGACATAGAGAAGACCGCTTTCAGATGTCATTGTGGGCACTTTGAGTTTGTGGTCATGCCATTTGGGTTGACCAATGCACCAGCTACTTTCCAGTCCACCATGAATAAGGTCTTCCATCATCAATTGAGGAAGTATGTGTTAGTTTTCTTTGATGATATCTTGGTATACAGTCGGACATGGCAGGAGCATATAAAGCATTTAGAGACAGTGTTGGGGATTTTGCAGTCAGAGTCCTTGTATGCCAAGGAGTCCAAATGTGATTTGGGTATGATAGAGTTATTGTATTTGGGTCACATCATCAGTGCAGAGGGAGTACAGATGGATCCTGACAAGATTCGTGCTATAGTGGAGTGGCCTATTCCTGAGAACCTGACACAGTTGAGGGGGTTCCTAGGCTTATGTGGTATTTATCGCAGATTTGTTAGTGGGTATTCACGACATGCAGCTCCTATGATAGATTTGTTGAAGAAGGGGGCCTTTGTTTGAACGTTTGAGGCACAGGCTTGTTTTGACAGATTTAAGGAGATCATGACTACATGCCTGGTGTTAGCATTGCCTAATTTCTCGAAGCCATTTGAGCTTTAGTGTGATGCATTAGGAGAGGGTATTGGTGCTATTTTGATGCAGGACAAGCACCCCATTGCATTTGAGAGTAGGAAGCTCCATGGGCCAGAGAGATCATTTAGCATATATGACAAGGAGATGTTAGCCATTATGCATGCATTGGCTAAGTTCATGTAGTATTTAATGGGTGGTAAGTTTTGCATTAAAACTGACCACAATAGTTTGAGACATTTCCTTGGACAGAGAGATCTCAATGACAGATAGCAGAAGTGGGTTAGTAAGTTGCAGGCTTATGATTTTGACATATCCTATGTGAGGGGGACTCAAAATGTGGTAGCAAATGCTTTGTCATGTAGGCCACATCTTAGTACTATGGTTGAGATCTCTGAGGATTGGAGGCACTTGATCATTGCGGAGTATGCCAGAGACTCTTGGGCATCCAGGATAGTAGATGGGACAGTTGTTGATACCAGGTATACACTTGTGGATGATTTGATTATCTACAAGAACAGGATATTCTTAGTCCCAGGATCGAAGGTGAAGCAGACTATTATGAGAGCTATTCATGATTCACCTACAGCTGGACATCCTGGATACTTCAAAACATATAGACAGGTTCGGGAGAAGTTCACATGGAAAGGGCTTAAGGCAGATGTGTTGCAGTATGTTTGAGAGTGCCCTATTTGTCAGCAAAACAAACAAGAGCACACCTTTCCAGTAGGGCTCCTACAGCCACTTCCCATTCCTGACAGGAAGTGGGAGTGTTTATCCATGGATTTCATTACGGGCTTGCCTAAGGCCCAGGGACGTGATTGCATTTATGTGGTGGTGGACGAACTGACGAAGTATGCACACTTTTTTCCCATCACTACTACTTACACAACAGTATAGGTAGCTGAGGTCTTCTTCAGAGAGATTTTCAGGTTGCATGGGGTACCTCGGAGTATAGTGAGTGACAAAGATAGTCGATTCTTGAGTCACTTTTGGCAGGAGGTTTTTCGATTATGTGGCACTGAGCTTACACCTAGCACCAGTTACCACCCGCAGACTGATGGGCAGACGGAGATAGTGAATAAGTGGGTGGAAGGTTGTTTGAGGAATTATGTGGCTGGTCAGTAGAAGGCATGGGTTAGATGGATTTATTTATGTGAGTATTGCTATAATACTACCTATCACATGTCTATTCAGATGACTCCTTTCTGAGCTCTATATGGGTATGATGCACCGAGCTTCATTGATTTGCTTATGAGTGATGTTAGGGTTCCACGTGCCGGAGATTTGCTTCAGGAGAGCAAGGACATTGTTGATGCTCTCAAAGATAATATTGCCAGGGCACAAAATTAGTATAAGCAGTATGCAGATCAGAAGAGGACAGAGAGAAGCTTTGAGGTTGGTGATATGGTCTACCTTATGCTGCAACCCTATAGACAGTCTACACTCAGGAAGAGTGGATCAGAGAAGCTTAAGCCTAGATACTATGGCCCTTTCAGGATCATCGGGCAGATAGGTGAGTTGGCTTATGAGCTTGAGCTTCCAACAGACAGTAGAGTGCACAATGTGTTTCATGTGTCGCACCTCAAAAAGGCATTGGGTTAGAATGTGGTGCCTTCCACAGTATTACCTCCCTTGGATGATGAAGGGAAATTGATCTTAGTGCCAGAGTTCATTTTGGATAGCAGGGAGAAGCAGCTTCGCAGGAGAGTGATCAGAGAGTATTTGGTTAAGTGGAAAGATTTTCCTGTTGAAGATGCTACTTGGGAAGGTGAAGCGATTTTGCAACATCCAGCATTGAGATTGCTTGAGGACAAGCAATTTCAGGAAGGGCGGACTGTCATGTCCCCTTTCTAGTGACATGATTTTCCATATTGAATTTGCCTATCATTGACTCTCATAGGCAAATGTTTTGGAGAGAGAGTCATCTTGTTGATTATTTGGAGATTGGTTGATTATATTTGCTCTTGGAGAGGTGTTTTGGAGCTTATTTTTATTATTATGTGTTATGCGGGGCCCACATGTTATAATTTTAAGTTGAGATTGCACTTTTTATTTTATAAAGTTATTTTATTATAAAAGTGCATTATAATGAGATTTTATAATGGATGCTTCTAGAAGTTCTTAGTAACTTCTTAGAAAAGTGAATAAATAGAGGGCTTGGCCTCTCATTTGGACATGTTGATTTGAGGATTCTACTACTTTTCCATTCTGGAGCAATTTGTAGTCATCTTGGTCTGCAAATTTTCATTAGATCTTTGGGAACAATAACTCCCTTGGATTTGCATAACTAAGAAAGTGAGATATCTTCTGAAGGGTTGCTCATTGGAGATGGTATTTAGCCATTTCATGCTGGGCATTATTGAGTATTCAAATTTGGACTGAGTCTTGATATATTTTGAAGTCCTCAGACTTATTTGAGGGTTTGGAATTTGGGTTGTCAAAAGACTTGTTTTCATCCATTAATCAAGAGGATTGCATTGGCATTATTTGAAGACCATTTCAGTAGTTCTATGGCATTTCTAGCATACTGTGATTTTCATCTTGGACCCACATTTTTGTTCATAACTTCACTTGGAGGCATCCTTTGGTTATGGGTATTTGAGGAATCAATTGCTATTGTCTTGGCAATCATTTCTATACGAATTTGGAGACCTTTTATTGTTGCATTTATTTATTATTGGCATTCATATCATAATAGGGGCGAATTTGAAAAAAAAATCAATTTGGCAAGAGGAAGGCTCAAAGTGGAGTGATATTGATTGCTTCTTCATTCACACTCCTAGGTGCTTCATTTCAGGTTCATTTGGCACTTATTTCAATAAGTTTTAATGTTGTTTATGTATGAAATCATGGTTGTCTTTGTACTCAAAAAATTTTGAAACTTGTAGTTGGAAGTCAAGAGACTAGGCCATTTGATAAATATTCTTGAAATCAGTTTAATGCTTCAGTTGCATAGAGAGATAAGGCTGCATTCTAATTACGTGATGTTCTTGAGTTGCACGACAAATGTTTGTCAAAATGTCACTTGGCTGTAAGTGCATATGTAACATTGAAAATCCATCTCTATGCATTGGTTAAGGGTCCAAAGTGTCTTTTAAGCATCTAGATGATAATTTATGTTTTGATGTGTTGATTCTCAAGCATTGGAAGCTATCTATAGTCATCTAAAAGTACATATCAGACTAATATTATTAGACCAACAAGCTGGAAGGTTGCACACGAAGTGTTTGACAATATTCCTTGTGTCTCACAAGCATATTTTAGATTCTAAGGTGCCAAATAATTTGTAAAATCTGAAAGTTGCAATTTGTTGTAAGGGAGTCAATATCTTCATTGAATGAATATATATATTGGCACTGATTTGCATTATTGAGTTGAGTAGATTTGTTGCTCAACAATTTCCATGTCAGTCTTTACTTACAGCAGTATAAATTCAGATTGCATGCCAAGTGTTTGACAAAATTCTATAATACCATATCAGTGTTTTAGTGATCCTATTAGTAAGGGTCATTACAAAGCAAACATAGAGTGAGTCCACAAAGTGGTGCATTTAACTCCCTATGTAAACAAGGCATGAATCCATGCCCCCAACCACTTAATGAGATATTTGATATTGGAAACCAAGAAGCATTCACTTACACAAACTTGTAAAAACAAATCTATGTTCTTTCATTCACCATTAAGAGCATAAAAGAGATGTGCCTATGAAAGTAAGTAAACATTCAAGCCAAACACATGAGAGGTTCTTTTTAGATCCAAAATCCAAATGAAGGTGCAAGAAACTAAGTACAACTATGCAAATTAATTCTATCTAAGTGTAGGAAATAGAAACAACAAGCTAACTAAATCAAGATTCGGCCAAAAAAACCTCAAAAAGGCTCACTGCCGAGTACAGAAATAGACTGCAGACAGTAGAATTATCACGTGACACTTCTCAGTGTACTGGGGTGATAATATTAGTTCGAGCGATACTTTTCTCTATACCCAGGTGATACTTCGCTCGAGACCAGGCGACAGTTCCTAAAACAGGTGGGCGATACTTCCGACAGGCGAAGTATCGCTCGTGTATACAAAGAACTATTGCGTGATATTCCTGGAACTATCGCGCGATACTCTAAGACAAAAAAACCCAGAGACCACGAATAATGTCCAAAAATTGCCAAAAATATGATGAAAATGCAAAATTTAAAGGACAAAGGTAATCTACTCTGCCCCATGGTGGGTGCCAGAAATGTACACACAAAAATAGTACACTTCTATGAATCCTTACAATCAAGAACACTCAAGAATGAGGTCTCAAAAATTGATCCATAGCTCTTTATGTATGGAGTTGCAAGATTGTAAAATTTGCTCTCAGCTAGAGCTAATAGGCTTAATGACTTTGCTAGTCAACCACACAATGAGAGATTTAAGTGAAGACAAGGGCAAGAATGGCAATATCCCCAAGAATCAAATGGAAATGCAATGCAATGCAAACTAATCTATGAAAATGAAGGATGCAAGCTAGTCTATAGAAATGAAAGAACAATGCAACTAATCTAGGAATGGAAAGAACAAGTGTTACAAATCCTTCCTATTTAGACTATGTGAGATTAATCTATTGCATAAAGGAAGTCTATACTAAGAATGCCATGATAATGAAACTACTATGCAAGAGTGAAAGCTATGAAAGTATTTAAATATGAGATCCAAGAATGCTCCAAATCTTCAAAAGCTCCAAAGTAACCTAGAAAACCTGTAGCATAACATTAGCATAAAAAAGAATGATATATGCAAATGAGGAAGAGAGCTCTTCTTTTATAGGAAATGAGGAGAAATGGACCATAGAGATTAAGAGGCAAAAGATTTAATCAACGGTGGAGCATCAAAGAGGAGCAATCCATGTGCACAAATATCCTCCAATGAGAAAATAAGAGTTGACTTTTGTGTCCATACGAGACAAAAAATGCTTTTTTCCCTTTTTATAAAATAAGAATAATGCTTTATTTGTGCAACTTAGGATAAGAGGAAAAGTGGGGGCTTTTTATTTATTAAAAGGGGAGGAAATATTCTTTTTAATAAATAAAGACTTAGGATAAAATGGTTAGCCCAAGGCAAATAATCGAAAATGATAAAATAGGATTTGATCAAGGAAATTGATATAATTGAAAATATTGATTCAGGGATTTGATAAATTGCTAAATGGGGGCCCAAAGTCTAGGCGACCATTTTAGGGTGCATACACCATCTACATTGAATTTTATTGCTTACCATAAATTGAGTCATTGCCATTAAAAATGGTCGTGGAATTGCAATGTCCCCATTTATGGGAAATTTATATTTCCCAACCTCGTGTTTTCTTCCACTGCTGCTAATCCACTCTGCACAAAATTCCCTCCACTAATTAAAACATAGATTTATAAACAAAAAAATGGTTACAATTTCTCAATTATAATTTCAATATAAAACCCAATAAAAGAAGAAGATACATAGGGGAAAGGACCCACTAACTGTTAGGGGGTCTAATAATCGTGACCTTTTTGTCATGTTGATCCCCCAATTACTAATATGAAAGGAGCCCCAAAAATGATAACACATGTACCAATAGTCGATCACACATGTACTAATAGCCGATCATTTTTTAGCTTTTTTGATTGGTAATTGGCCCATTTGTGCACCACTATTGGGGCATTTCATAATGACTATTGAGACATTTGCCACAAGTACTGGCATCTTTTAGTGAATGACTATTGGTGCAGGAGCATAGCAGGTATCAGACGACACTTTGAAATGGTCATTTTTTACCACTTTGTGTTCGACCATCTCTACAGAGATATTTGTGAATGCCCATAAGTTGAAACCTTAGATTTAAGATGTTAACTCGCATACAAAGACATGCCAAACAAATTGCCAAAATTTGACATACTGATTAGGATCTATAGGTGCACGAATTTAGGGTGTGTAGGTATTGGGTTCATCTTCCTTCCACTCTTTGTTGCCACTTGTGCAATTGTCGTCATGATGAGTTGTCACATTTTTGCACAACCTAACTTTTCTTTTGTATGCTTATTGTTTCACTTTCCCCACGTCATGTTTTCTTCCACCACTACTAATCCACTCTGCACAAAATTCCCTCCACTGATTACAATATATATTTGTCAATAAAAAAATGGTTCTAATTTCTTAATTATAATGTGAAATTCAATAAAAAAAATCCAATAAAAGAAGATACATACCAACAAAAAAAAGAAGAATCTCCTTGGTAGGGTTAAAGCGACATATTTCTTCTCACACGTTATCTTCCACAGGTCTTGTTTTCTTGCCTCTTATTCTCCGCTGACGTGTTATCCCATGATGCAACAAAAAATGCCACATGTTTCTTGCCCTGATTTCTTTTTTGTCTCCTATTGTATTTCTTCTCAAGTTGTTGTTTCAAAATAAAGCAAACATAGTTCATAACACGATAATTTTATTAGGGAGTTTACGTGTTATAACGTGCACAACATGAGATTAGGGTTTTAACATTGATAACTCGTTAGGGATTTTTCTTTCTTATTAAACCATTCCTGCATGAAACTGCACGGTTAACATTAAACCATTCCCACCCTTTCTTTGAAATTGTACGATTAAAATTAAATAATTCCCATCCTTTCTTCAAAATTGCACGGTTAATTTTTCACGTAACATTTTCTTTTCTGACAGTTAACTATTCTTCTTTCCTAGCACCCCCAACCTCCTTTGTTTTAGAATGTTGTTTGTGTCCGTTAATCTCTATTTGACCAAAAATTGAAGGCATTGTCATTAGACCCACACCCCATGAATGCCCATGCATGTTAAGACATCTTTTTTGCTCATTTTCCCCATGCTCCATGTCATTTTTTGCGCCAGGATAGATGACTCCCTTATTTATCAACCAATGGGATGAGAATGATGTAATATTTAAAGCATTTATGTAACACACAATTGCGTTGATTTATGCACACCATTTTTAATAGGATATTTTTTCATTCATTTAAAATCATTATTGACAACTTAGGAAATATTTAAGAATATTTATCATAGAGTAATTATGAGATTAGCATAATAGTATTACAATAGTATTACATTAGTGTACATCATCATAGATCCATAGCATGCTTGTTTGTCATTCTTAGTCTTTGTTTTGTAGACGTTCAATTAGTCCAACCAAGGGATTGACTAAAGAGAAGAAGAACCTTCCAATTCATTAGATTTTCTAAAGGTGTTTGTAAACATCACCAATCCTTACCAAAGTTCAAATATTAGAGATTGAGGCATGTGAATTGCATTTTTTTTAAACTTTTTCATTTTTTCAAATTATTTAGATACACTTGTGGAAATCTTTCTATAGGTGTAACGCTGAACTAGAGTGAAACATAAGGAATATGTAGATTTTGGAACAATCACTTGATCAAGCCTTAGAATCTAACATTTATAATGAATTGATTTCCAATCCTTTACATCATATTCCCACTATTAAATTGAACTAAACATCATAGACAAATTCACTTAATTCTTACAGATTTAATATTAATTATTTTAATCCCAATTCATATATCTAAATTAATTATGTGCATAAATAATTATATTATTTAATTAATCTAAATATTTTTTTTGATAAGTAATGACAGCCAAATCATTCATTCAAATCTACAAGTACAAAGACCCAACATAAGCACAAGACTGCAAACACAATAGCTTGAAGATTTGAACCTTAGTGACAATCTCACCAACTAAATGTTTTGACTGCTGCTTTAGTTAACCTAAATATTATTATTTATATAAATATAAATATTTTCTATTAAAAAAGTTTCAAAAAATAATAATTTTTTTTTTCAACAAACAAGATTCATAGGATAACCACTCAGTTTTTTAGTTGATTTTTTTTTAATTGTACAATAATTTATTATCGGCCAAATAGTATGCTTTAATTTATTTTATTGCATTTCAATTACATTTTAATACTAAATAAACAACTTTACTCTCAGCGATATGGAAGACAAGATTGGCTACATTTATTGAAAAAAACGTCTTACTTAGATCCCAATTTTCCTCAGATGCCCGGCTTTTGAAATCAAGTGCTACTGCTGGTGGACATAATTTCATAAGCACACTGAATTCGTCCGTGTTGTTCAACCATGGCTCAGATAAAGCCCAGCATTGAAGAAGCCGAGAAGATGATGAAGAAAGCAGATAAATTGTATGTCTTGAATCCCACCATTTTAGCTATCACCCTATTATTCAGACGCGCTGCTTCAAATTGTCCATTAATTAACATTAAAATCTTGACTTGGAAGGGTAAACTTCAATTATTTGATTGTATCCGTTGTCCAGTCACACTCCATTGCCGCATTTCGATTGGCAGCTACATACTTTTAGTTGTTTTTGACAATTTCACTTTTTGATCTACGATCTTTGCTAATAATTCCCCAATTCAGTGAAAATCTTCCACTGAGGATTGTTGTAGTATGTTGCGGGCCGTTGTTGTCCGATCATTTCAAGAATGTAAATATATGGCCAATTCGTACTGTTTTATTGGAGTTGAAGTTGTTGCCTTCGACATAAAAACCTCAACTTGAATTTCCTTGTTGAAAGAATTTTGCTTCTATGCAGTTCCTTCGATAAAATCGTAGAGCTCAAGGGTATTTTTTTGAGGTCACTGCTAGACCAGATGCCAATTTGCCGGATGAGACCGTTCTCATGAAAACCTGCAAGGGTTTTCTTTTTTGAGTTCACGGCAAAGCCAGATGCCAGTTTGGCGGGTCTCCCTTTTATCTTGTATGTTGTGCAAATACCTTACCTCTACGTTTCAGCATTCAAGCCAAGTTTGGGCTTAAACCAGAGCTTGCAGATCTACCTACAATTGTGTTGCAGCACCTACAGTTTAGTATGTATTTGAAGCTTGTCTTTGTTTTGGAATCCCATTCAGAGATCATTCTTGGTTTTTCCTATGTATTGAATTTTTTGAGTTTTTTTTATTGAGAGGATAAATATTTTGATAATCTTTAGCAGCCTGTGGGCATTGGGTGCATGAAAAATTAGTTAAGAGGCAAGGACTGAGGGATTTCTATAACGTCAAATTTGTTGGGGTCACAAGTCTGACCTTATCCCTCGTGTCAGGCTTGGTGGTCTCTCTGTGAACTATTTAACTTCACCTACAGAAGAAGGGTCACTTGACTATTTTTTATGTTTTTCACTGTAGACCTCTACTTGTTCCAAGCTAATCATCTGAAAGTGGAAAAACTTCCTGTCAATTAACAGTTGTTGTAGACATACACTTAGCTTTCTGCTGTGGTAGTTAAGTGTTGAATGTTTTTAACTTGTTTGTCTGCGGAGCTTATATTTGTATTTTGAAATTCTGTTTGACCTTGGCCTATTTAGTTAAACTCATGACTTTGTTGTTGTCCATGAAATGTATTTGATTTATAAATTAACAGTTGAGCTTCCATTGAAAGCTTTTGACTTCAATTTAAAGCAATTTTTGATCACTGCTGCAAAATTGCCTATAAAATCAATTTCCTGGATGGAGACCCATCCCTATCTCTGAATCTATTCCTGTACCTTCATCTCCTAGTGACTATATTTATTTGTAATAAAGTTGTATCCGTGATCGTATATTACCCCTTTTTAAAATGACTTCCCCATACTCATATCCCATTTCCTGGTGGTTATGATAGGTAGATACATTTTCTAAACAATATACCATGCATACATTCGATGAGCTTAGATGGGAAATCAAGCCCATAAAATGAAGACATTAAAACTGTATAGATGGTGCCTCTGGAGGTAGGTCATATGAAATGTGGAGAGGGCAGAGGGAGTACCAGAGGAATTGCTGATGCTGAAGTTTCTTTATGCCTAGGGGATATATTTTGTTTTGAAGGAAGAGAACATGTTTGAAATGCAGGATATTTGAGGCATCCATTTCGTTTTCTTGTACAAAGCCTTCTGTTTTATTTCTCCTTGTCCAGCAGACAAAGAAGATCAAGATTTTAGAAGCACAGGAATGCCTCTGGAGGTAGGTCTTGTGAAATGTGGAGAGGGTTTGGGGAGGAGGGGGGAGTATCAGAGGAATTGTTGACGCTGAAGTTTCTTTATGCCTAGGGGATTTATTTTGGTTTGAAAGAAGGGAACATGATTGGAATGCAGGATATTTCAGGCTTCGTTTTTGATGTAGCCAAATTCACTACAACCAATTACCATTAATATTTAGAAAATAAATAAAAAACACAACAAATAAAAAAAGCTCAAGAAATGGGATCAATGAATTTCTTTCATTCTTCTTTCTCCAACCTCCTTACAATTGAAATAATGAATCCTTATATCTCATTTGGAATTCCCCTAAAAATCTGACTTACTATTTTCTAATTATCAACCTTCTAAAATAATTACATCCAACTTGAAAACATCTCAAGAAATTACTAGTAACTTAAAAAAAACCTTTCTAGTCTCCTATGAGGAAAACTAAAAAAAATCATTAAAATCTAAAAAAAAAACTAAAATTTCAAAAAACCACTAAATCTTAAAACTTGCTAATTTATTTTGAGAACATCTAAAAAATATTAAAATCTCAAAAAAACAACACTAAAATCTTAAAAAGCCACTAAAAGCTCCTACATCATTCTCCTTTGATTGAAAAGAACGCAGCTCCTGCAAGTTGTTCTCGAATGCATGCTTCTTGTCTGGATCTAATCCTTCCTATTGTACCAGATATCTGTTTGATTTGCCTTGCAAATTTTAAACTATTTTCTTGTCCAAAATCTCTTTTTCCCTCAGTGCTGCAACATACTCATCCACGTTCTCTTTTGTACTGTTATTATCTAAAAGTTTAACATCCTCGAAAGGGTATTCAATTGCTTCTGTTGGTACTTGTATTTCTTCACTTCCTTCTCTCTGCATCATGAGCACATAATGAAAACTTATTGATTTCACCTTTTTGACAGGTTCCCTTTTAGACAACATATTTTCAAATTTTTCTTCAACCTTAAGAGGTAATAAAATCACTTTAGAACCATCCTTCCAAAAAGTGTATGTACTCTTCTCTCCATTATGCATTGCCTTTCTGTCATACTGCCAAGGTCTTCTCAACAAAACATGGCATGCATCCATTGAAATGACATCACACCATACTTCATCCTTATATGTATTTCCTATAGAGAACTTGATTAAGCATCTCTTATTAACAATGACTTCATTTCGCTTTTTAAACCATGCTATACGATAAGGGTGGGGATGTTTTTCATAAGACAATTTCAATTTGTCTACCATTTCTCTAGAAACCATATTTTCACAACTACCACCATCAATAATAATTTGACATACCTTTCCTCTTGAAGTACATCTAGTTCAGAATATATTAGTTTGAAGCCCCAAAATATATTAGTTTGAAGCCATGAGTTATCACAACCTTAGTATGTGTTTTCTCCTTCTCCGGGATTACCATTGTTCTTCTCATCATGAGGCTTTCTCCTACATCTGGTGAAACCTGAGATCCAATTCCTTCATCTGCATTCTCAGCTAGAGCCAAGTTTAGCCGCGGTGATCCTCCTTGAGTTCTTTCTTGCATGTTATAATTTGAGCATTCAAATGCCCTATGACCTTCTTCTCCACAATTAAAACAAACAAAAGGCTTTCCTATGCTTTCCCATCCTTTACCACCATCATAACCTCTGTCCCTCTGAAATCCTCTTCCTCGTTGTTGAGTTTGCATGTCATGTTGGGTATCATCTAATTTATCTACTCCTAGAGATGATTCTCCTTGATTGTAATTTAAATTACCTTGCAACGGATATTCAGATACTCTTTCCCCTCCTTTGTTCCTTAGAAGATATTTCCTGCTTTGGTTTTCCTTCGCCTTTAGAGCCAACTGGTAGGCCTCTTCCATACTACTAACTCGATGCATGTTGAATTCATCTTAAATAGAAAATTTTAGGTTGTTTACATACCCAACAGCCATTTGCTCATCAATTTCTTGATGGTCTACATGGATTGACAACTTATAAAACTCATATGTATAATCTTGTACAGAAGATAGATTTTGTTCCAAATTTTGAAACCTTTGAAAAAGGCTTTGTGCATAGTCTATGGGCAAATTTTTTTCTCTTAACTTCTTCTCCATCTTATTCCAGGTTCTCATCTTCTCCTTTCCTCTGCGAGTTCTTTCTTTTTGTAAATGATCCCACCAGATCATTGCATGACCCTTCAACTTGGTGCATGCAAATTTAACTTTCTTTTCCTTGGTCATAGGCTTCCACTCAAAGAATTTATCCATACTATTTAACCAGTCTATCGGCTCCTCTGGTTTGAGACTACTTGCATAATCAGAAACATTAATTTTAATTCCATCAATTTCATTTCTCCCTTCCAATGCTCTAAGTATCCTTTCTTCAAATGTTAGACGCTCTAATTGTTCTTCCTCTTTATAATCTATTTGTTGATCTAGGCCTCTCTGTCTTGTTCCTGCATCAGAATTATTTCCCCTTATTCCTCGATTCATTATCATGTCTGCAAGCTTTGTTACATGTCTCTGTAGATTTTGCACATCTCTATGCATCTGGGTAAGACTTCCTCTTCCTCTTCCTTTCCCAGCCATCTTCCTGCTCTGATACTAGATGATGTAGCCAAATTCACTACAACCAATTCACCATTAATATTTAGAAAATAAATAAAAAACACAACAAATAAAAAAAGCTCAAGAAATGGGATCAACGAATTTCTTTCATTCTTCTTTCTGCAACCTCCTTACAATTGAAATAATGAATCCTTATATCTCCTTTCTAATTCCCCTAAAAATCTGACTTGCTATTTTCTAATTATCAACCTTATAAAATAATTACATCCAACTGGAGAACATCTCAAGAAATTACTAATAACTTAAAAAAACCTTAAAAAACTAAAATCTCAAAAAACCACAAAATTTTAAAACTTGCTAATTTATTTTGAGAACATCTTAAAAAAATATTAAAATCTCAGAAAAAAACACTAAAATCTAAAAAAGCCACTAAAAGTTCCTACATCAGTTTTCTTGTACACAGCCTTCTGTGTTATATCTCCTTGTCCAGGAAACAAAGAAGATCAAGATATTAGAAGCACAATGATTTATGTTCTTTCTCAATACACAGCTTGCTTCTTAATTAACTGGATATAAAATCTCCAACAATAGATTTTAGTGAGTACAATTATCTAGGTAGTATTATTAATCAATTATGGTTAGCATGTTTCTCATTTAGAGCTTGAAATTGTTCTTTTTGCGAGTTGTATTTTATAGTGTAGAATTCTGAGTTAAATCTGTAATTTGTGTATACAATGCTTTATGGTGAGTTTGGTATGTAAAAGCAATGAAAACTTAAATATCGATTGGATGAGACTTCTTTTCATTGTTATTAAAACTAGTTAATATTGACATGGGTTTTTGTTTAAGGACTGATAAAATTCCTATTTTGTATGAAGATACTGTTAAAAGACAAGACAGAAAACATGTCACAATAAATATACCTAGAATGATACAAGTAGTCAAAATATTACCATAGTAATTATTTGTCCTTTCGTTTTGGTAGTAAGAAGAGTGAATTATATTACATATAATCAAAGACACATCATGGCAGGCAAGGCCATAAACACCGAGGACGGTGAGGAGTATATATAACAAGATACATAGCTATGGGATGTGTAGACTCAGTATCAGAATCCTATTAATGACTAAAATGTAATCGCTTGAGGGAACCAAATTGAAAAATTGTCAGCTATTATATAGCCTTTTAACTTAACACTCTGTGTATCTATAGAAGCTACAGCATGTGTGGAGAATCTAATCTGGTCACCAGACATATAACTAGAACCCTATCATTGTCATTCACGAGGGGTCTTGATCACTTGAAGACTGGATAATTTTGATTGTTATCACCTCTGCCTACACATTAACAGGAAGGTTACTGATCTTTCTAATAATTGCCTCAATATTAATCTTGGTTTCTTTCTTCTGGTCCACAGCGATCTTCAATTTTATCTCTTGAAATTCCGAGTTGGTAGCTTTGTGAGTCCCTTCCAATTTATTCTCAAGCAATGCACTCTTTTCTTCAGCACCAGGACCTTGTTATTGGCTTGCATAGATTGAACTGAACCACCAGAGATTGGCAAAAGTTTTTAGTTTTCTCTCTCCTGTTGCAGCCGTAATCTCTCTAGATTCTTGCATGTTTTTTGAGAATTACAATGTAAACCCTTCAAAGGATCTTACGTACCTAAATACCGCTTTACTTTTAAGGTAAAATTGATCTTCTGCCCTCTCATTTCCCCAGTATCTCGAAGGTTTGCCCGTTTTCTTGGCTATTTTTGTTTCTATCCTCAGCTTCCTTTTTACTTTGAGCAACCTCTCCTTTGGCATGTCCCTTCTGTATATATTTCCTGGACAAGCAGGTCCATTTCTTAATTGACTTAAAATTTAAGCCATAGAGTTATAACTGGCTTTCCTGTACTTGTGTCTTTGAGGATCACATAACCATGATTGCAATAACTTGCTACTCTAAAAGAACAAAAACAGAAAAACTCAATTAGTTTACACAGTTTTCATCCCAACCTCCAAACAATTGCAATAGGAAACAGCTGGAGAATTTTGTAAGAGAATCTGTTTAAAATATGATAAGTTGGGACAATATGGCTAGTAGTTGATGGTTGCCTATATATCTGTTGCCACATTGGCAGTAACCAGCATTATTGTAAATCATGTTTTCTGTTTGCCCTTTCAAGTCATAGTAGACATCATTTATACCTGGAATCAGCAACCCACTGAGAGAGGTCTAGCAGATGATTTGAAGCTCCGTCATATGTCCAAACATAGTTGAATGTAAAACTTAAGCTAACTGGCAAGCCTCCTTGGCTCTTGTTTAACAACTAGTTTTCTAGTTTTACCTTACTGTTATTTGCTCAATAAATCAATAATGTTATTTTTAGAATCACCTTCAAATTAAGGCTGAGGTAGTCCATTTTCCAGGCAAATTTGGTACTTAATAAAGCCTATATTTGATTCAAGCCAAATTTTACCTCCCCCTTAGTATCTCGTATAATCTTACCAAAGCCTATGGTATTTGGATTATTTCTGAAAGTCCCATCAAAATTCTGTTTTGCATCTGGAGTGCTTTAGATTCCTATTTGATTTGGTTTTGGTTGCCATTTGTAAGAACTTTTTAATTGTCTGGATTTCTAATTGTTGTATTGTTTGGAAGCTCTTGTCCCTGTCAAAATAGTCATCAAGAAATTCAAGATGAAGATCGAAGGCTCCGCCCTTCTCCCTCCCTTTTCTTCCCTTCCACTCTCTTACACTCCCTACACACATCTTCTGATGACCATATTTATATAGAATATAGTTATGCCCTTATTCATTTACTTTGGTAAATGTATTTAAAGTAAGTCCCCATCTCAGTACCTGTTTCCTGTTTCCAGGTGACATAATTTTAAGTTGATATATTTTAAGCATCAATTTTAAAATATAAATTGAAGGAATACTAACAACAGTCTTGAACATTTATTTGCCATTGTTTATGCATATTCATCTTATGCTACGGAACTGTGACACATGCAGAACAAAGTTAAGTTTCACAAGGTGGAGTGTTGACTGGAATAGTGCTACTCTTTTGTATGAGCAAGCAGGTAGGCATATCCTATTAAGAAGTATTCCAACCATGTGTATTTGTTAATAATATAAAATTGTTTTGACCATGCTCTATTATTTTTCTGTTTTTAGTTGATTGTGTTTGGTTCTTTGTGAAGCTATTGCGTTCAGATTTGCCAAAGAAAATGCAAAAGCAAAAGATGCATTTGAAAAGGCTGCAACGGGTCAGGAGAGGCTCTCATCGTATCCTTATGTGTTTTTCAGTGGTCAAAACTGGAAGAATTGAACAATAAAGGCATTGCCAGACTTGTTCTGCATTTTGTTTGCATTTGCTATTATGTAACAATATTATTTGGATTAAAGTTGTCATCCTTGACAGAACTGTTATAGACCATGGCAGGCTGCTAAGCATTTGGAGTCAGCTGGAGCCTTAGCCAAGGAACTAGAAAACTGGAATGAAGTTGCAGATTATTATAAGAGAGCTTGTGAGTTCTATACAGAGTGTGGGAAACCACAACCTGCTTCAGATGCTCTTGCAAGGGGGGCACGGTAATAGATTTTTTAAAACAACATAGTATAGTACTGTTTTCTTGTAAAATAAATGTAATAAGCTTGCCCCTTTAGGGTTGGGTTATAGGGGTTATTTGAGAAATGACATTTATGCTTCAGTGCCCTGGAGGATGCTTTACCAGATGAGGCAGTACGAATGTATATTGATTCTTGTGGTATACTTGAAGATGAAGGCAAGGAACAAATGGCCTTTGACATCTATCGTGATGCAGCTAACCTCTATCTGAAGTTGGAAAGGTACAAGACTTTTTTGTAACAATTATTACACATATATGCAAATTGATTGTGGGATCTCATGTTAAAGGAAAAAGAAGTTAAAGCTCGGGCAGAAGTAACCCTGATCAGCTATTATATGGATCTGTTTCCTGATCTTGGAATCTTATGTCTATTTGCATTTGTAATTCAAGTGTTTGCATTCTTGAAGAATATTTTGCATTTCTGCATGAATCTTATACATGGACTTGACTTGGAGAAAAGCTCAATCTACCTAGTTATATAATTTAGATAAGATAGCCATTTGTCATGGGTCTGCTTTAGGAAGCAAAATTTGTTACAAAGAAAACACAAACATTTGCTTTTCTTGTTTAAAAGAAATGCATCACATATTTGTAAGATTTCACTATGGAGGTAGCTAACCAAGATTCAGGAGCTTCAGTGAAAGCACAGAGATACCCAAAATAATAGAATAATTCTATTCTATTGAATGATGCAATTTACAAATAATGTGTCCAAGGTCTTCAATGAAAGCACAGAGAGACCCAAAATAAGAGAACAAGAGCCATGATCTTCTCCGGATCAACTCTCACCCCCTTTATACTGATAATGTGTTCAAGGTAGAGAAGCTATGTCATACCAAAGTCACATTTGGACTCCTTAGCATATAGAGACTCACTCTCCAAAATGCTCAAGACCTCCTCAAGATGCCTCATGTGCTCTTCCCAAGTTTTACTGAAAATCAAGATGTCATTTAAAAATATCAACACGAACTTCTTCAATTGTTTTTAGAATATCCTGATTCATGCAACTCTGGAAAGTGGGTGGTGCATTTGTCAAATTAAAAGGTATCACCAAAAACTCGAAGTGTCCAAAGTGGCACCTGAATCCGGTCTTCTCTATGTTGTCTCTCCTCATTCGGATCTGATTGTAGTCTGATCTCAAAATTTATCTTTGAAAAATAATAAGCCCCATGTAACTCATCAATCAACTCATCTATCCTAGGAATAGGATACCTATTTTAATTGTTTTCTTATTCAATTGCTTTGTAATTGATACTCATTCTCATTGTGCCATCTTTATTTTTCACTAAAACCACTGCTAATGTGGGACTCTTGCCGGGTTTAATGTGTACCATTTCTAGTAACTCCTTGATAGCTTTTTCTATCTAATCCTTATGTATCTTAGGATGTCTATATGGATTACTGGTTTGGCACCCTCCTCCATCTCTATGCCATGTTATATTCCTCTCTTTGGTGGGATTCCATGAGGAATATGCCCAAACACATTGCTATACTTTGATAGCAATTTTTGAACATCAGGATGGTAGTTTTTCTTTTGCTGATATGCTATTGTAGGCACGACAAGACACTCTATTGCCCAGTCTACCTGATTGTGCCTAATCAATTGTTCGATCCTCTTGAAGGATACAACTCTTGGTCCTCCATCTTAAAGTTCTCTAAGCACCATCTTTTACTATTAGACTCAAATTTCATCTCCATTTTCTGCAGATTTAAAGAGAACTCTACAAGAGATAACATCTAATGCATTCTCAAGGCCACATTAGTGTCCCCAATATTAACTACATAGAATTCATCCTTCAATTCATAATTCTCCAACTGAATACTTAGATTTGAAATACTACGAGTACATGAGAGTTTGTACCCATCAACTACCATGATCTTAAACCTATCATGTTCCTCTATTTATAAGCCTGTCCTAGCCACAAAGTCCTCATCACTGAAGTTTTGAGTGGTACTTGTATCAATAAGAGTTATGATTTGCTGCCTCTGTAGCACTAGAAAATTGGGCAATGCTACCATCACTCTTGAGTCTTTTGCTCTTTTCTAGATGAACTTTCCGATCACTGCTCTTGGAATCTGATTGCTTTTTTGATTTTCTGATGTAGTATGTATTGGTCCACAAACGTTGCATGAACCAGCTGAATGACCTTTGAAGCTCTCAGATTTTATCCGTCTGAAAACGGAGTTCAATGTTGCTTCCTTGCTTGGCAAGCTTCACACACATTGTGTGTTTGTTGCTGAATCTCAGGTAAGCCTTCTACCATATTCTCTTGAGCCAACTGAGGGAGTAAGATAGGTAGAGATGCCCATAACGCTGATACCAAAGAGTACTGATAGCTGAACTCTTTGCAGCCAATGCATGCTCTTGAGATTCTCTAGTATCAATCAGCTTATATGCTTGTGATCTTCAATGCCAACTGCAATGGATTTCTTGGACTCCTTGTCAACAATATGACACTTATGTGCATTGAAGAGGATGTTGAACTTGGGACAATGGCTCATAATCTGACTCACTGAGAGCAAATTGAGTTTCATGCACGGAACAAAGCATACATTGAGAAAAACAAGATTTCTTCCTCCAAAGGTTATTTGAACATTGCCTTTGCTGACAAATGTATACTCTTCACCACCACCTAAGATTATTGAATTGGAGAAAGCCATATACTCCGTGAACCAATCTCTCTTGTTTGTAAAATGGCAAGATGCACTTGAATCAATAGACCACATAGAAGACTTTTTAGGATTTGTTGGTTGTGTGGCCATGAATGCATCCGACTCCTTTGAATGCTATGCGATATGAGCCTTTTGTTGAGACCCTCCTTGGTTGGATTTTCGATCAGCCAACCACTTTCTGTAGAACTTCTTCATTTGACCAAGTTTACCACAATAGTGACATGTGATAGATTTTGGGTTCTTTCAAGAATGATCAGGTTTGCCTTGTCCTTTTTGTTTAGAGAACTTGCCTTTGCCTTTGCCCTTGGTAGAAAAGTGTGTTGCACACTGACTTCCACATTGACTGTCTTGTTGCTATTACCGAATTGCATTTTACACTTGTCTAGCTATAAGAGCTTGTTGTACAAATCATCAAACTTCAGATCAACATTGGTAGAGGTGGTGTGAGTTTCGGTGAAGTGCTTAATGGATCATGGTAAAATTTTCAGCTTGATAATCACCATATCTTCTTCTTCCATCTTGCAACAAATGGCCTCCAATTGATAGTGAACGTCTTTGATCTTCATTAAATGATCTTGCAAAGACAACTTGTCATCCATCATGATCAAGAACATATTTTTATGGAAGAAAGCTTTGTCTTTATCTAACGTCTTGTGCAAACTCTTCACTTTACTCCAAATATATGCTGCAGTTATGCTAGATGGTACTTTTGGAAGCATCTCATTAATGATAGATAACTTGAGCAACATAATTGCTTCATGGTTACGCTCATCAAACTTAATCTGGTCTTTACCCGCAATTGCTGGACAAACAAATTTACCAAGAATGATCTGATCAAGACACCGATACTCGAAAATGGTGAGCATCCACTATTTCCAGGCATTATAATTCTTGTCGTTGAACCTCTAGTTGCCTTCCGACATGATGATTAGTGAAGCCATCCCTCTTGCTATCTGAAGTTATGGAAATCGAGGAAATTTCAGCTTAGATTGAAAAATTTTCAGCAAAAATTTGAAAAGCCCCAAAACCTACAATTTTTATAAAAAAGTAGTCTAAAAAATGAAAGACAATTTTTTTTTGCAAATTCAAAACTCTAGGTCTGAAACCCTAGATGAGCAGAAGGAACACAATTTTGTAAAACAATTGTCAACCCATAAACCCTTGTGTGCCAGAAAATGTCTAGAAAACCCTAGTTGCATTGTTTGATGTAGAAAATGCGCCTAAACAACATCGCATAAACCCTACACACCGAGTGAGCAAACTGCAAAAAAAAGTGATCATAGGACTGGCCTGTCGCTGCAGCACTTAGAGCATGACGAAAAATACCCCCATCGTGTTGGAAAAGACTTCTATCGTGTGAGCAAAGACCAAAACCGCTGCAAGAATGTTGAGGAAAAGTAACCTTGCATTTGCATGAAAAACTCTAGTCATGCGGGTTGTAGATACCAGAACAATGAAAAAGGAGTCTACCTGCGCAGAAAACAACATGCATAAGTCGTGTGGGTAGCAACCATGATTTAAAAAAAAAATCTAAGTTGCCAATTCGGATTCGGGTTCAAGAATCCGGTTCGTGGATTTGGGAAATTTTTTTTTTCCAATTATGGATTCGTGTGTATATATATATATAAATATATTTATATGCATTTTATATCCAAAAATATAAGAGAAATATACATAATTCTAAAACTAAATCATTTCATACTATGAATCTATGATGCTTGATCATTGGTCAATGCCAAATGTCAAAGATAAACATTAAAAATTCAAATAGCATACTTGATCATTGATCTATGATTCTATGTTGACGATTCTAAAGAAAATCAGCACATTGGATTACTGAATTACAAAATGACAATTCAAAATATAGTTCATTAAAGTTTGAAACATGATTCAATGTTCAATGGTTCATCAATCATGAAAGACTAAAATTTTCATTTCATTAAACATCAAATGGATTATTGAAAAAATCCGGATCAATGGGGTCTCCAGTAGTTGCAAGTGGTTGATCAAAATCATCATTGGAACCCAAACAGGTTCCACTAGCACTAGAGGGTATTGTCTCATCATCATCATCATCATCTACATCAGCCAAAGTGGCTCTAGCAAGATCCCGAATGGTCATATCTAAGTCAGCAGACTCGGGTGCTACATCCCAAAGCTTCTCTGGCCCCTTCTTGTACTTTGGATCCTTCTGTGACAGGAGACACAAGTTGTTGTGAATATACATCAAGTCTTCTGCTTTTTTTGCAACCAACCGGTTACACTTGACTGAGTGGATAAAGGAGTAAGTACTCCAATTCCACTCAGCGGCAAAAGAGCTTGCAACCTAGAGAGAAAACCAACAAAATTAAAAAAATACAAGATAAATTCAAGAGTGTTAACTGTTAAATTCTACAATGCAAGTGACAAAAAAAAAGAAAAAAAAAGTTAAAAGTTAAAACCTTACTTGTGATAGAATCTTAATTGCAAGAGGTTGGAGGTATACATAATCTTGCCCATGAAGGTACCACCATCTAATAGCATCCATTTTGCTTTGGTCATTGATAGCAATAGGGTGGAGATCTCTTCCTAAGATAAATGATCCAAATTCTGTCCTAACACTTATCCCAACATCTGGATTGCAGAAGATTTTATCAAATGTCCTCTTATACCCATTAGCAACCTCAGCATCTCTATATGGTGCTACTCTACTTGGAATAGCAAGTACTTTCGCGCTATAGTACCTGGGAGAAAGAGCATATGCTAGGAGGTGCAAAGGTGTGGTCATCTTGTTCCAACGATAAAGAACAATTGCTTCCACCTTTTTGTATAAGGTGTCCTCAGGATCATTCTCTCTCCTATGCATGACCTAGGATATCAAATGATGTTCATGTAAGTTATCTTGATGTAAGTTATCATTATTTCAATTTTGAATTTAAATAACTCTCAATAAACAAAGATAGAGGAATGTATTAAATTTATAACTTACCAATTTTATCTTCTCCAACATTGTGTCCATGCTATCATAGATATCCCCCAAGCATGGTTCATCAGTGTCGGCAAATCGAAGCATAGACATGATAGGCCCAATGAATTCCAACACATACTCCACACGAGTCCACCAATCATTATCTAATAACAATGCCTTCACCTTTTGGGCCCTCATTGTATTAGATTGCTTCCAGATGCTCCATTGGTTACTAATAACCATTTGTGATAATGCCTCCTTCACCTTGACAAGACGTCTCAACACAATTGTGTGAGAGGCAAACCGGGTTTTAGCCACCTAAGAACATGTTAATAGTGAGTTAATAACACATTTAAAATATGTAAACAACACATACAATATTTTAGTTAATTACGTAAAACATGACATAAAAATTATAAGATGATAAATGAAACTAAATAAATTATAAAGTATATTTTAAAATTTACCTTCAACAATTCCAAGCTTGAGAAAGTTCTGAAAATTGCTTGTGACATATGGTGATTTGTCACAAACATTTGAATGTCCTCACCCTCCTCATACACTTGTTTCACCCATTCTATTTCGGTGCCAATTGCTTTCATCACTAGATTGAGAGAATGGACAGTGCACGGTGTCCAAAAGATTTTATCATATCTAGCCTCTACCAAAGCACCTGCAGCCTTGCAAACTTTTGCATTGTCTGTAATTACGTGGACAACATTGTCATGACCCACGGACTCTATGGAATCAATGAGAATCTGGGCAATGAACTCTGCATTTTTTACTTCACCTTCATAGTCAACCGCCTTCAAAAACATTGACCCCTTGGGGGATACAACAATGCAATCTTTCCATCCAACAATAGACACACCCGTTTGAACCCAAGAATCTCTTATTGGTTTTAGTTGGGTCTCTATATTTTTTTCTCTCACTATGTAATATGGTGGTGCGCAACTTTTCATATCTAGGGCCACGGTAACCAGAAGGTGCTTCATTTATTGCTTCACACATCTCCCTCCAATAAGGTGATCTCACTAAGTTGAATGGATTACCATTCACAAAGAGGCAACGTCCAACTTTGAGATCAGCAATATCTTTTAACTCATTTTGAAATGCCCTATCTAATGGGCCTCTCTTGCGGGGGGTGTTATGTGGTTGTTCTACATCTTCATCCCTAGAAGGCATAGGCAACAATGAATGTGATCTTGAGGTTAGTTGAGTGGGTGGCACTATTGTTTTATGTTTCCCGACATAAGCACCTTGTTTCCCTTTTGCAACTATTCTGTCAGCTTCTTGCTCTTTTACCAAAGCTGCTATTTGTGCAGCTGGTAATCCCTTCTTATCTCCCCTTAGGCCCTCACACATGTTAATCCCTTGACCCCCACCCCCAGGGCCTAAAAAATAAAATTTTATTCGGGAGTAGGAGCTTCTATATTGTGTGTTGCAAAAATTATATTTCCATATATACCCCCCACCTCCACAACATTGAGAAATTCTTGTGGTGTGTCTCCATAAAGGAGACCCTTTATCAATTCTATATTTTTGAGATCCCTCCCCACCCACTGAGCCTTGACTACTCATTGTATGATTGTTGCAATCTATAACAAAAATGAAAAAAAAACTTCATAATTTACACAAAAACTTGAAAAAAATTTAAAACTTTTCAAAACTTGAAATAATCTATCAAAAAACTAGAGAATATGGTTCAAATGCATACCTTAATCACTCAAATCTGCTTCTTGGAAGGTATTTGCCACTCCACAATCGATCTCCTTCAATTACAATCACCTCACTTCAAGCTTGCAAGAATGAGAGAGCAAAATGAGAAATGAAATATGTTTGGAGACCCATAATAAGGGTCGTTTTAGGGTTGTATGCAAAAAGAATAATATAAAAATGGTTTTTTAAAGTTTATTTTTTCATTTTTTGGCCACTGAGACCCGCGGGTCCGTGGGGATTCCTGTGGGGTCCTCAAGGATTCGGGCTTGCGGATCCAGACAGACCCACAAGTCCACGCACGGACCTTGCTCGAATTCGGCACAGACCGGTCCGTGAATCCGGACCCAGACCTGGATCAGGGGTGTTGGGCGCGAATCCGGCAACGTAGAAAAAAATGGTTCAAAAACCTCTATTGATTTTGATAAAACCCTCGATCTTGCCATGATTCTACTAGGCCCGCAATTTAACAATCTAAAACCCTTGCTATTTTAACAGTGATAAAATCCCATGATTTTATTTTAAAAAAATTGATCAAAATTTTCCAAATTTTTTCATAAAATTTAGAGGTAAATAGATCACAAATTTTATTTTAAAAAATTTGCCTAAAAATCCTCTACTCTGATACCACAAAATGATTGAGATAATCAATATGATAAAAAGGAGTGGAAGAGTCCTTCAATAGGAGATTACAAAAGATCTTTCCACAATGGAACAATTGAGAGCTAACGACATAAAAGAAAGTTACCAAAAACTAACTAAACAACTTAAATGACTATTATAAGCTAAATATAACAATATTACATTAATAATAAGAGGGTCCAACTGCCATTGTATCCCTCAACATACCTTTGATTTAAACTTTTTGTCATTTTCAACATTTCAATTTAAATAAATATAGTGCTATGACTATCCTAATTATATTAGATAATTATTAAAGATACAATTTTTTTATTAATATTATTAATACTATTTAAGCAATCAAAAACCTGTTAGCAGATTTAAAATCATATGCAGTTTTTTCTACTGTTTCAATTTTTTTCTTAAAAGAGCCTAAGTTCATTGAATATAGCTTTGTTTGAAACATGATAATTTGGTACTCAAAACATATTGGTTTAACCAAACTATAAACAAATAACTTAGTAAATTAAACTAATTTTCTAATATTTTTGCAACAACAAGGACTATCCAATATCTGAGACTTGCCTCTCTAGAGTCCATAGGTGTTAATCTATGTAAAGATCGTGCGAAACATATTTCTAGATACCACAACTGCATGGCAAATCTAGAGGCTATCCATCCAACCTATGTGGTTTGCAATTAAGATGGATGACTATATTTTTAACCAAAGAATTCATAGACTTCTTGAAACCAAGCAACATATTTTTGAAGTCATTCTTCGCAATTTAAATAGGTTGTACAAAAGAAATACTAGAACAAGTTTTTGAGTCCTATCAGGGATTACATGGAAAAGCACTTGTGAAACTCAAATCCTCCATCGTTGGCCATGTGCAATGTCATCACATATGCATTGGCGTTTATTTTTCACATTAGCCCCCTTGTACTTATAGCAATGTAGACACATGAACCACAGGCAGTTGCAATAAGCTATATTAAAAAAATATGCTATCGTTGAGCTTAAAGTTCCAAGCTTAATAATTTATTGAACTGCAAGAATATTATTGCACCAAAAATAAGAGCTATAAATGATCAGGGAATACATGTTTGTAAATAGGAGTGGCCTGCCCCTTAAGCTTTGATTTTTCATTAATTCTAAATACGTATTTATGCATGGAAAGTTTGTTTGCTGTTAATAAAACTACTACTTAGGCTTCATTCAATGTGAACTGCCTAACCCGCTAGCATTTCATCTTCACGATTTGATTTCAAATTTAGTCTCACCTTATTGTTTGGACTCAGACCTGACAACTTTACTTTTACATCATGATAAGTTATTAGTTTTTGAACTCAACCTTAAGTGACCTAAAACAAAGGTAGCTCTAACTGCCACTCTGATGCATGGAGTCCAGATTTGAAGTAAGTTTTGATATTGATGGTGGGGTCATGATTTAATTGTCATATTTAAGAGTCCACTTGTTAAATACACTAGCTACTAAACTAAGCTTTTAAATGCCTGTAAACTTGCTTTGCTAGCATTACTTGTAGTACTCAAAATTGGACTACTAACAGTGACTTAAGCAATCTCTAAATGCACAATATCATGACTTAGGATTTTACATTTAACGATATTGATATTTCCTTTAAACATTTTAAGGTTGGTTCTTGTACAAAAGTTTGCATGATCTTGTTTGCTTTATTTAGATATCCTTTTTCAAGGTGATCCAAAATGGGTGTCAACTCTAGTGGGCCTATTTCTTAGAACCTTGTGTTAGCATTTATGCTTAGTTGTCATCATTGGCAAACATCATACACACCGGTCTTTATGTTAGAGCAGCAGTGGTGAACCGGTTGTTGTCCCAGTCGACAACCATCAAACTTGCTAAGTAACCAATGTAATTGTACCAGTCATGACAATACCGGTCTTGTCCAACCGGTCTAGAAGAAAACCACAGAAGATAGATGACTCAAATGGCAACACACCGGTTTCTGCGCAACGGTATTAATCCCACCGGTCCGTGCTTATATGATTTCCTATCCGGCTTTTATGGGAATCCGATCCGGTTTTTGCGGAGCGTTTTGGGCTGAACTGGAGTTCTGTATGTGAGTGTCTTGGCTTGAACTAGAGTTTTGCATGCAAGATTTATGGAATGCTTTTTGGAGCAACAACGTATTTGAAGGATTTATTGCTTGGCGCCACAATTCCATTGAGTAATATGAGAATCATTTATATATATGGGTCAATGTGCATAATTCGAGGGTGGATGAAGAAATCAAGTGTGCAGAGAGAAAGCAGAGCAAAAGAGCCGAGTCTTCTGAGAAGAGATACAGTCATCGAGAGTGAATGACAGAGATTGAACAACCAAGCCAAGCAAGGAATAGAACAAGTATGATCTGAACAACAGATTGAGTGTCTACAAAGGATCATTTTTCTTATTGTGTGAAGCTCGTAAAAATCCCTTTATCAGGGTGAACCCTAATAGGTTTCATTGTATAAATCCCTTAACCGGGTGACATCTTGATTGATGTTCTTAAGTCCTCTGGAGAGGCGAATCCTAACAAGGTCAAGATATTAACCGATCTATATCAAATCTCTTCACAGGCTAGCACTCTAACAAGTGCTTTTGTAAGTCTTTAACAGGGCAACGTTATTACTGCAGTAGTGAAGATTGTGGGTTTTGTCCCACTGTGGTTTTCTCCCTTTAGCCGAGGGTTTCCACGTATAAATCCCGTGTTAGCTTATGTATGTGATTTCTGTTCAAGTTACTTAAGCATGCATTACAATTTTCAATATCACACAGTAGCTGTATTCAGTTTAACAGGATAAAAAGATAACTAAGTTGAGTTGACTGATTCACCCCCCCTCTTAGTCACTAGTTAGGATTAACACCTTGTTCTTAGTTTAAAAGGCCATATCCTTCTTTTCTCTCCATTGCAGCAATAGCTAAGAGTGAAACTTCTTAATGGGACCTGACAGTGAGCCGATGTGTATGATACTGTTCTTACATCCATCTGTTTTGCTGATATAGAGGCAAATAAGAACATATAATGCATGTTTTTCAATATAATCCAGTTGCCTGATAACTGGATCAATTTCTATGGTAGAACTATAGTTCGAAACTAGGACTCTGCCAAAATTTTGACCTGGACCTGGGACTACAAAATTTTGAGAAAGCTATATAGTCACGCTCAAAAAAACTTAAATTAATGCATGAGATGCAGAAAAAAAGAATTTAGAGAACACATGAGTCTATTTTGATTGTCAATTTGTCATAATTTAAAGATTATAATATGTCATAGTTTAAAAGGCCATATCCTTCTTTTCTCTCCATTGCAGCAATAGCTAAGAGTGAAACTTCTTAATGAGACCTGGCAGTGAGCCGATGTGTATGATATTGTTCTTACATCCATCTGTTTTGCTGATATAGAGGCAAATAAGAACAGATAATGCATGTTTTTCAATATAATCCAGTTGCCTGATAACTGGATCAAATTCTATGGTAGAACTATAGTTCGAAACTAGGACTCTGCCAAAATTTTGACCTGGACCTGGGACTACAAAATTTTGAGAAATCTATATAGTCATGCTCAAAAAAACTTAAATTAATGCATGAGATGCAGAAAAAATGAATTTAGAGAACACGAGTCTATTTTGATTGTCAATCTGTCATAATTTAAAGATTATAATATGTCATGATACATGACTTTCGAACATCCAACTGCAATGATCAATCTACTGCTTCCTCCATTCCCTCCTAGTACTAGATCTATTGAACTTCAATTTAGAAGGAAAATCAGAATCATCACGAGTAGTGAATGATTTCTCAGTCATGTCTTTGTCCATTGTCTCTGTTGCTGCTGCTTTTTCTCCAATTCGATGAGATCTTCCTCAGTGAACATTATATCTGCATCTTTAACAATCCAATCTCTATATGGAATCTGGATCAATGTCTTTCAAGCTGATGGCATCATGACCCTCTATGTTTTTTGGTTTGAACCTGAAGATTGTATTTGATGAAGCCAAGGTCTTTGAGTTGTGCCTGGGTAATCTATTTCTCTTTGTGCTCTGATTGCTCTCAAAATGCTCCAATTGCACTCACATGAATAGTGACAAAACAGAGCTAGGATTAAATGATAAATCTCTAAACCACACCTCCAATCAGTCAATAATCACTTTGCCTTACACATTTGCACCTGCTGAAGATGAAATTGATGGAAAAAATTAATTGAATCTTATAATTTTTCTTTCTGCAGCCAAATTTTCCCCAAGTCCAACTGTGGAACTCACAAGTTTCTTGCCCAGACTCAATTATCCCAGAATTTTGTAATGGCATTTTACAATATTAGTCTGAATGAGAAATCAGTAAAAGGGCTCAGCAGGCCCATAAAAGTCTTGAGCAGCAGTCAAAATCTATGCAGAGAGAAAATCACTGTATCTCTTTGTCTGGACCAGTTGTGAGTAGAAGTGACAAATTTTAGCATGTAGCAACATATTCAGATTTAACTGTACATGTATTGGTTAGTGGCCTTTCAGTGTTGTCCTGCCAGGTAATCTTTAAGTCAAGAACATGTCATGTCCCTGACATGGAGAATACTTAAACTGTACATAGCCAACTTCCTTAATTAATATTGCATGTTGTTATTAAGAACAAATCACATACAATACAGCGACACAAAAGAAGAAGAGCTGACTAATGATAAGGAGAGGCAGTGATATAATATGAACAAGGCATGATTCATTAAAACAATGCAGCACCAACAATTCCAAATATTCATTAATTAAATTGGTGATTAATATCCCTAAAGCAAGGCAATTAAGGAGGGAGTCGACTTGCATAATAAAACACGATTAAGGGAATAATATTGGTAATGAAAAGAAAGGGATAATCTGAAGAGACACATCCAATTGAGAGGGCAATTACTTTCCAAGGGACACCTGATGGTCCCAACCGGTGTTGAGAGGGGAGAGGTGAATCAGCACACACAAAACTTCAAAACAAATATGATAATGTAACTAAAACTTTAAGTGGAACAGATTCTATCACAGAAATAGTTATCACGCAATCAAACAATAAACAACACCAGATTTATCACGTGGAAACCCAAATCGGGAGAAAACCATGGTGTGAGGAAACTTCACAAATTTTGCACTTTTTTGAAGTGCGCCCTGTAAGGAGCCTTCCCTGTTAAAGGATTACAAATGCACTGTTAGATGCGACCCAGTTAAGGGATTTAAGAAATAAGGCCTGTTAGAACCTGCTTGGTTAGAGGATTTAGAACACTTAAACAAATGTCACCCGGTTAAGGGATTTAATAAAAGGGACATGTTAATGTCCACCCAAAATACTGGAATTTTGCTATTGCAATTGTTAGAGAGCAATAGAGGGTTTGATATTTTAATAATGACATTGCTGAGCCTGATAAGATTGCTGTTCTTCTCAACTGAGAATCATCACCGGTCATTGCAGGTATGTTCTCCTTGGCTGTTGTGCTTCCTTGCACACTCTACTTCCTCTCTTCTCTTCACCTTAGTAGCTTCTTTAGCATACAGGTTCACTCTTTTCTTTGGCAGAATGAAGGCAAAATATATTCATCACAAGTAGAGGACTATAGACTTCTTGTCCTTTCTGGTTTTTACATGCATGACTTGATTACAGATCACCTTCAGATCTATCACCCAGTGGAGTCTCAATTCATTGAGGAAACATCCGATGCATGCCACAAGCTTTTTTTGCTTTATGAGTTTTCTACATGTTTTAATGCCACAAACTCCGGCATAAAAACCCTCAATTGCGCCTTGTACTGATCGTCTTGATAACACAAAGTCTACCAGATTTTGTGCAACAAATCCCGGTCAAAGAGTCAGACAACCGTCTGTCGATTGTGACTTTCCCCGGTTCTTGATGAAATCTTCATGGATCAGTTTATAGCCTTAGGTTGTGCATAGGTAAGAACCTTAATTTGTCACCATCCCTTTTACTGGCTGTACTGGTAGCACCCTTTCCTTGGTTCTTGTTACCGGTTGCATCTTCCTTGGTGACCGGTTGCTTTGATGATCAGTTAGAGCTTTATGACTATGTGTCACCGGTCTTCCTGCACTTATTAATGTTAGTTGTACCTGACCTATCCTTGGTTCTTGTCTGAAAAAAATTGTGGTCCTTCCTAGTCATAACTGACAACACCTTTTGCCAATCAATGACAAAATCAGTTTGCCATGTACCGGTTACATTCCTTACCGGTTAATGCCTACAATCTCCCAATGCTAACAATCTCCCCCTTTGGCATTGATGGCAAAACCATAACATTATCGGATCTCCACCAGTCATAATCTCCCCCTTTGACAGTAATGCCAAAGGCTAGTCAGAAAGACTACCTCAATGAAATCTGCTCCCCCTTCGAGCAACAGTCCTATTCATCAATCCTGTTAAGATGAGGTTGAATTCTCTGTTGAAGCACAATGAAGTGATGAACATCTTTCTCTAATTATTGAAGATCAGGAAGGGGTTTCACCCTTAATTTACCTCTGAGATACTCAAATGTACTCTTTGGTAATGGCTTTGTGAATATGTCAGCAACTTGTTCTTTTGTGGGAACATATTCCAATCTTACTTCTTTATTTTGCACCTGCTCTCTCAAATAGTGATATTTTATAGCAATGTGCTTTGTTTTGGAGTGCATGACAGGATTTTTAGATATGTTTATTGCACTTGTACTGTCATAGTAGATTGCAATGGGTTCGGGTATCTATTCTTGGATTCCTTCCAATATCTGTTTGATCTAGATCACCTGAGTGCAATTGATTGCTGCAGCAACATACTCAGCCTCTGTCGTTGACTGTGAAATGCAGTTTCGTTTCTTACTTGTCTACGACACAATCCTTTCTCTAAGAAAGAATGCACCTCCACTTGTGCTCTTTCTGTCATCAATATTACCAGCCCAATCTGCATCAGTAAATACCTTTATTTGGAAACCTCCCTTGTGAGGAAACCATAGGCCATACTCCTCAGTGCCCTTAAGGTATCTGAAAATTCTCTTTATTGCTATTAAGTGTGTCTCTTTTGGATTAGCATAGAATCTTGCTACAATGCCTACTGCATGTGCTATGTCTGGTCTACTGTACACTGCATATTGTAATTTTCCAATCATAGACCGATACAATGCGGTTCCCTTTACTCTATCTAATGTCAGACTTGTAAATCAGCAGTGCTCCCTGTTGAGCCAAAATCATAAATCTGCTTTTTGGGATCTCTAGGACTGCTGAAACTTGCAACATAATGCAAAGAAATGTGAGTTTATCATTAAACTCAGTAAGCTTCCTTTTATTTTGAAAGATCTCGTTCCTCTTGGACCACAAAAACCAAAGAATTTCACAAGATAATGCTGACCAGAAAGAATTAAGATTATCTTCAAAGTAATCCACATAACCAGCCAACACTTCAATTGAAGACAGACCAGGGGAGGTGTTCCAGACAACCGGTTGACCTGTTAATATTTCAGACTTCAAAAAGAAAATAACAATCTATAGATGACCTTTTAGAACTAAGACTTTGGCCCTTTCGAAAATATAGATGAATAGAAGATAGATGATACCCGGTTTAGATGCTTGAAATCTGTTGAATGATTGTAAGAAGAAGCCTTCAATCCAATGCTATTATTCTGCTCCAATTGGCTCTTTAAGCCTTCTACAATTTGCTCTTTAAGGTTTGCTATAATGCCTCTCCAAATCTGCTACAATATATGAACTTGGGTCTGCTCCAAGTATGTATTTAGGTCTGCTACAGGTGTGAATTTAGGTCTGTTATTCTTCTTTCCAAATTGCCAAGAAGCTGCTTTATTGTTGGAACAATTATGCAATGATGATCTGAATTATAAGTCTGCTGAAAGTGCGAAATAAGGCAGTCATGTTATGTTTTCGATGATGCCTAATTCGCAGTCCTCGATCCCATATAAGTATGCCTCAAGAGAGGTGTCTCTTCAATATGATAAGGCAGCTGACTTGCATATGCAAGTCGGCTTTTATAATTATTGTTATTCAGCCGCTAACCTCAATAGATAGCTGACTATAATGCAGGTCGGCCCTCATAGCAATTTCAACAATTCAATATGCAAGTCGTCCCTCTTCTCAATCATAATGTGATATGTCATATAATAAGTAGCATACTTATTATTTATTTTAATCTTTGCCAAGTCCATAATATTAATAATCATTTGCAATGTAATTTATCTTTGTCTCAAGGCCACAAATATTAACATGACCAAGGAACAAGGACCAAACTCTTTTAGCAAAAGAACACTCAAAAAAGAGGTGACTCACAGATTTGGGTAAATTACAAAGAGAACAAATGGACTCAAGACCGAAGGCATTTAGAACATTGCCTACAACAATATTTTTAAGAAGGATCAACCATCTAAGACAAATTCTCTTGGGCTTACAAGTATGTTTCCACATCCTACTCAAGACAAAATACCACTTAGACTTGGGCCATTGGATGCCCCAAGTCACATTAATCCATGAAAGAATCCGAGTATCATCTCTTAGCATTTGATAGATCTGTGTCACCTTAACCTCTTGAAATGATGTCCCGCCTTTCCATTTTAATTGCTCCACAAACTGTTTAGTGCTGAGAACTTTCCCAGGGAAGAAGGATCCAGTAGCTTTGCAAATCAGAGAATAGATTTTCTTACGAGAGAGTGGAATACCATATTTCAAACATAATTCCTCCCAAGAACCAAACTGATTGTTCACCATAACATTCCCAATGGAGGCAATACCCAAAGAATACCAAGCTTTAGTAGAGCAACATTGTGTAAGTGCTAGGGGCTTATCATTAAGCACGACCCCCACCAAATCGAACTATCCATTACTGAGTAAGTTGGAGAGCGCCCAATGGCCTCCCTGTGATCCAAAAGATGTCTAACTTGTGTCCAAGCTTTTCATAAGGAAGCAAATACTGGAGAACCAAATGTCTTGATATCAAAATTTCCCATCAACATGTCAACGATACCAATATCCTTTCAAAATTTTCCTTTCTTTGGTCTAGATAAGCAAATATTGTTTTTGATTAAAACTTTCCAAGGTTCATTGCAACTTATGGCTTCATATATCCATTTGGAGGCCAAAGAAGCTCCATGAGCTTTCAAATCTCTCAAACCAAGACTGCCCATGTGTTTAGGAATACAACACTAGTCCCATGAGACATTGTGTCTCTTATGATTTCCCTGTCCATCAAACCATCGGAAATCTCTAAGGATCCTTTCCAATTTATTTTCCTGATAGTTAGAGAAAAGCCAAGTAGATGTGAAGTATATTGCATGAGAAGAGAGAACCTTTTGAACAACTTGTATCCTACCAGCTAGAGAAAGTAAACGTATTTGCCATTTTAGATGTTTTTTTTCATCCTTAGCAAAAACCCACTCCTACATATCTTTAATAGAGGGGCTAAGAGCAAACAGAATCCTCAACTATCTGTTGATTTTATTGGGACCAGCCCAACCCCATCCTTTGGAGGCCAACCACCCAGGGGTAGAATCAGTCCATCCAATCATAATTGACTTCTAAGGAGCCACCTTAGTACCAAATGCCTCACAAAAGTATTGAAGTATGACCACTGTATTATCAAAGTTCTCCTCATCAAGTTCAATAAATAAAGTAGTATCATTAGCAAACTGAGCATTCACTATATCCTCCTTATTAGGAAGTTTGATACCTCTGACTGGGGGCCCTAGGTCAGTACATCTCAAAATATAGAATAATGCATCTGCTGCTAGAACAAACAAGGAGGGTGCAATGGGGCAACCCTGTTGAATTGACCTCTGCAGTTGAATAGGTTCAGACAATTTGCCATTAACATCAATAATAGTGGATGAGTCCTTATAGAGAATCTCAATCCATTTACAAAAGTATGGTGGAAAACCAAATGCTTTTAACATTCCAGTTACAAATGGCCATTCAATTCTATCATAAGACTTTTCAAAGTCCAAAAGGATCATAGCCGCATGTTGCCCATCTTCCTTGGCCCAGTTTATAGTCCCCCAACTTGTTATGAGTCTCTCAAGAATATACCTCCCTTGAATGAATCCTGTTTGGGTAACCAAGATAATCTTCCCTAGGAGTCCTGAAATTCTATTTGCCATTAGTTCAACAATGATTTTATAGGAGATGTTTAGCAAAGTGATAGGCCTCCAGTTTTTAACTTGTTTCCTATCACCATCTTTAGGAATCAATTTGATCACCCCTCTCTTAATATGCTTTCCCAAGGATCCTTTATCAAAAGCTTCATTATATAGATCTAAGATCTCCATGGCAATCCATTCTATATTAGATTTATAGAATTCAGCTGGAAATCCATCTAACCCTAGAGATTTATCATTAGCCAGGGATTTGATAGTAGTCTCAATTTCTGCAAGCGAGATTTCTTGGGGCAGTTGTAAAGCATTTGTATTGGACAGCTTCTTAGGAATCAGCTTTAGGCAATGTTGTAAGGTATCACAGTTTTCTTCTTTGAATTCTAAAGTGAAAAGATTAGAGTAGAAGTCAAAGAAGGCTTTACTAATTTCCTCAAGGTCATTGGAAATGCGGTTATTCAAATTAATCTCTTTAATCCTTCTCTTTTCTGCTTGTGTCTAATCAGATTAACGAAGTATTTGGTACCTTTATCTCGTTCTTTCAACCAGTTCATCTTGGCTCTAATACTTTGCCCCTTAAACCTATAGTTCTGAATTTTCCTCAGCTCAGCTTTAGTTCTAATCACTTCCCCTTCAAGCCAGTCATTTTGTGATTCTTCTTGAAGGAGTCTTGAAGCATTATTTAGCCTAGTTTGGAGGGCATCTTCCTGTTTATTTCTGTCCTTAGCATTCTTTTCTCCTATAAATTGAAACATTTTCCTCCATGAGACAATCAGAGACTCCCAATTCTCCACATAATCCATGCCCTTATTACAAAACTTGGCAAGGCATGTGGCCATTTTGATAGCAGCAATATTGTCATCATCCTTCAGAAGAGAGGCGTTGAGCTTAAAAATCTTGTTTCCCTTGTCTCTCTTTACAGGGTGATAAGAACAATAAATAATAATCTTGGCAGATATCGGAGAGTGGTTAGATATAGTAGCTGTTAAATTTCAGTGATCAGATCTAATGAACAATAAAATTAGAATATCTAAATGAACAAATCAGATAGAAAGAACACAAGAACACAAAGACATTACCCTAGGAAACCTCCTTCTTGGAGGAAAAACCCAGCAACAATAAGATGATTGCTCTTTTGAAAATAATAACTCACAGTACAATGAAGATTTGCTGAGGATCCCCGATCCACGAAGACAATCAATATATTGCCAAAGTGGAGAAGTGAATAAATGGATTTGCCACTGTAGAATTTGAGTCTCGAATTTGCTGTCCTTGTATTATCAGATATTAATTGCTGTCCTGGTATATATTCAGATTCAGATCTGAATAGTCAAAATGGATTTGCCACTGTGTATGCAAATATAATTTTCTACTTTCAGTGTAGCCAGAGTTAGATCGAACCCAGTCAATGGCAGAGATGAATTGCTAGGAATGTGCGCCCAGATCTGAGACTATATCACAGGTATGAGTCGCATGCATGTTCATATCTGATCGCATATAATGTATAGAGAAAATGTGAATCGCTTTGTACAATTCACTGCCTCATGTAGTATGCTGCAGAGATATATATTTCATTGCCTTATTTGATTCAAGATCGCTGCCTGTAGATATTTCGCTGCTTGAAGATATCTTGCTGCTTGTGGTGTATATTTTGGTCATGCCATATGCCTCTATTATATATATGGAGGTCTTTCAATATCAATTACAAGGGTCGACCAAACTTGGCACCAAAGTATAATTTCAAATTTGGGCCCAACCCAATTACAATAAATAAAAGGGGTCCGATATTTTAATTCTCCAATTAAAATAGATTATTTTGATTCTCCAATTAAGTCACAATAAATTATTTATTTAATTCTACCAATTAAATAAATAATTAATCCATCCATAGATAATATTATTTAATTCTCCTTAATGTATTATTTAATTCTCCCGATTAAATAATTAATTCATTATTTTAATTCTCTTAATTAAAATAATGTAAAGCTAGAATCCGATCTAGCTACCAAACATTAACAGTAGCAAGGGTTACCAATACAAGATTCCTATCGTCAGCCATTTCAAATGAGAACACAAATACATCCACATAAATTCTGTCAAGCCTACAATAAAGCTTTTGATTATTGCTTTGATTATTACACCAGGTAAACCAAATTCCCTTGGATATATTTTTTTTCTTTTCTAAGGGGTCAAGCAAGTTGAGACACCTTTTGCACATAGCCCGGAAGAACTGTTCATTGCCTTTCCAATCTTGTCTAATGCCACCCTTCTTATCTTCTCTATATTCAGTCATGTTAAAGTCTCCAGTGAGGATCCAGTGTGCCTTGGGTAGGGAAGAGGCTAGCCATCCCCATAACACAACCCTTTCTCTATAATCATTTGGGGCATAGATGTTGCAAATACCAATGATTTTTCCTTGATAATTTAATTTAACCCAACATGTTCTGTTGTAGGGAGAGGTACTAGAGTTAATCACCAAGTCAGACCATGATGGGCCAACAAAAATGGCAACCCCACCTTTCTCTCTTTCATGGTTAGAGATAAATGCCTTTGCCTGGCTCCAAATAAATTTAAGAGTGGTAATAGCCTAATAGCCAGTGACTTTGATTTCTTGCTAATAGATAGTGTCTTTCTGCATCCATTTATTGCACTAGTTTCTCACCACAAATTTCCTATCCCTCATCTCAAGGCCTCTCACATTCTAACTTGCCAAGTGTAAAGTCATTTTTTGGTAAGAGAGGAGTTTTTATGGTTTCTGTATAGCCTATTGAAACATTCTAGAAGGTCTCCATCTTTTTTGGGAGTGGTCATACCACCATTAGAAATAAATGGTCTATCAGATGTCTTTCTCTTCTTTTTAATAACTTCTGTGAAGGGGGGAGATTCTTCCTTTTGGGAGGCATTGCACATGTCAACTTCAGTGTTTATAATAGCATCCTCATTTCCAACAACTTCAAAACTTCTTGTCTCTATTTTATCATCCTTAATGGTGTATTAGATTTCTTATAATTCTCTACCCTTTCATTGATTATGGCCAAAGCCAGTTGCTGAGCTTTGAGTTTCCTTGCCCCATCGTCCCCATTGGGGACCTCATGGTGAACTTCATCTTGGGGCTTATTTTTGTCTGAGGAATTGGTCAGGAATACTTCTAACTCATCCTCAAAGAGAGGGTTTGTCAAAGATATGGAATAATTATTAGGTATATCCACTTTATCACAAGAGCCTAGCTCCCCCTTTGAGGTTTTCACATGGCTATCAGATTCCTTTGAGGGTCTAGATTCAGCATTGCTCTTGTCAGAATATGGGTTACCAGAAGCTCTAGTGTTCTGAGCATCCATATTGAAAACCACATTGAATGTTTCATTATTAGGTTTTTTCAAAATAGGACAATCTCTTCTATTGTGTCCATTATGCTCGCAGTGGAAGCAAGCATTTAAATTATCGAGCATATCAATATCCTAGCACATGGTATCTTCTTCAAACTTAAGAGATTTTTTTAGGAATGTCAATTTCTGGGTTAAGAGCAATCAATACTCTAGCATTCAAGTGTGGAAGAGTAATCCTAGACTCTTCAATCTGCAATACATTACCTAGGGGTTTCAAAATATGTGGCAAGAACGACCAAAATTTCGTTGGGACTCCTTTTATTATTGTAAAATAATGAATGTGTTATTAAACAAAGATTATAAATGATCTATATACAAGTATACACAAGAATGTTTCTATAACGAACAAAGAGAGAGAAACAGAAACATTCTGAAGAGAGAAAGAGAAAGTTTCCATATTGAATAGAGAGAGAATATGGAAACATAGAAGAGGAGTGACCATTAGAAATAGAAATAAATCTACGGAAGAGAGAGAAACAAAAATAGATAGATTTAACTCTAATACCTTCCCTTAATGGTCAATCTAACTTCAAAACAAAAGTCTGCAAGTGAATCCTCAGAAGGCATAAAAGGTAGACTCGGGCTGGTAGGATGAGTCTCGGTACCCAAAAAAAGCACCTCAAGGTGACGGTATATGAAGATTGTCATTATTCTCTGCTTCCAGGTATTGTAGTTCGTTCCGTTGAATCATTGACTACCTTCAACAGAAGATTGGTGAGTGATGCCATGACACATTTGATGCAAAAAGCGTGAATATCTGAAAAGGAACGATCTTCGAGGTAGATTGACCGAAAACCTAGAAAAAATGAGAAGACACCCAAAAGAGAACACGAAAAACGTAGAAGGAATCTATTGTTAGACTTTGAATCCGTTGGCTTGAAAATCGAGGCACAAAAATTGATGCACCTAGAAAAAATGAAGGCAACCCGATTGAGATTTGCAAAAACCCACCAAGAATCTGCAAGCAGATTTTCAAAACAGCAAAGAATCTGAGAGTTTCGAAGGAAACCCTAGCTGTAAAAAAAACTTGAAAAATTTGCAAATGGTAGTTAAAAAAATGAAATCCTGGCCGCAGAAGATAGAGGGCACTATAAAAACCCTAGATGACGCGAAAGAAGCAAAAATTGACCGTAGAAGAAGCCGAATGAGTTGCAGAAACAGAGAATGTGAATGAGTTGCAGAAACAGAGAATGCGAATGAGTTGCAGAACAAATGACCATTCAAGGTTTTGAAGGAAGTCTGGCAAAAAAATCGAACACACCTAGACAAAGGATTTCAAAAATCTTATGAGTCTGAAAATTTCATGAAGAAATTAAAGATTTTCAAAACCTATTTCAAAAAATAACTCTGGAAATTTCAATAATGAAATTATTATTTTTCGAAAAAAATAGCTCTGATACCATATTATGGTAAAATAATGAATGTGTTATTAAACTAAGATCATAAATGATCTATATATACAAGTATATACAAGAATGTTTCTATAATGAACAAAGAGAGAGAAATAGAAACATTCTGAAGAGAGAAAGAGAAAGTTTCCATATTGAACAGAGAGAGAATATGGAAACATAGAAGAGGAGTGACCATTAGAAATAGAAATAAATCTACGGAAGAGAGAGAAACAAAAATAGATAGATTTAACTCTAATACCCTTGACTTCCATCCAATTGGGGGTTGACCTAGCAATGACTTGGTACATATCTCCTTTAGGAGACCATGGAAAAGACCGGAACAACGATTGTCCTATGTTCCAAAAACCTTTTTTAAGCACCCTTTCCTACATGTTACAGGTTTCGAACACAACAACAAATAAACCCTTGTGCATCATATGGCAGAAATTGACATAAATTCACAATTTTTTTCCCCATACATTAACAATCCAGTCATCAAAGAATTTCTTGGAGGGTAAAGCATTCGAGTCCATGCAAACAAAAAAAACTGCAACATTCTTCAATCTATTCTGTTCACTCTTTATAACCTTCAACATATCATCATTGGGAGTAAGGGAAAGAGCTTTCAACATAGAAGGAGGCTTACCATTCTCTCCCCCTTTGGCATCTCCGTTGTCGACAAGACTTCCATTTCTATCTCCATCTCCATTGGACCCCAATATTCTCTCAGGTCCCATTCTATTGAGTGCCAAGATTCCTCCATTAAACTTTGTAGAAGACGGACAGATGGTTCTACTCTCCTCAACTGAAGGGATAGATTTGTAAGTTGGTTTCGGCTGGTTATTTTCCACAGACTTAATCGTCTCCGAGTTGGTGCCTTGCATAACATTTGAAGCCCCATCGTTGGTGGGGTTAATATTCTCTTCCATGAAAGATCACACACATGAAATTAGTGCGTCCAGGGGCACCCAGACCGCGGCCAAGCTGAATGACAAAGGACGGGCTAAGCACAAACAGGGAATAAATGAAAACACAAACGAAATTAAAGCCCAAGAAAAACACAAATAACACAAGGACGAATGATGTAGAAAACAAGATGACCAAAGCAACCAACGTGTCCAAGGAAACTGGGGATTAGGTACGATGACGTAGGTGCAATCTCCAAGCGATGATGTATCATCTCCCAAAGTGCACCAGCGAGAGTTCTCCTTCCGCCCAAAATTTTACATCTCTCAACTTGGCTGAGTCATTATTGAAGTATATTTATATAATTGTTCTTGTTATAATTCCGCATATGCATAGTAGAGTAGATGAAATGATTCCTTAGAAGATTTTTCCAATCTATCATTCTGTTATGAAGGGGAGATAGGGGCATATAAGGAGAGTAAGTAGCCGAGTGGTCCATTCAAGTTCAATAGGAGTCCGATAGGGAAGATATACTTTCGTGCCCCATAGGAGGCCGATATAGCAGATATACTTTTGTGCCCCTTAGGAGGCCGATATCCAACATGCCCAATTGAGGCTGATATGGCAGATGTATTTCTGTGCCCCTTAGGAGGCTGAATGGCGGATGTACTTCCATGCCCCTGGACTTGATGGAGAGGCCAAAGGCGCCTTGTATGATCTCCCATAGGCTTCATAATGTGGATGCATCATTGAATAAAGCCTCAAAGGAATCCCACATATGTTATTTGATAATTATGATTTGTAACTTGGTTATATGTTTATCTTTGATAATTAATCTGATTGCAGGTTCTAAATCAAGACACAGTTAAATTCACATTCCCGAGCACAATCCCAACCCTAGTTGGATATTTTAGGGTAAATCAAGTGAATTCCCAATAGTACAGAACATGAATTCTAAACCTTTCCAATCATTTGCAATATATCTGCTTTGAACAACTTTATGTTTATCTATTGATTCAATTGGAAAGTAGTCTGCTGAAAAGTAGGTTTTATTGTGTGGATGATTACAGATTTAGTGATGCAGCAACAATTCTTTTGAGATGGGGCTTGGCAGCAGATAAAACTAAAGCCATCTATAGTCAGTGCAAGGTACTTTCATCTAATAGTTGCAATAAATTTGATGTCCTTTTTTATTGGATGCTTCATGAAATCTTTAGGTGGAACTCTTTATGATTGATAATCTTGTAATTAAGTTTGTAGTTTGGTTGGTCTCTACTACATTATTTTGCATAAATCTTTTGTTACTTTCATCCTATTATGTTACTTATTAAATTGTTACATAATTGGTGCATTAGGTTCTGTAAAGGAAATAATATGCTAGGCATTTTGATTGCCAATCTCCATTAAATGCCCTTTACTTTACACAACAATTCTTTTGCCATTTGGCCTGGCCTCTACCTATTTGAACTAGAAAGTGGGTATAACGGCAGACTATTGTAGCTTGTGCAGCTTAAGTCTCCTCACTAGCAAAATAAAAATGCTTGGCTTATTATGTCTACAGGTTTGATGAATGGTGTTGGACTGTCACCAACAGCAAGTGGTGGTCACAAAACTAAACCTGTATATCTCCAGTTTGTGTCATAAAATTCCTCTTCCAGCCAATTTTTCTAATGTCCTTGGACCTTGAGCATGTTTTTCTTAGTGGTTAATGAACATTTCCATGGATATATTCTTTTTTTCCGGCCATAATCATTAACGCAGGAAATGCAGTCTTGCTCGGGCAGATGGTTCTGATACCCAACACATATGAAACTTTCCTTTAGTCTTGCTCTTTCTAGAGTATCCATAAAGTCTGATATTGTGACATGGGTTTCCTGAGACCATCTTTAAAACACAGTCTTGCTCCCTACTCATGCTGCTGAAGGATATTTTGCAATACATGTGGAATAGATTGTTGCTCCCCATTAATTTTCCTGGGGTTGGAGTTGTGCCACTGTGTGTTCACTTGGCCCTTATTTTTAGGATTTTTTCCATTTGATGGGAGTTAATAGTGGGTTAAGTAACATCTGGAGTACGTTGATTGTATAGGTCTTATCTTTGAGGTAAAGCAAATGAAAATATTTCTTAAAGGTTTGTTACATCCTAATTATTTGAGTGAGTAAAACCTGAAGATAGGATCATTACAAATATTTTTGAAGCTATGAGTCTATGGCAGTGCCTCCACATGTAATGTACTTTCTATCAGTGATAGTGACTTCCAAGTTGGATAGTTGATAGGTGAAGCAGTTTAGGTTCATTGCCATCTTCTTAGTTATAAAATTTTGTGCTACTTAAATAAACAATATGATTATCTTCTGCTTCTTCTGAAGCATTCAATCTTAAGAGTTTTAGGGTTGTTAATTCCAGCCAAGGCATTGTGGGAGATGTTGGGATGTATCCTCTTTGATTAATTGTTTTTGAAACTCTTTAGGGTTCCCTTCCTCTTATTAGTTATTCTTGGTTTCGTTGAATGGCAATTTCACCAAGACTTTTCTTTGCACACTTGTGACCCTTGAAACATATGCTATTGCAATGTCAGCAGAAACCATTAGCTTGTCATTTATCCTGTTGTGTGTGAGATAGGTAAGCTGCTTGTCTCTCTATCTCTTAGTCTTAATATAGAACCTTGAAAGAACCTAGGACTAGCCAAATTTCTCTTTTCAATGATCTTAGTAATATGAATTGCATCATCTGGGTTTTTACTTTTTGGCTTGCGGATCTTTAGCAGAGTTGATGGATACTTCCCCGCCTCTGTCTAGATCCATGTGTCAGATATCGGATACAGATACGATACTCATGTACATAATGGATACTATATTTACTATTTAGAGATATCCATATATGATCCTATACTCGAGCTGTATCCAATATGTCTGGTACGGCATCACACTATCTCGCGCCCCATCCAGTTTGTAGTTTATGCAAATATATTCAAAATTTGCAAAAGCGTTGCATGCTCACACATATAATGTTATACATACACATTTATATATATTTATATCACTACAGATGTAAACATAATATAACAAAATAAAAATTATTTAACAAAATATAAAATTATTAAAACCAAGTATATATATCAATGAATATTTTTAAAGATATGTTCTGTACCCTTAGATTTATAAATAATTGAATGTACATATATTTTTATAACGTAAGTGTTTAAGGGGGTAGTGTTAGTCCCCACATCATTGACCCTTCCCTTTTTTTCCTAGAGAGCAAGCCAAGGTATATAGTTTGTCTCAAGTATTTATAGGTTAGGCCACTTATTAAGACACACTGTTAACTGCTTGTTTTGACTCTTAGCTGCCCTTTCTCTGGGATTGATGCCTTCCTTACAAGTCCCCTTAAAACCCCCTTACAATAGTAGGGCCCTATCCGTATTAGAGGATCTTGAAATTTGCTGTATCCATATCTGATACCATATCTGTATCAGATACTGTATCTGTTTCTCTGTATCTCTGATTTTTGGCTTACATTGAGTTAAATCTTACAAGTTACAACCCAACAATTGTCACCTGTGATCTATATTGTTGGTTGCAATCCTCTTGCATAAATGAGTCTTATGAATTGTATCTGTAGCAACCTTAAGACTGATGTCCTAAAATATTTTTGTCTTTGGTTGTGCCCTAATGATGTCTAAACAAAATAATTCTTCTGACTTTGAAAGAAATGTGTAGGGACAAAAGCAGTTAAAGGCCAAAAATAGATTTCTGCAGGAAAAAAGAATCAACTTTTCCTGAAAAGTGCTGCTGCTAGGTCTTATTACCTGATGCATGAACACTTCAAACTTGTTGCCCAAGTAATTGCTCTGATACACATTGTTGGATATTTCCTAAATTATTAGAATGAAATAACAGAGGTCATGTGACAGAAAGAATAGCAATTATATAGTAGAGCAGAAGAATTGCTGAAATTTGATAATTGAGCCACTTTGAGGAGATGAACTCTGAATAGAATAATCCAATGTTGCATGGACACGGATATGGATACAAATACAGGCACGGTATCAGATATGGATACGGCCATTTTTAAGACCCCCAATAGGAATACAGCTGGATATGATATTCAGAAGAAACACACACATATATTTAACGCAATTTTCTGAGTTATTAGAGGAGATTTTCATTACTTCAAAAGCAATATAGCCACATAATTGCCACATAAATAATTATAAGTTGATTTAACAATTTACAATATGCAAAAATACTAGAGTTGCATTGGAAGATAACCTCCAAAAAAGGGTCACTGAAATATAAAAACATTTCATTTGTCTTTCTCACCTGGTGTAGGTTGTGTTTATACCAATTTTTTTAAAAAAATTGCATGAATGAAGTTTTTTAAAATTAAATTTAGGAATATTTATGCCAAATTAAAAAAAATCAAATCACATAGCATCCGGCATAGTTGGAAAATAAAAGTTTTTTGGGCACACATGGGTACAATATCTGATGTGTATCTGGGCCGTATTGGATACATATCCATTTCAAATACGAAGATACGCGCTCCCAGGGAGGGACAAAGGAGTGTCTGGCTCTTCTGGAATAATCCAATTTTAAAATTTCACGGTTAGGATTCTAATATATGAAATCGTATTCCCTTTTGTAAAGTTATGTTTAAGTTAGGGCAATCCATATCCCTGAATTTGTGCTACCTCAACAAGAATGAGAAAAGCTAAGAAACTATGAGAAGATTGCTGGAGGATTATCTGAACCATATATTGGCTTTTTGATAACCTGATCTTACATGGTGGATTGATAACATGCTGGTATTCGAGGCATAATAATCTTTAAGTTAAACTTTGAATGTTTTTGAAGTACAGTTCTCTGCTTGCATCTCTTAGAGCACATATAAGAGTGATGCAAGTGCTGCCTTTCTGAACATCTACTTTTAAAAGGAGAATGAGTTGGAATGGAATATGATAAGCAAGAGCCATTTTTCCATTTGCTTCAGGGATTTTCCTGTTATAAGCTTCAGTAATAGACATTCCAAGCTTACTTTCAATTTTGGAAAATCCCTTTTTTCTTTACTTTATTCCTATGTTCATTCCATTCATCTACAAATGATTGAGGGGCGGTAGACACATGTTCATTAAACAAGTGCCTTTAATATCTATTCCAATCACAGCCTGATACATTCTGATTCAGCCTTTTATTTGAGGAGTGGCTCTTACCTTGCTGTAGCTGCCTCAAAGAATGATATTTCATGTTTGACATGGATAATGATGTGAAGATATGCTTTTTTTTTTTTTTTTGGTGATTAAATTTTTGTATAATAAACAATTTTGTTTCTTGGTTGAAATGTTCATTTGCGTATCTTCAATATTTTCTGAGGGACATGGGGGCCTGCTGTGATACCTCCACTTCCCATTCCACTGTCTCCCCAAACATGATTACCACTCCCTGTTTTGAGCCACAATTTTATTCGACATAACAAGCAGCCAAGTAAACAAAGTGCTGTCTAGTTCTTTTTTGTATCAGAAAAGCTTTTCTTTCATTATGTTATGATATATTGAGGATGATATGGATGAAGGTTTACCAGCTTTATCATGTTCAATAAGTTCAAAATGTTAAATACAATTTCAAAACGGCTTATTGTTGTAGTGGATTACATATTGTTGGAATGTTTCATGCAGGCATATTTGAGTGCACTCATTGTGTATCTTTATGCACACGACTTCAAGCAAGCTGAACAGTGCTATAATGATTGTTCCCAGTGAGTGCTTTGTATTGTGTACTTTCGTATTGCTACATGTTAGGAGCCTTTAGTATAGAATAAAACAATGCAATGTCAATTAAACAGAAAGAACCATTTGTTTTGAACTTCCATGTTAATTAGTTTCTGTAGGGGTAGCATATATATTATTCTCCAGAAAGGTAGTTGGGCCAAATTCCAAAATAATATGCTCTATACTATGCTGTAATGTGCTGCATTTTTTATTTTGAATCCCTTCTCATGGATAAATTTTGATTTTGGAGGGTTGAATATGAACAATGATCAGGATAAAATTAATTTTGTTTATTGTTTCTTAGGATCAATGCCTTTTCAAACAGCGAGCAAAATTATTGTGCTGAGAAATTGCTTCAGGCATACAGAGAAGCTGATGTTGAAGATATCAAGCATATAGCTCAATCAAGCAGTGCCATCTCTAATCTTGATCACATGGTATTTCTTTGCCTCTCCTCTAAATTTGTAAAGACTGATTAAGTCTAAAACTAATTCTTAAATGTACAGATAATGTACCGTAGTCTGCAATTCTCAAGAAGTTTGATCTTCTGCTTTGGAATTTGGATTTGTACCCTTGTCTGTGCTGTGTAACATTTTCTGACAACATTAAGACTGCACATATAATATTCCTGATAGCACTAAGATTGCATATTGGATTGTCCCTGAGAAACGGATGCGCTTAAAATACTTATTTCTCTCAAATATTTGATTGCAGAGGTCTGAAAACCATTTTTTTGGAAGTGTAATCAGCTTCAAATGATAGAGATGTGGCTCACATTAATAGATTCTCTTAAGATTCTTTTCGGTTGTCTCAATAAAAAGGTTTCCTTTGTTGGTAACTTGATCCCATACACCATGGATTCAATTAATTAACCTAATGTTAAGCATTAAAATATTATGCGTGCAGCTTGTTTTTCTGTTGTTTTCAGAAAAGTTCAGGCAATTGTACCTCAGGTAGACTATAGTATATAAGGTCAAGTTTATCCTATCTGAGTGAGTTTTCCAACCAATGCTATATCTCAGGGTAATTCTTCAGTAAGGTTATTTTATGATCATCTTCTGCTGTCTGCAACTGGCTCGTTTTGCAGTCTCTTTTACTGAAGCATGATTGCAATCAATGTTCTCATGTTTTCTAGGGAATACTAGCTAGTTACTAAGTTAAGAACAAATTGATGAAAAATTTAATTCTGATGATGATCCAATTCCCTTTGCATGCTGAAGCAATCATTTCCATGAGGTTCTCTCATGTGTTGTGATATTTGAACTAAAGGTGACTATGATTCTCTTATTTCTCTTTGATTTTCCTGTCATCTGTAATTTCTTCCTAATATTTGGATGAAATTATAATGAGGAAACTTACAAAATTCTATCCACGATAAACATGTTGATTTTATAGTAGAAATGAAGTAAGCACAATACAAAAATAGATAACACAACACAGTTGTTACCGTGGGAAAACCCTCCAACTTGGGGGGAAAAAAACCCAGCCACAAGAAATATTACTTTATTGAAAAAATAATATAAGTCTGATTTTTACAATGCTCACAAAACTGACTCTACAGATGAAATGCAATAACAACACCTTATTCACTGGTCACAACCAAAATGTCTGAGACAATAAAAAACATCACATATGTATTATCTCTGCAAACAAGAAAGAGTGTTGTTCACATACAATCGTGCCAACTGAAAAATGTCACCTACTTAAAATATGTGAATGTCGTTCATAAGTCTGAACAAATCTTGCGAATAGGAAGAGGTGACTCTTTATTATCTTTGACAATGAAGAGTCTACCGTTACTAATGAAGCGGCACCAAAACAATAAACTTTTCATCGTCTTCAGGTGACCAATCATATCACGATAACTGCTTGACGTTAAAGAGCTAAGACATTAGGTCATGACGTAAAACAAAGAGACGATATACTGTTGCTAAATAGATGATAATTTCTGCAGTTCTGAAAGCAAAAGATAACTCTTGCAGCTACATAACATCAACATGCTCTCTTAGCCAGGGAGGTATCTTTATCAAATACCAATGTCATGGAGTCTGTCAACATGATACTCCCAATTACTACACCCATTTGTGAATTTTTTTTAATCACAGAATCTGTCACCATGGTAATGTCATGGAGTCACTCACATGACGTCCACCATGGCTACTCCCATGTGTGGAAAGAACATCTCATAAGGGCTTTCACCTCATATTTCTTCGTCTCAGAGAAATATGCATTTTAGCATATAGTAAGAATCACCGATGCTGAGGCTCCCTCTCTCAGCAAGAGCAACATTCTCCACAACCCCAAGCTTGCCTCAAAAATGTAAAAAATTTCACCCGAGAGAAAGGCTTGGTGAGAATGTCAGCTGTATGTTCATCAGTGCAAATATGCTCGAGTTGAATAGCTTTTCTCAGCACCATATCTCTGATGTAATGATATTTGATCTCCACATGTTTTGTTCTATCATGAAACAATGGATTCATAGAAAGCTTCACACGAATTTGATTATCACAGTGAATCATAGTTGCCTCTAATGCTTGACCAAACAAACTTGTAAGTAGCTTTCGAAGCCACACTGCTTCTTGAGCTGCTATGCATGCTGCAGTGTATTCAGCTTCTGCAGTGCTTTGAGCCACAGGGGTTTGCTTCCTGCTACACCAAGAAATCATGGCAGACCCTAAACTAAAGCAACATCCAGAAGTGCTTTTCATATCAGTTACACTCCCAGCCCAATCAGAATTAGAATAACCTTGTAAATTTAGATCTACATCTGAAGCATATCTCAAGCCATATCCAATTGTGCCACGCAAGTATCTCAAGATATGCTTGGCTGCAACTACATGAGTTTGTCTTGGTTCACACATGAACTGACTAAGAGGACTTACTGCATAACAAATATCTCGTCTAGTATTCACTAGATACATCAAAGATCCAATCAGTTGTCTATACATGGTGGAATTTACCAAATTAGAGCTAGCTGTAGCGACTCTCAACCTCTTCAAATTTGTTTCCATGGGAGTAGATATGGACTTGCAATCCAACATCCCAAACCTCTTCAAGATATCTATGGAGTATTTCCCTTGACTAAGAATAATCTCATTGGGTCTTTGCCACACTTCCAGTCCTAGAAAGTAATGCATGAGACCAAGATCCTTCATCTCAAACTTGGAGGTTAAATCTTTCCTGCATTTGACAATGAGACTATCTTCTCCAGTAAGAAATAAATCAACATAAATAAACAAAATTAAGACTTTACCATTAACTATCTTGAAGTAAAGATTTGAATCTGCATCATTCTTGGAGAATGCCAAGCTCATCAAGTATTGATCAATCCTTTTATACCATGCACGAGGTGCTTGCTTAAGGCCATGCAATGCCTTCTTCAATCTGCATACATGAGACTCCTTCCCATGAATCATCAAACCATCTGGCTGCTCAATAAACACTTCTTCAATTACACCATTAAGAAATGCAATCTTTACATTCATTTGATGTAGCTTCCAACCTTTAGCTGATGCAATAGCAATATCAGTCCTAATAAATGTATAATGAGCTATAGGAGAAAACGCCTCATCATAATCTTTTCCCTCCTTTTTAGAGAAACCTCTTACCACAAATCTTGCTTTGTACTTCTCAATGCTTCCATCAACTGCATGCTTGATCTTGAAAAACCACTTGGAAGACGCAACTGATTTTTCTTTAGGCCTTGGTACAACATCCCAAACATCATTCTTGATGATAGACTGATATTCTTCTAACATAGCATCTCTCCAAACTTGCTGATTGAATGCTTCCTCAAAGTAAGAAGGCTCAGATTCAATGATATGACTCATTAATGCCACATATTCTGAAAATTGCTGCAGTCTCTTGCTTTCTCTAAAAGTGCCACAAGGAGCTCCATAATTTTCTGCCTCTTGCATAGTTTGTGTAGCCCATAGAGGTCTCTTTCTACCTGAAGAAATGTTACTTGGCCCATCGGTTGGTTCTATGGGATTAGTTGAATCAAATGTGTCTTCTAGTTTAGTGGACTCCCTCTAAATCTCAGGAGAATGATCAAGATAAATGTCCATATTCTGAGGTGTCTCTTGCTCTTTGTTGTCTATCTCTATGGAAGACCCTTTTGATCTTTTGAAGGCAACTTCCTCTTCAAAGATACATCCATGCTGATCTCAATTTGTTTCTGCTCTAGAATGTAGACCATGTAGGCCTTAGAAGACTCACTGTAACCCACAAATATACCCTTCTTGCTTGTTGGTTCTAGTTTAGATCTTTAATCTTTAGGTACATGAATATAAACAGGACTACCAAAAATACTTAAGTGACTAACTTTAGGTTTGACACCTGTGAAGACCTCTTCACGAGTCATATTTTTTGATATTTTATGAGGACTTCGGTTCTGAATATAGACAATAGTTTTGGAAGCTTCGGCCCAAAGAAACTTTTGTAAATTTTGATCATGAATCATGGCTTTGGCTGCCTCGAGTATGGATCTGTTTTTCCTTTCAGCAACTCCATTTTGCCGAGGGTTGTATGGGACACAAAACTCCCTTTTAAATCCTGCCTTGATGTAGAAATTTTGAAAGCCTACAGAAGTGTACTCTCCTCCATTATGAGATCTCAAGAGCTTGATCCTTTTTCCGGACATGTTTTCAACTTGAGCTTTGAATTCTTTGAATCTATGAAGTACTTCAGATTCCTTAGATTTCAAGAAATAAATCCAAGTCTTTCGAGAATAGTCATCAATGAAAATTACATTAGACCAAAATCCACTCAAAGAAGCCACGAACATTGGTCCCACATAAATCAAAATGAATCTAGATCTAAAACTCCTTTTGTTCTACTTTCACTACTTAGAAAAGAACTTCTAGCATTCTTACCTAGTGCACATCCTTTGCAAATGCCATCATGCTCCTGACTGAGTTTTGGTAAACCAGTCACCATCTTCTCCATGCATGGAAGAGCTTTGAAGTATAAGTGACCAAGTTTCCTATGCCATAGCTCACTTGAATTGATGGAGCCATGCAGTAATGCTTGAATTGACGAAGAGAAAGTTTGTATAGACTCGCTTGACAAACACCAATCACAAGGGTAGATTTGATGCTAGTGGTCTTTGGCCAAGCAAGAACTTTTCCTTCAAAAAATGCAACTTGATACCATTTGTCCTCCAATGCTGAAATTGAGACCAAATTTCTTTTGATTCATGGAACAAACAAGACCTCACTCAAATGAAGAGGAATACCATAATCTAGATGAAGAGAAGTGACCCCAACACCTTTTATTGAATAACTTGCATCATCGCCAATTATTACTTGTAAATTGGTTTCTCTTTCTACCAAATTAGAAAGATGCTCTCGATATCCTTTAATGTAACGTGAAGCACCAATATTAATCAACCAAGTGTTGTTGTTGGTCGGAACGTTGCTAGACAGAGCTGAGATGAAGAGAAATCCCTCTGAGTTATCACCAGATTCCTTTTTAGGTGACATCTCATCAACATTTGCAAGAGCAGTACAATGTTTAGATTTTTTACACAATCTCGAGCAAAGTGACCATACTTGTCACAATTGAAACATTGAATGTGAGAGAAATCCTTCTTTGGTTCAGGAGCTGAATCAGAATTTCTATCTCTATTTGAAAGATCCCCAATCCCGGTGACCTTGGAATTTACTGTATGTTTTAGAATTTGAATCTTTGACTAACGTTTGGTATCTTTGAATGGCCTTGGCTGAATTCTGATTTCTTTGCTTTTTACTTGTGTTTTTTCTAGTTTTTGGAGTTTTTCGAAAATAAAACAATTGCAAAACAAATGGAAAACAAATAGCATTTAAGAAATGTAAATCCTGTTGCAATTCTTATTATTGCTGAATTTTGAAATAGTACATACCTGAATCCTTTAGAAATCTGATATATTAGCTTCAAGAATAGATCAAAACAAACATACAATATTTTCCATCACACGAATAAATGCCAGCTACATGGAAATGCTTGATGCCCAAATCTGAAGATGCTGTAAATAATCCACCAAAGCGTCAATGAATGCTAAACCGCCCAGTAATGAGTAAAGGGCTTTCTCTAAACCCCACGTGAGCTGCTGGAATGAAATGCCTGCAGGCAATAAGCTGGCCGCCAAGCTGAAAGTAATTCTCTTGCCCCAATTTCAATGCCAATACCAAATCAATCACTTTCTCTGTCAATCCAAATGCAATGAAATACCAATCCAATCACCAGAGACTTGCTGAGTTTTGCGTCCCAACAGTCCAGACTTGAGGGTTTCGTCCCAAGCCACAAATCGCTCTCCAGAGCAATTTCACAATTCAAGAGTTTCCAAAATGTCAAAAAGGTAATGAACAATTAGGTCTTCATCTCCTTATAACTCTTCCCAAGTGCAAATCGAACCCTAAATGAGAATTACACTTTGCACTTTATAATAAAATAACATTTTCCAAATAAAAGCGTCCAAGCTATAGGAAAAACATTACTTTATTAAAATGTCATAACTTAAGGCACCAAAAAGTCTCCGGATAGTGTAAATAGTTTATAATAATTCGAGACCTTTCCAACGAGCTACAACACAAGGGCACACCTGACCAAATGAAGCCATATTCCCCTTATTACTCCGAAATGGCTATATAAATAGCCTTATTATAAATTATTTAATCGCTAACTTAGGAAATATTTAAATATATTAAAATATTTCCCTTTTTGCCTCTGATAGCCCAAACCAACCAAATAAACATGAGTTTGACCATGTCACCTATCTGTGACTGATGTCGAACGAGATGGGTCAACTGGCAGTCCCATCCCTAAAATCTAGGGATGCTCCTAGAAGTTAGGAAACCAATCTTGTCACACTGAAACTGACACCGAGGGGTCATGAATAACCTCACAACTGGCAATTGAACAACCTCCTAAAATTTAGGGATATCCCCTAAAATCTAGGAACTGCTCCAAACTGGCTCCAAACTGCTTGTAAAGCCAAAATCTGGTCACTGTATTCACTGAATGAGTCCCTATCCATGTCTGCTAGCCTACAAGACTCCAATGATAGGCCAACTCCTCTGTCTTTGATGTCCACTCTAGAAAGGGGACATGACACTATTCCCTTTGAAATTTTTTTTTCTCCCTTCACTTCCTTTCCTTTTGAATGTTTGAGCAACAAGAACATAATTTTCTTCATTATGAGAGCTTCGCCCATTTCCTCTTGCAGCCAATCTGGATTCCTTTTGAATGCAATCAGCTTTAAGACTATCAAACTTGAGAATTTTAGATCTTCCACAAATGCCTTGGATGGACTCCCAAGATTGAGGAAGACCATTCATTGCCAACATAACTAGGTCTCTATCTTCAACTATTCATTGCCAACATAACTAGGTCTCTATCTTCAACTATATCTCCAATGGCATGCAGCTGATCCTTTAACTCAGTAATCTTCATGATGAAGGATATGACTGACTCTCCTTTAGCCATTTTTATATGATGGAGCTGTTGTCTTAAGGCAAGAGCTCTGCTGGTATTGTTGATCTCATAGAAGTCTTGAAGAGTCTTGAACATGACTCTAGTTGACTTCATCTTGGATATGATTGGCACAAGATGATCCTTTACAAAATCTATCAAAAACCTCCTAGCCTTAATGTCATTCTTCTTCCATTGAATTTTCTCAGCCTCATCAGATGGCTTGGGCACATCATTCTCCATATATTTTAGAAGATCATTTTCTTCCAATGTAATAAGAATTCTGAATTTCCAAGATGTAAAGTTTGATGCACCCTCAAGCCTATCTTCAACCTTGAGACCATTCACCATCTTGAATGCTTAGAAAGACTTAATTAGATGAGAAGAAAACAAGAAGGCTTCGTTGGCTTAAATGAATCTGATTCTGGCTTTGCTTAAACTTGCTTTGATACCATGTTGATTTTATAGCAGAAATGAAGTAAACAACACTATACAAAAATACATAACACGACACACAGTTGTTACCTTGGGAAAACCCTCCAACTTGAGGGGAAAAAACCCAGCCACAAGAAATATCACTTTATCGAAAAAATAATAGAAGTCTGATTTTTACAAAGCTCACAAAACTGACTACAAATGAAATGCAATAACACCTTATTCACTGGTCACAATGAAAATGTCTGAGACAATAAAAAAACATCGTATATGTATGATCTCTGCAAACAAGAAAGAGTGTTTTTCACATGCAATCATGCCAACTGAAAAATGTCACCTACAGAAAATATGTGAATGCCGTTCATAAGTTTCAACAAATCTTGTGAATAGGAAGAGGTGGACTCTTCATTGTCTTTGATAATGAAGAGTCTACCATTACTAATGAAGCAATGACAATCCAAACGACGCCAATCCGTGCGATGCCAAAACAAGAAACTTCTCATCATCTTCAGGTGACCAATCATATCACGATAACCGCTTGACGTTAAAGAACTAAGACATCAAGTCATTACGTAAAACAGAGAGACAATATACTGCTGCTACATAGATGATAATTTCTGCAGTTTTTAAAGCAAAAGATTACTCCTGCAGCTACATAACCTCAACAAAACAACATTGTGAAAAAATGGGGACATCACATGATTAACACTCAAAACCAAAGAGAACTACATCCTCTCGTAAGGAAGATCATAAACAACACCTTAACCAAAGACTTCAAGGGTCCATGTCAACCGTGTCCAATCACATGTAGATAACAATCTTTTGTCAATGATATCAACAATGTCAATGAACTCTCACATAATAGAAGCTACTAATGGCACCAACAAACATTGCAGAAAATCATCCATCTCCTAATCAAAGATTATTCATGGCTCTCACATAGTTAAAATACACACGACAACAACAACAACTTTAAAAGAACCAAGATTTTGAATCATGAAGATAGAACACACTATGTAACTACACAGAGCTCCTAGTGAAAGTGACTCTGTAATGTCCCTATTTTCAGGTTCTCTTGTAGTGTAGATGATGTTGGCCTTCTAGGTTGGTGTCAGCAGGATGAGAGGTGTATTTTGATGTCGCTAGTGTGTTTAACTTTAGATGGATTAATGGAGTTGAATGACACTTTGTGGAATGATTTCAGACAACTTGTCGAGAACTTAATATTTTTTGTGAGTGTTAGTTTGGAGATCGATTGGTCAGTTGGGAGTTTTGGCTGACTTTCTATTTTTTGTATTTGCTAGTTTTAGCAATTACTATTTATAGTAACCACTTTTTTGACTGCTGGTCTTAGCTTTGGTCTCCGCTGAGCTTCAATATGCAATTTCTTCAGTTTTAGGCTTTGCATAGCTATTGCTATATTTAGTAAATGCTTTTTTTAGCATTGGGTCTTGGCTTCTTTCTCCTCTCAATTCAGAGTGTAATGGTTTCCAATTTTGGCCTCGGTGAGTTTTAATGCTTCCAAAAACATATTTGATTTTTATCATTGTCTTTTACACAGTTGCTTTATAAAGTGTATCCCTTGTGCTATGCCTAGTAATGTGACAACTTAAAGTCTTTTTTAGAAAGGGGCCAATTAAACATCCTATTGTGATGCCAAGGGAGATGGAAGTTTAATATTTTGAAGATTATTTCATACTTCCCAAAAGGTGATGCCAAGAAGGAAAAAGGGAATAAAGTAAATTTGGATGTTATTTTTGAGAGCTCCATAAAGTTCGAGCCTTTTGGGGTTGTTTTCATGTGCCTTGTAAAGTTGGTTTTGGAGGGAAAAGAATTGAAATGGAAAAAAGGTTGCCCTAATTCTCCTCTCTTTGTATTCTCATTTTGACCTCTCATTCGGCATGCTTGCTTTTGACTACTTATGGTTATGCTGCCAGAATCCTTCTAGAATTAATCTTTGCTGGTTGGAGGACGAAAACCCTCTACCAGATAGCTCGTTTCAGTGGTGAGAGATCCACCCTAGCTGGTTGGTGTTCAAGTTTCCAGATTTATCAGTGGTTTTGACTTGTTGGGTGATTTCAGGGTTGAATAAGATGAAGTCATTTACTTTATTTTTGATGTGGGTTTGTTGGTTATGGTGTGGAGTATGGTTTTATTGAGATTGGATTGAGTTTTGGTGAGTTTAATATCATTTTCTCAGTGCTGGTGTAATTTTATTGAGTTATGAAAGCCCTTTTTTCTGAGTAGCAGGAATCAAAGGTTTACTCATAGAAGGCTATCATTCTTGGTATTATTTCTAAGTTTTGCTCATTGTTGGGTACCCCAAATAGAACACTCATTCAGCAGATCTGGTGAAGAACTTAATTATCTAGTCCAATCACCCCTTTACTGGGTGCCATACTTCCTTGCTAGCACGTGGGTATTGAAGGAAGTTCTAAATCTGCACTTCTGAGCATTCATATATGGTTGGTAATGGAGTTTTAGTTTTCTGATTAAATTCAAAGATTGTTGGAACAGATTTGGAGCTGTGTGAAGGCATAAATAACTTTTCCAGAATTTGCCTTTGACATCCTTGGACATCTAGTTGGGATTGGACTGTTTTTTGAGTGTTATTCTTCACTTTTGGGAGTCTTTATCAGGTCTGCAAATTAATTGTTAAGTCTGATTAATGGAACATTGTTCTTATAACTTGTTTTGTAATGTTTATATATTACTCATGAAATTTGAATGGTGAATTCTTGTAATCAGCTCTTATTATTCTATGCTATTGTATTGGTGGGTGGTGAAAGCACCAAGGCCTTCCCTTTCTTCTAGTCTAGTTGCAATCTTCTTTGTTATTCTATGCTATTTTATTATTGGGTGGTGAAGGTATGAAGCCCCCACCTTAATCTAGTATGTTATTGAATGTATTTAGTTATTCGTTTGAGGATTATCTTAAAAACAATCTGAAACAACAAACAGCAAATTAGTTCATTGGAAGACAAGCACGCAACAAACACTTCCAAAAAGAACCAGGGGTGGTTATTATAGTGGTAAGCAAGTTTTTCCCGCCAGTCTATTGGGTAGTAGTCTTTTATTGCATTCAATAGTTGCATATCAGAATGGGATGAAAATTAAATGTCAGGATGGACATGATGTCACAATTCATAGACAAATTTGTTTAGAGCATGACATAGGGCAATCAAACACATGTTGGTGAACCTATTTGCACCACACAACATATTATCAATGAATTTAGGAATGCTTTGGCAAAATATGACATTCATCCTGTTGTGATCAAACATCCTTGGTCATTTGATGACTACTGGTATTAGAAGAGTCAAAAAATTAGGAAGAGAGTGAAGGTAGACTTGCCCAGCTCTAAAGCTTTCAGAAGAATGATTTATTTTGAGACTAGGAGCAAGTGAATGAAGAGGAGTTTTAAAGCAAAAAAAATGGAAGAGAGATTGCCTTGAAACATGATGACTTTGAGTTTCAAGATAACTCTTTGGTTGTGCATGCAACTACTGTGGTTGAGGTTGTGTATAAAGAAAAGGTCAAAACAACAGCCTTTGTTTTGAGTTCAGACATTTCTAGTGAGGTTGGTCCAGATGGATACAAACTGGATATCTATAATGAAATGACCCTAACTGGTCATCTACTAACTTTCTCAACCAAATCACATGCAGATTCGAAAACCAATAAAGCATGCAAGTATCCAACAGATAAATTCGAATAACCAGTAGATATAACTTTATTAACTTTCTCAGAAATACGGTTTTGTATTATACATCAGCAATACACAAACCCAACATTACAATATTCAATCCAATCCGAAATACAACAAAGAACAGTAAGATTGGATAATGAAGAACTTGATATAACAATGACGAACTCTAGATGAATCCGCACCAGGATGAATCGGGTTTCCGTCCAATCCACCAAGAAATGCTGAAGGTTTCCGTCCTCAGATTTTTGATTCGATAGCTAAAGCTTCTCGAATTCTCAAAGAGAAGTAATATTCATAAATTGAAGCATGCCCAAATGAGACTCCAAAACCTCCTCTTATGGCTGCAGCTGTGACTCTTCAGTTTCCCCACTGTGACTCTTCGTATGTCCATTTCGTCTTTTTATAAACTCACTTTAAATAAATGACTGTTGAGTTATAAAGTAAAATAATAAATAAGTGAGGAAATCATCCGGCATTAAAACGGAAGCCCAAACGAGCTCGGATGCCGTCGTGTGATAGCTCGCCGGAAAGCTCTCGATGAGACGCTCCAAGTCCACTACTGAAAAGCCGAGAATTCTGAACCCTTGCTGACTTACTATAAATAGTAAGTGCCCTGGAAACTTGCAAAACTGCACCGATTGGCCTGGAACTGAAACCACCTAGGCCGATCATCCCCTGGAACACTGCCACGCCACGGTTAGCCCTTCGGATCAGGATAAGTAGGCTAACGACACAGCTCAATATAATGTACCCCAAAAGGGGGACATTACATATAACGAGCCTATGGAGAGGAATGATTTCTGTACTGGTGAGCTGGAGAGAGGCTCATTCTTTGAGTTTACTACTCATGAGGATCTCGGTGAGTACATTTCTTTTGAATAGAGTGATCAGCTCCTTGACACTTGGGATCTGGGTGTGTTAGCGCATAAATATGATGAGGATCCTACATGGTATGAATTCCCTTTTGATGAAGATCTTGAAACAGATTCTGATTTATCTTTGCTTGAGGCTGACTTTGAGTTGAACTTTAGAGATTTTGATGATTTGGATCTACAGTATAGTATTGAAAATGATAATGGGGATGCACAAGAGATTTAGGACAGCTATGGAGCCATTGATGATAGGTGTGATAGTCCTGATTTTTGTATTCATCATAGCAACACTTCACTCTCTTTGCAAAATCAGTTTGAGGTACCCTTTGATAACCCATTGTTTGAGATGGGCATTGAAAAGATAATTGACAATCCTCTTTTTGAATTGGATGATGGAACAACTCCTGGTTGTACCTTTGCACTTGGTGAAAATAGCAAGGCATAGGGTTTGGGAGAAGATTCAGAACTTAGTTGGAGAATGGTATTCAGCTTGGTGATGATCTAAGTTCACCTTATGAGGTGATTGGTTACCCTTGTGGGAAACCATCTTATATGAAATATACAAAGAGGAGACAAACAAAGGTTGCATAGGGGGTCATATTACACAAGGAGGTATCATTATTCCTTACTACATGAGGAATTGGAAGGCAACTTGGTTATACAAATTAATGTTTTTGTTGAGAGTTATTTCCTTGTTGGTATTCATTTTGAGTTGCTTCACTCTAACATGAGGTTTGATCTTGAGTTTTGGAATTGGTGAAAAAGTGGGACATTTCATACTTTGTTTGGGTTGATTGTTGAAATATAGCATCGAATTGATTGATATAATTATATTAATCTAATAGTCGATTATATATATATATATATATATATATATATATATATATATATATATATATATATATATATATATTAAGAACATTTGATATTTGTATATGTTACAATATAGTTAATATTACCAATTGGTTATGAAGGGTCATGACCCTACGTAGCATAAGCCACGTATGGTCATGGCTCTTCAAGACATGACTATTCAATGGATATAAATGCATATTGATGGCTGGTGAAAAGATCAATCACAATGGTAATCTATTTCAGTACAGCCTCGTATATATTCTCTATAAGACGATCTGATTTTCTCAACATGATATCAGAGCCTAACCTATAAGAGAATAAAATATATTCAGAAGGCAAATTGTTTGTTTGCATGACATCATTCTTCAAGTACAGGAGCGTATCGGAATTTGGATTATGAAGGATTGCCAATATATATTTGCTATGGGAGGGTTTATAAACCTTCGTTGGAATCTTATAATATGCGTCTCATGGTTTGGCTGGGCAATGGCTAAACGAAAGATGCAAGTAAACAACAACAATGAACAATTAGGAAATGAGGAAATATATTTGATACGGCAATGCTCACCCAAATAATACTCATCGACCCAAACAACTTAGCATTCGAGCAAGAAAATGTTAGCACCTGGTAAACTACGCAGAGGATAAAATTTTTTTAGAGAACATACGGACAATTACGGATAGCGTTATCTGTAGATACATTGCCCGTAGGACCTGCACTGGTGGTGACATACAAGAACCAAGGTTTGGATCACTTCCTCCAGGCTTGTTTAAAGTTCTGCCCTGAAGGTGTCGTGAGAGTGGGTTGCAGAAGCACAGACCCAACCTTAGAAAGGTTCAATTTGTTTTCATTACTACCCAAGTTTGATGAATTCACACCGGATTTATTTGACAACACAAGAAAACTAGACCGCGCTCAAAGAGATCAAAGAGTCCTCCAATCAGAAATCATAGACGCTAACACAGTCAGCAACTTTGTCTCAGCCACACGAATAGAAGACAAGAGTCTGATCAAGCATCCAAACAGGAATATTCAACGGAGATTCAAAAAGTCTTTCACTAAAGCAAATTGACCAAAGGGAAATACGTACCAAAAATATAGCTCGGGGAAAGATCATGATCTTTTCAATATACACGGTGGAATAGAAGTGTGAATTCTCACTCTTTCATCGTAGAACAAACAATACAAGAAGCGGTAAGTGGACAGATCAGAAAAGTCTGTAACTATATCATCATAGCCAATAAAGAATCATATATCTCGTGTTGCTGTAGAGATATATTCTCCATGTAAGTCAAATTTCATACCAAGCATCAAGTTGCCAACATGGAGTCTTGTGTAGGTAAAAAGACTAATGCCTCCTAAATATTGCTCTGGTAATTATAGAGACAATTACCGTATTTGAAGGTGGCTGTAATGGAGGAGCATGTTTAGAAAGACATTGACTGGAAATAAACAGTGCATGATTTTATCCTTAGTTAGATCGTGCTCTTGAAGCAATAATCTTTTTGGCACAAACCAGCGACATATAATTCAAGATTGCTATAAGGTACCGTACATACATTGTACAGGAATAAAGTTCAGATCAGACAATCACTATAAGAAACTCATAGTACATACTTTATATTGGAATTTAAATTACATATCAGAAGTGTAAAACTGATATAGATCAAAAATCATTCTTGCATAAATCATACATCAAATATAGCAGTGACCTCCATTTATTTGGATAACAACAAAATCAATTACATTTTGACAACTACACCAAGTTGCGGATAGATATATAATTGCAGATCACATAAGGTCGTAGTATATAAATCGTAGCATATTATTTGTCACAAACTTACATTGAAGAAGGATCACGTTATATAGCTACAGGATCGCATCAAAATAAAGTATAAAATACAAGGGAAGACATCAGGTCTTATTTGCATATTGGTTGATCGCTGCTGGATAAAGGTCACAGAGAACCTCTGTTCACTACGGAAGTTTGTGGATATGTACATATTTCATTAGTAGGTTGATATAGGGATCTTGTGATTGTGCTCTACGGGATGCACATATTGTTGAAGTTTACTAATGTTTTGATATCTAGGAGGTATGGATGATATATGTATTATGCAATGGAGTGGAGAACAGATTGGAGGGTGATACAAATTTAGATTGGTTAGAACAAAAGAGGGAGATCAAACTTACTCTGATAATTATTGAAAACGACAGAACATTCGACCAACATATCTGCATATTTGAATTAGCATAGAAAAACATTTTTGAAAGCATTATAAATTGGTTACACACATCATTTATATCATGCATAGCATCATTTTATGAAGTAAGAAGGATAAATTAAGGTAATTGTCGTAACTATTTAAGTTATAAAGAAGGACGATGGATACGAGTATCATATTAATGGGCTCACCTTACGAAAGGAAATACTTGAAAATATTTGAAATTTAAGGACAAAAGCATATGAAATTCAGATTCAGAGAAAGTCTGACATTTTCAAGAGGTCAAGAAGTTGATGAACTTGAGCTTCAGAGAGAGCATATGGTTCAGTTAACTTATGACAATCTCAATCGTATTGATTGAGAGGGAGTTCACTATTGAAAGTAAAACAATTTTGAGATTTTAGTAGTGGGAACTCGTGGATAGAATCACCGATGAGATGCACGTGGATAGAATACCTGATTAAGGCATTCCATACTAGAGGTCTTTATTATCTTCCCTCAAGTCCAAGAGGGAGTGTTAATATTGTGGCCTTGGAAAAGATCAAAATGCATCTTATGCTAGCCGATGTAACCTTATGACTATTCAGATTATTCATATTGGTTCTCTCAGGAAGGAAGGTATGAAATGACATCCTGTAGTGACATTGAGTTGAGTATATAAACAGGGTATGCCTTCGTGACAGATGGAGAAGTTAAAGGATCTGCATCAGTGGACATTCAAGGATCTTGATTTAGAGGGAGTAGACCATGTTTTGTTGGTTCTCTAGTAATCAAGAAATTTTTCTTGTAGCAAAGAATTATGATCATTATCATGTGAGAAGGCTATATGTTAGAGGGAGAAGCTAGAAGATCAAAATAAGTTGGCACCCCAGGATCTTGGTCATACAAAGTCAGAGGTAGTGTACCATGTCAAGATGGTGTATACTTTGTAAGCTCAGAATTCACCAAGACTATGAGATAGTGCAAACAAATGCAATTCAGTCCAAAGGTACATCCTCACTAAAGAACAAACGGCCGATATTCTTACCAAGCCTCTTGCTAGAAAGAAGATTGTGTACTTTCAAATAACCTTGGTATGTTGAGGAATAAAGCATTAGCTAAAAAGAAGTTTTTAGCTTCAGTGATCCATCATTTTGTATCGTAAATGATTCTTGTCCTTGATAAACAAGTCTAAGGTGGAAACCTTGGTTTCCACTCTCTAGGATGATCCATGGTGGATCCACCCTCTGAGAAGAGTCAAGGTGGATGTCATATGTGTGACTTTATGGGTTCATTCATTTTGTCTTATATTATGAAAGGTGACGATCTTTCATATGTGTTGGGTTACTATTGCTAGGTGACGACTTAGACAATAGCTTAACCCAGTGTTAGGTATGACTATGAATTGTAGTCACTATTCCTGACACTAAATTTTTGAGTTGTTAAATCCAGTTTTGAATTGGTCGGGGATTATAACAACATGTAAATCAAGTTTTGATTCGGATTGCGCCGAGTATCTTGATTGTTATCACTAAATCTAGTTCCGAATTGGTCGGGGATTGCGATAACTCTTCTATCAGGATGAGTACATCATGATGATGTCCCAAGCTGTGTCGGATATCTTGATATGAAGTTGTGTGTAAGTTATCATTTAATCTAGTTCCGAATTTACTCGGGGATCATGATAACGAATGGTTCAAGTTTTGATCCGGATTGTGTCGGATATCTTGACACCTATATTTATCATTAAATCCAGTTCCGAATTGGTCGGGGATTTTGATAAATTTCTTATCAGGTTGAGTTATGTTCCGGATTATGCCGGAAATCCTGATTCAAAGTGGTTATGTGTTATTTAAAAGAAATCTAGTTCCGAACTAAGTCGGGGATTTCAATAACACTCACTTCTTGTGAATATCAATCTCCTCTCGCTAAGAGGGAGTGTTGAAATATAGCATCGAATTGATTGATATAATTATATTAATCTAATAGTCGATTATATATATATATATATATATATATATATATATATATATATATATATATATATATTAAGAGCATTTGATATTTGTATATGTTACAATATAGTTAATATTACCAATTGGTTATGAAGGGTCATGACCCTATGTAGCATAAGCCACGTATGGTCATGGCTCTTCAAGACATGACTATTCAAAGGATATAAATGCATATTGATGGCTGGTGAAAAGATCAATCACAATGGTAATCTATTTCAGTACAACCTCATATATATTCTCTATAAGACGATCTGATTTTCTCAACATTGATGAATAGTAATGCATGCCTTGCTTATGTAGTTGGAGATGTAGTTTCTTCATGTGATATATTTATTCTTGTAGACTTCTACATTTTATATTTTGAAAGGTTTCCAAACCTTGTCCTTGAGCTTGCTGAAAATTTCAGAACAACAAGTAAAGGAACTTTCCAGCTTGTGTCTTATGTAGCTTTGGAGAAGGGACACAAATATGATATCTACATACTTGACAATCCATCCTTTGGATTGAGTGATGTTATATATTATGCTAATCATTCTTTGGGATTGGTTTTGAAGACAACTATTGCTCCTTGCACTTCAGTTGTAGATGCTTTCATGGATGGGCTACAAGGGATTAATAAAGAAGCCACAAAATTCCATGATGTGTATTTTGTTTTGGATGGCACTTGGAGTTGTGTTGTGCACCTTTCTAGGAACATATGGAATTTTTCTTGCAGTGCAGCCTTTTTTATCTGCAACAACAAGTCTTTTTCACAGACTTACCAAGTTTGTGGCAAAAACTCGGCGAGTAAATCTGGCAAGTAAGTGCAGCAAATACTCACCGAATTGGTGAGTACACACCAATTAGGCCATCACTGGGACAAAGATCTTCATAACTATTGGAGGAAACAAAAATTAGGAATAACTTTGTTTCCACAAATTGTCCCAATGAAATGTCCTAAGACCAAGTGCAACCTGGAGAAGCTTTTTTGCTGAAGTATAGCTGTAACATGCTTCTATTTCCTCCATAATAACCCCAGATTTTCTCTTGAAATTCTTTAATTCTGGTATGAAATTCCTCTAGATTTCCACACTAAAAAAAGATATCCATGTAAATTTCTCAACATTACAGCTGTAATTCCTCCATAACAACCTCAATATTTTCCTCTAAATATTTGAGTATCTGCTCTATTCTTCTGATGCAAAATTTCTCTCATTTCCCACATTAAATGAAGGAATGCCTTTAAATTCCAATGGAAAGAGGGGTGTTTTGTCTTTCTTGTCCCCCAAGAAATGAAATAATGATCAACACAAATGTATGCTTTTGATTTATTGTTGAACTTCTTGGAAGGTGTGTATGCTAAGGAGAGAAGCATTCTGGCCATTGTCAGGCATGCCATATTCTGTGAAGAAAGAAACAAGGAGCAAATTGTTCCTGACTTCAATTTCTGTTGTTGGAAGAAAATACTATTTATCCAATTTCCGGTGTCCTATGCAAACAGTTTGCAATCCCATGAGATTCATTCCTAGGATTCATTGAAGAATTTCCCTGAAATGCATATTGAACTTCAAAGTTTATACTTTGAGAGGCAGGTAAAGGTTGTTCAAAAACATAGGGGGAGCTTAAGCTTTTTATTCAAGATGGAGGATAAATGTCATGGACTAGGATATTTCTGAAGTTACAAAAATGTGTGTATTAGTTTTAAATTGTTTTAATTATAGTTTAGAAAATTAAATACCATATATGGAGTTTTAGAGGCCTAATTTTGATTTAAATTAAGTCAAATTTGAGTCAAATTAAAAATAAAATATTGTGATATTTTTTGTAAGATAAGTCATGATATAATCTGGCTGATATAAGGGTGTAAAAACATTTTATATCCATTTTGATGAAAAGTACATAAGGCACACGTAGTGACCCTAAAAGATTGTGCGTGTGATTCATCACAATTTTCTTTTCTTCCTTATTACATTATGTTCAACATGTTTTCATTGCTATGGTTTTGGGGGAAGTCATTTCTTTCCATTGATTGACTTTATAGTTTTTTAACTTATATGTTGTTTTCTTTGTACATTTGCAATATGCTTGATTCGAGAGGGAATATTTCCTTTTGCTTCTTGCATATTAATATTTTTTGTTGGAGGTATTGTGCCCGTCACTATTAATTTTCTCACAAAGTCAGACAAACTGATTAGTGGGAATTATGCATATTGGAAAAGAATGTAGACTACACTCATTTTTAATAAATGATGAAAACAATGCTCATTATTCCTAGAGGTGCCACTGCAAACATGATCTTTGCTTTGGAAAAATAATTTATTGGCCTGAAATGTTCATGTACATTTATTTTGAAGTCAATCATACAAGTTAGGAAAATTAAGTAAGTTTCTAATTTCCTGAAGCAAGCATGTGAGAACTTCTTAAGTACTCCAATATTTTGTGAAATCCAATAAAAATAAATTTTGAAGAAAGATAGAAGACAAAATATTGATACAAAAAGTTGAGTTATTTTACACATGTTGAACAGCTAGTATTTGATCGGTTTGGTTATGGTTGAAACAATTTGACATTTTCAATCAGGCTTGAAATCATTTTGTGAAATCCAGAGCATTTGGACAAGTTTGATTGGTTGAAGTCATTCAGTACAAGGAAACCCAACAAACTTTATGGGAATTTTAAAAATTGAAGCATGTGAATTCCCATTCATTTGGGTTTAGATAATGTGCGGGCTCCTCGATTGCCATGTCAAATTCTTGTACAAATATACCTGTTGGGAGTCTTGTAATTTCATTGATTGAGTGCTAGTCTTTCTCGGCCCCTTCACTGAGTGCTTAAGGAAGTGGGAATTTGTGTAGGCTTTTTATTTGTTTTCATTAGGTTGTTATCTTCTCCTACACCTAGGCTTAACTTGATTAGGCTTGTCTTAGAGTAAGTCATGGGAGTTGAGTTAGCATCTTGTCCCCTATTTTCCTAGCACGTCAATAAATAAATAAATACTAATGCTAGCCTATTACCTATTCTCTCCATAGGCTAAAGCATTAAGTTAATAAAGGGGGTTAAATTAAATAAAAGGAGGAAAAAGCTGTAGTTATTGCTGATATGATTTTAATTATTTGTTGGCAATTATTAAAAAGGGGCCAACTTAAGTTATGACTTAAATCTTTCTTAGGCCATAAGGGGGTGAATTATTAAATGTGGCACAAATACTATTATTTGCCTAAGTTGCTAAATATAAAAGAATTAGAAAAAGGAAGCCAATGGCTTTTTGGAGGTTCTATAAAGAAGTTTAATGGGGAATAATTGTTCATTCTATCTATCAATGAATCTTTGTTTATGAATTTTGCTCAGCAAGAATCGAATTTTGCTTTTCAAGACAAAAACCCTCGAAAGGTTCATGCTTGGACGCAACCCCAATTAAATGCTGAGTTCTTCAACCTATCGGGAGACGTTAATGGTGCCTAGGTCTATGTATGGGAACTGAGATAGTTATTATCTGCTGAAGAAATAGCAGAAATCTGATCGGCCTTCAATAATTCCATTTCTTTCCTTGGCTAATCAGTCAATAAGTTTCAGCAGATTCACAGGAAGTTACAGTGATCCGTTATAGAGGAAATTGGTATGTAAAAGCTTAACATTAATATCAATTCTTGAAATTACAATTGCTGCAAACAAAATCTGTTGGTAATGTAAATCAGAACTTTCTTAACTTTTTGACGTAAGTAATTACATTGCATGTAAGATAAAACCCCCAATGTTTGCATGAAAGCTCAGATTTCCTTAACTCTTGTTATTTAATTATTTGTGAAAAATCCAAGAGATTTATGTTTTTCTCATAAGAATAGCCAGATAGGATATTTCACATCTTCCATAGGAGTTAAAATTTCCTGTTCTTGATATTCATGTGTTACACTTCCTAATGGTTGTATATTCTATCTCCTGTCTTTCACATATCCTATATATGTACTCACTTGCATTAATTGCATAGTGTGAGCATTTGAATTTATCCGGCTAACTTATTGCGTTACTTTTTATGTGCATCTTGTATATTGATTCATTGAAATAGCTTTATTCTCCCTTTGTGGTTTTTGGGTCATTGATTAGGATAGCAATTTTGTGGTGAACTCTGATACACCAAGTGTTGGTTATATGTGCATTATGGAAAATCTAACCTGGTACTAGAGCCATTGTGCTTAGGTTAGTCCATTTTTTATTTTGTTTTTGAGAACACTAGGTTTTTAGGTTTTCAATAGTGAATGGTGCAATAATTTTGATCTCACTTTTGTATGTGGAAGGATCATAATAGTTAGTTTTTGTTTTTTGGGTGCTTGATTTGCATTAATTTTTATAGGCTGCATACATTTTGAAGCTCTTTGGTGAGCTTTTGAACTCATTGTTGATTTTGGAGGCATTGAAAAAGTTTGGTTTGATTGTCCGTTAGTTGAAATTGAAGCATTTTGCCTTAGGACTTGTTGATGTGAGTTTTGTTCCACTACAACATGCATAATTAAACACTTGATGTTTCAAAGTGAAACACTAAATGTCCAATCCTCTCTTGAATAAAGACACTTCTTATGCTAAGACTGCAATGAAAGATCATAAGGTGACTTCAAGGTTCCTTTCTCAATGTGGATACTCGCTCAGTTGAAATGATGTGATTTGTTGGATCACTAAATGGACTTAACGCTATTTTCGAAGACTTTGTCAACTTGATTATGTAGATTTGGTTTCACAATGTGCAATGAAAATATATTTTGATCTTTCCAACTCTTGAAATTCATCATAAACTTAAACTTGCAATTCTAACTACTACTACTACTACCTAAGGATGCAAGGAAATGTGAATACACTTGGACTCTACTAGATGTAGTCTTGTCAACGACTCCAACCACCTAGTGCAAGCTTCTAAGGTGTATCCAAATGATTTTCAATTCAATACTCTTTCTTAAATCCCATCAATGGATGCAAATTAAAGATCAAGTAAAAATTGAAGTTGAGTGCATACAAATCCCATTTGACCACACAAGGAAAGACTCACAATCGGTAAGTAGCTAGTGGTTTGGTCTATGATCAAGTCAAGCAAGTATGCATTTACAATTACTCTTATCCAACTAAATTACTCAAAGCAAATTCTAACTTAACAACTTGAAAACAAATCTATTCTAAGTGAGGAATGTAGATCACCATGCAATACCTCCAATTTGATCACAATAATTCACTATGCAAGACACACCAATGAATAATAGAGAAAATTTTGGTAGTATTTTAGAAACAATTCTTCCTTACAAATAAGGAGAGCAAGCCTTATATAGCTTGTGGAAATAGTCTTCTCCCAATCTGGCATGTTGTCTTGTACTGAAGCCATGAAAGATGTGAAAGCTGCAAATTTTCTCAAGTGCTCCCTCTTGATGGCATTGCAATCTTCAATGCTGAGAGTCTTCAATCTTTCCTTCAATGTTTCCAAATTCATAATTTCTTCTCTTTTCTCATCAAATCGAAATGTTATTGCCACTACTTCCTTGGCCTCTTCACGAATTGCGTGGATGTTGGAAGTGAGGTGCTAACAATCTTTCCATATCTAATTGCCTGAAAATCAAAGCAAAATACCATTTATTAACATCTTTTATTCCATTTTCTTTTATCACTAGGTTCTTCTCCAACAGCTGTTCAAAAATTTCTATCATTGCTTGCAACTGAGGGATTGTTTTCTCTCTGATGAGCCGAAATTCTTCCCAAAGTGCATCCCAGTCTTGGAGTCTTGCTCTAATTGATGTGAATGCATGATACTGTTTCAAGAATCCTGGAAGGCAATTACTTCTTGCATAACTTCTTCCATCCATGCCTTCGATTCTTGGAATGACATATTCAAGCTCTCCAAATTGTATTCTCCGAATCTTCTAGTCTCCTCCTTGTCCCTTTGCTGAACAGGGTTGAGTATATGCCTGAGGTATTCTCCGAATCTTCTAGTCTCCTCGTATTTCTTCTTCTTGCCAACCTCTTTATTCACTCTATCCTGGAAAACTTGAATGACACCATGTGCATCTTCAAATTCTTGACTCTTTGTTGTAACTCCCATGTCATGTTCAATGATCTCATAATCTTGGGGGAGGATGTTGTCCCTTGTCTTATCTCCTTTTGGAATGGCAATCTGGATCCTGCGAGTTCCTGAATCATCTTCTAATGACTTTAGCTAACCTCCTTGTAAGCTGACTTTCCTTTTCCTTCTCAATATTTTGCACAATGTCTTCAATATTTTCAATTGGTTCTGGATCCACAATCTCCTTTCCATGTAATATTTCTCTTAACCAAGCAGGTGTTGTGCATTCTCCTAACCCAATGTTAGGTTCTCCTTTGTTTTTCTCTTCAATTGCTATGATGGCTATATCTTCACTTGGGCCTTTGTTTGGAGGGGGAATTTCACCATCTTTAGTGATGGTCCCAACCGGTGTTGAGAGGGGAGGGGTGAATCGACACCTACTAAAACTTCAATAACAAATCTGATATAATGTAACTAAAACTGTAAGCAGAACATATTCTAGAACAAAAATAGCTATCACACAATCAAGCAATAAACAACACCAGATTTATCACGTGGAAACCCAAATTGGGAGAAAATCACAGTGTGAGTAAACCTCACAAATTTTGCACTCTTCTGAAGTGCGCCCTGTAAGGAGCCTTCCCTGTTAAAGGATTACAAACGCACTGTTAGATGCGACCCGGTTAAGGGATTTAAGAAATAAGGCCTGTTAGAACTTGCCTGGTTGGAGGACTTAGAACACCTAAACAGATGTCACCCGGTTAAGGCATTTAATACAAGGGATCTATTAATGTCCACCCAAAATACTGAGATTTCGCTATTGCAATTATTAGAGAGCAATAGAGGGTTTGATCTTTTGATGATGGCTTTGTGGAGCTTGATAAGATCACTGTTCTGTTCAACTGAGAATCATCACCAATCACTGCAGGTATGTTCTCCTTGGCTGTTGTGCTTCTTTGCACACTCTACTTTCTTCTCCTCTCTTCACCTTAGTAGCTTCTTTAGCGTACAAGTGCACTCTTTTCTTTGGCAGAATGAGGGCAAACTATATTCTTGTAATGTCCCCTTTTGGGGGTACATTATTTTGTGTCATGTCGTTAGCTTTTTTATCCTGGTCCGGAGGGCTAACCGTGGCGTGGCAGTGCTCAATGAGTTATTTGTCCTAGGTGGCTTCAGTTTCAGGCCAAACAGAGAAGTTTCCGCAGGTTTTCAGAGTACTTACTATTTATAGTAAGTCAGCAGGGTTCAAATTTCTTGGCTTTTTAGTAGTGGACTTGGAGTGTCTCGCTGAGAGCTTTCCGGCAAGCTATCACACGTTGTCATCCGAGCTCATTTGGGCCTCCGTTTTAATGCCAGAAGATTCCTCACTTTATTTATTATTTCACTTTATAACTCAATGGTCATTTTATTTAAAAAGTGACTTAAAGTGGAATTATAAAGAGACGAAATGGGAATATGAAGAGTCACAGTGGGGAAAATGAATAGTCACAGTTGCAGCCATAAGAGGAGGTTGAGAGTCTCATTGTTTATGCTTCAGTTTATGGATTTTATCTCTCATTGAGAATTCAGGAAGCTTCAACTTTCGAACTAAAATCCCGAGGATGGAAACCTTCAAGCATTTCTCGGTGGATTGGATGGAAACCCAGTTCATCCCGGTGCGGATTCACTTTAGAGTTTGCGATTGTTTTACCAGGTTCTTGGTCATCCGATCTTACTGTTATTTCTGCATTTCTGATTGGATATTGTAATTCTTGGTTATTGTATTGCTGTTGTATAATACAAAACCATATTTCTGAGTTATTTCATGAGAATGTATTTGTTGGTTATTTGAATATATCTACTGGTTATTGTTATTGGATCAACAGTTATTTGCATGTTCTATTGATTTTCAAATCTACATGAGTTTTATTGGTAAAAATCAGTAAATGGCCGGTTAGGGTCACTTCAGTGGTATTAGAGCCATGTATCTTGCCAGCTTGTGAGGTGTTTCTTGAGAAAACAAATCATATAGATACTTTCAGTTGTATCACCTGAGATTGAATATCAGTTGTATTAAAGTCTTCCAGTTTCAACTTCATTTTCAAGAAGATTCAGAATTCTGGGAGGGGATAAATAAGTTAATCTTTTCATATGAAAGAGAAGTTTTTGTCATCCTGGAAGTTTGTTATAGGAGCCCGAAATCTAGACAGGTATCACCATTGAGGTACGAGCAGTGATCACCAACTCCTTAGGAACACGACATATTGGCATCGAGTTGTATATCCATATTAGGCTCGCTTCACAGTGTCTGGACATCCGAGAACCAGTCTAGCCAGCATAGCAGTGTGTCTACCTCTAATTCTTGTTAAGAGAAGACACAGGGATTAGAGTGCAGAGAGTTTACAGACTAGTAGGGTCAACAGGGATTTTTAGCAACCGTCCACATTACATTTCTCACCACGCCATACAGGAAGCCAACATCACAAGTATATCCCGCGAACACAGCAGCGGTTGGAGACTAACCGGGCACTGCCCAGGCACGTGATAGGGACTGCAACACCTAGGCACGAGCATCCTAGTGCGCCCCGCACCCCACACCTCATCAACTGGTCCAGACGTGATTGTCTGTCACACAGCAGTCTATTACCTGGCCCGAGTGTGTATTGGAGGGTGATAAGGAGTTTGTGGAAGATACCAACGATAACACTGCAAGGAGGGAGACCCTGCAAACATACATAGATCCCGCAAGGCACACGCGACCATTGCCAATACTCACGCGACCATTGCCAATACTCACGCGACCATTCTGGGCGCCTTGATTGGTCACGCATTACCAAGAATTGCGTAGTTGGGAGAATTTACGGGACCGGGCCTCAACTTGTGTAAGATGGACGCTGGGTTGTAAGGCACTCATGTCACTGCCAACAGTGACTTCTACAGTCGTTGAGGGAAGAACAACAATCAATACTGAAGGGAGGCAGAGAGTGGTCGAGTGGAGTGAGAAGGACTGTTACGGCTCCACACCACCCCATCCTATACGCACCCACATTAAGGTGGACTGGGAGAAGATGCTCAGTGCGGGCGGTCTTGCCCAGCATGACCATCAGTCTTTTTCTAGCTTGATCACCGGTGATTGTGCCCAGCTCTTTGAATAAATGAGACCGCACAACCAAGCAGTTGGAGGCATCTCACTTGCTAACAACCGCTTATGAAGACGGGAAGATAGATTCAGCCCCGCACTTGCCAGGAGGTCCCTCATGTTGCCACTTCAAGGGTCACGATGACATGGTCATTACTGTTTTGGTTGCTACAGTGAATGTGCATCTTTCGGGAGCTAGCGTAGACACCAGGTTGGCCGAACTGTGTACTCACATTTGGTTTTGAAATTGTTTAAGTTACCAACCATTCTTAAATTTGGCTCGTTGTAAGCTTTGCTAGAGTATTGACCAGAATTAAGTTTCATTTCTTTAATATTCAGTATCTGGCTACTTTCTATGTGTATTGCAATTGGTTCAAGTACTCTCACGTTTGGCTTTATGGACGAATAAATTCACAAATTTCAATCAGCAGTGGTCACGATTTGAATGTGCTACATGTGTGTGGAATGCAAATTTATTTAATAGTAGAGGGAAGATACAATATTCAGATTTCCCCCCATGCTTACTAAACCTTGGTAAAAAGGAAATGTTAACATTCTCCTTAGCTTCAACATTACCTTCCGTTGTGTGAACATCACCAGCATACAAGATTTAACAAAAAATACAGTTCTGATCTGGTTAGAATATTTTAGTGGTTGGGACATTTACAGAATCTCAGAAAATCAGAACAGAAGTAGGACATCTGAAGGCATTCTCTGTATTTTCAATACATCAAAACAATTTCATTAAACAAGGCGCTCAGTTAAATTCCTGAATTTGCACAAGAGGTGCTGGATAATCAAAATTATTATTGTGGAGACAACAGGTTCACTGTTACAGAGTTCAATTTAGTCCTTGTGTGAATCTTGGTAAAATTTAAATAATGGAGACCTTGGAAAGTCCCATATTCTCTAAGGAATTCAATGGCACTTGTTATGGTGTGCAGCTTAGAGACATTCGGAAAGAAATGGAGATAGGAAATGACTTATGCTGCCTTGGGTGGCAATTAGAGGAGTAGAAAATTACAAGTAGCATGTTGGCCAAACTCAATGAAATAAATTCATATCTTTCCAAGATAGATCAAGCTGATTGCAGGCTTTTTAATTGGGCCATGCATCCCACAATGGTTGCCTTAGTGCAACGCAAATTTATGAGTCATCTACTTCGAGATGTTAGGCTTGCAGTTGCTTCATGTCTTAGTGAGATCACTCGTATTACAACACCTATTATTCTTTACACTGAGCACATTTGGAGATAGGTGTTACGCTGATGGTTGACAATTTAGATGGATTGAGAGATGACAGAGGTTCTACCTTCGGGAAACATTTGAAAATCTTGGAGTTAATGGCGAGCACTAGAGTTTTCAGTCACATGCTGAATCTTGGTTATGATAAAATGATTCAGCAATTATTTCAGTGTCTCCTAGACAATTACAGGGAGCGTCATCCAAATGGGGTAAAAACATGCATAAGGACTATCTTATCCTCGATCTTAGATGAGGACTATGACATATGCAAACAATTACAATCTGAATTGTTGGCAGTATGGAGAGGAGGAATAAGGTACGCATCCATGGTATATGAACTCTCAGCTGAATTAATCAAGCTTCAGGTTGAAAGATTCATGAGTTTATTGTCTGAAAATAAGTGAGTCTCATTAGGCTTATAGGTTGCAGGATCTCCGGTGATAGGCCAGGACCTAGTGAGTACAGGGCATAATTGTTTCTTATGCCAGGCGGGCTGGTCACAGGGGCATGTTCGCAAGGTTGATCAAGGGGAAGATAGATGGCAGCCTAGTGATAGAAACATTACAGTTGAGACTACCCCACTTTTGGGACATAGTGGTGAGTATTCAGAACTCTACTTTGGTGACTTGATGGCGGAGTTTGATAACTCCATGGTTATAGGTTGTGGTAACCAGTTGGAGACCTTTAGCGATTCCGGTAATGAGGAATCATGTGACTTCTTTAGCAGCACTTCACTTTTGCATCACTCGGATATGGACGACCCTTTTGGTAGTACATCTCAGGATAACACTGATAAGAAGTGTGTCTTAAAGAGTCAGCTGAAAGTTAGTGATGATGCCATTATTGCAGCACTTGTTCACCATGATAGCACTCACCAGATCATTGATGATCTGTACAAGACAGTTCAGAGGGATAGAGGGCAAGACGACCTAAGGATTGGATCCTATACTGCAGATTTACAGGGGGTCAGGACAACATTTGAGGATTGGAAATCAGAATATTTGAGACTACTTACAAACCGTGACCACTTGTTACAGGTTGCCAGGACATATGCTGAGCAGTTGAGGAATAGGGAGGTTGAGATCGATAAGCTCAATAGGGAGTTTAGTGCTACTCAGGGCACCTTGGAACATACTCGTATTTCTCTACAGGAGGCGAGAAATCAGATTGTGATCTCTAGCCAACACAGGGAGCAGGATGACAAGATTAGGTTTGAATTCTATCAGGAGGTGATTTAGGAGCTTGACAACATACAACAGACCTATGACTTGGACAATTGTCCAAGAAGATCTTTGGGTCACAGAGAGTTTCTTGATGAGTTAGACCACTTCCAGATGATGGATAACTCCTTGTTTGAGATGGGTGCGGAGTTGACTTTTGATAATCCCCTCTTTGAGATAGAAGAGGGAGATACTTCCTATTCCTAGGATGAGGACGAGATTGGTTGCAGGGTGTGGGACCCAGGTGCAGTTATCAAAGGTGAACCTTGGTTACTAGGTTGGAGTAGCAGGGTGAGCTTAGTTGCTGAGCAGTTTAGTTTGTGCACCCGCAGTCCAGGAGAGGCAATTATGCCTTGTAGCATGATGAGGGATATGCTTTTCCTTACACTACCACTCGTGGATGATGTTGTTCGCATAGAACTTTTCCAGTACGGGGTTATTGAGTTTGGGATGATGAGTATGCTATTTGGTGCGAGTTTTGCACACCATGATAGTATACATGGTATGACTCCAGGTATCGAGAGACATTCATGGGATCCTTATGTTGATTTAGGATTCCCAGTAGAGTTGCTCAGTGCATCGCATGTTGGCCTTGCATGGGATGCATTTTGTTTTCCATTCAGCCCACCTACAGGGGATCTCCTTTTCTGATTAGTGGATAGGGGTGGGATGAGTGATTGGTTGAGCACACTTCTCTGCTTGCAGATGGAAGCCTCGTCCGACAGTCTTGACAGCTTGCCTCTTCAGCGCAGTTTTTGGCTTGGGCTACAGACCAGAGGGGCAGTGTTATGGCAGATGGACACTTCTGGTATTTCACTCAGTGTGGGAATAGAGCGTCGAGACATTTCAGCTAGCTAGGGAGATGGGTGGCCATTGTGTTTATGGGGTCCAGGAGGGATATACTCACAGATGTTTTTCATTTTGGGAGCCGATCAGTATTGGTTACCCTTTGCATATGACCATCGAGGCATTGGTGATCCCAGTTAGAGTGAGGTTCTTAGTTGGATTGAGGACCTTCTTACAGATGACGACAACACAGGGCAGATTGGCACGATTGATCCTGCAGTGATTTGGGATCCTGACATTAGTTTGGCTGCTGTTTTGTTATGGAGTGAGTGGCTTCACAGATCGGAGCATAATGACTGTGTCAGTTACACATGACAGGTTGGTGGAGCAGCTTTCTTGAGATTGGTTTGGGATCCAGGTATTATGATCTCAGCGTGCAGAGACCAATTGCTTGAGGGCAAGCAATCTCCGGGAAGGGGTGATTGTAATGTCCCCTTTTTGGGGTACATTATTTTGTGTCGTGTCATTAGCCTTGTTATCCTAGTCCGGAGGGCTAACTGTGGTGTGACAGTGCTCAAGGAGTTATTTGGCCTAGGTGGTTTCAGTTTCAGGCCAAACGGAGTAGTTTCCGCAAGTTTCCAGAGTATTTACTATTTATAGTAAGTCACTAGGGTTCAAATTTCTTGGCTTTTCAGTAGAGGACTTGGAGCATCTCGTCGAGAGCTTTCCGGCAAGCTATCACACGTCTTCATCCGAGCTTGTTTGGGCCTCCGTTTTAATGCCGGAAGATTCCTCACTTTATTTATTATTTCACTTTATAGCTCAATGGTCATTTTATTTAAAAAGTGACTTAAAGTGGAATTATAAAGAGATGAAATGGGAATATGAAGAGTCACAGTCGGGAAACTGAAGAGTCACAACTGCAACCATAAGAGGAGGTTGAGAGTCTCATTGTTTATGCTTCAGTTTATGGATTTTATCTCTCATTGAGAATTCGGGAAGCTTCAGCTTTCGAATCAGAATCCTGAGGACGGAAACCTTCAGGCATTTCTCGGTGGATTGGACGGAAACCCAGTTCATCCCGGTGGGGATTCACTTCAGAGTTTGCCATTGTTTTACCAGGTTCTTGGTCATCCGATCTTACTATTATTTCTGTATTTCTGATTGGATATTGTAATTCTTGGTTATTGTATTGCTGTTGTGTAATACAAAACCATATTTCTGAGTTATTTCATGAGAATGTATTTGTTGGTTATTTGAATATATCTGATGGTTGTTGTTATTGGATCAACGATTATTTGCATGTTCTATTGGTTTTCAAATCTGCATGAGTTTTATTGGTAAAAATCAGTAAATGGCCGGTTAGGGTCATTTCAATTCTTGTCAGGCAAAGGAATATATAGACTTCTTGCCCTATTTTCTTTTTACATGCATGACCTTTTTAAAGATCACCTTCGGATCCATCACCTAGTGGAGTCTCGGTTCACTAAGATAACATTCGATGCATGCCATGCTTTATCCGCTTTATGAAAGAAACGACAGATGCGTGTCAAAGCTTTCCTTCACAAGAGATATCTTCATGTTTTAATGCCACAAACTTCGGCATTAAAACCTTGAATTGCGCCTTGTACCGATCATCTTGATAACTCAAAGTCTACCGGATTTTGTGCACCAAATCCCGGTCAAAGAGTCAGACAACTGTTTCCAGATCTTCTTACTTACTCAGTGTCACTAGTTTTCAAACTGGTCTCTCCTCGCACTTATTGTTGTTAGCTGTGCCTGTCCTTGAACACTGGTATCCTTTGTCATAAATGACAACACTTCTTTGCCAATCAATGACAATACCTCTTTTTCCATGTACCAGTTATATTCTTACCACATTCTTACCAATTAACACCAACATTTAGGAGAATCCTCGATATCTATCATCTCATCTTCATTTTCTCTTTGTGGAGGAAGGTTTCCTACTATCTCTATTGGACTTAGAGGAGAGTATCGGGAAGAACTTTGGCTAACACTATCTTCTGACTCAGAGGTGGAATCTTGATTCACTTCCTTTCCCTTTGATGGAATAGTCTTTCCTTGTTTGGAAGTGGCACTTTCTTTGGATGGAGGAGCGTTTGGTTTTTACTTCTTGGCTTGTGCTCCTCAATCCTCATCCCTTTGTCCTTTGAGTTCTTATTTGGCGGGGCCTTTCCAACATTCTTTCTCTTTTCGCTGACCTTCCCTTGTTGCCTTTCACTTGATGCTAAGGGCTTCTTGAATGATTCTTCCTCAACTTCTTCTACCTCCATCTTTTCGTATGTCAATGGGATAGCTCTCCTTACCAAACTTGCCATCTTTCTATCCAACCACTCTTAAGTGAAAAGTGCAATTGGGATCATCAAAGTTTCAAGGTTGACATCCTTGTCATCATGCCAATCGATAACTTCCAACTCTTGATTTGTAGTTGTTTCAAAATTTCTCCCAGTGATGTAATCATCCTCCTCCAACTAATCAGGAACCTGAATTTGCTTCCATTTGTACTTCCTAATCATGTCCACTATTAGCCTTGAGAACAGCCTCTTCCTGATCCCCAAATCATCCTTTGCATTTTCCCAATAATCTTCTGTGTGGGAGGTGAAGGTATTTGTTTCCATATGCTCTCTTGATCTTCTTTTCAAGATCAAAGTTTTCTATTGCTTCATAATACCCCAAGCCATAGAATTCAAACTCTTTGTCTGTGGCCTCGACTTCTTCTTGGGATGGGAAAGTTTCGCTTCCAAGATTGAAGTGAGATCCAACCCCTGGCCTATGTTTGTGCATTTGAATTTTATCATAGGCAATTAGTTGCCTTGCCACCTCCATGATCATTATCTTGTTTGTTGGATACCTTGGGAGTTTCCTAGGGCAACGAGTACTTCCCATCAGTCGAATGTATGTGAACTTAGAATATTGAATATACCATGATCCACATTTATTGATTAACTTCTTAGCTTCTTTGGATAATCTTATATGTGGAGCCTCTTGTAGTGTTCTCACAACTCTCATAGCAAATGCATTATTGAAAATCTTGAAATGCTTGTTATTATGAAGGTGCAACTATGGATAGCACTCATGTACAAGGAATTCTCCTGCTCTAGTTCCACATCTCCCCAAGCTTGTCAATCCTGGATATTTGAACACCGTGGCCAACATGTAGGCCAAATAGGATGTCGTGTGAATGCCTTTGTGTCCTTTATCATCTTCAGTTGGAGATCAAGGTTGTCATTGATTATCTTAGCCCATTCAAACATAACCTCCCTTGTAGATATCTTGTCCATGAAGTAGAACATCCAAGGTTCAAAATGGCCCCTTGTGGATCTTCCATGACCCTGCTCAACATGATGATGAGGTCACCATAATCTTCCTTGAAATATGACTTGGTTAGCTTTGACAACTTCAAGATCTTAGAATGATCACTCCGTGGTTCAACTAGCCATTCTTCATTCATTTTTATAGCACAAGCATCCACTTGATCATTGTAGTGCTTTAAGGCTTGCTCCTTTGTTACATAGATTCCCAACTTATGATATGGTATATTGAAAGTTTCTCTAATTGCCATTCTTTCCATCCTTGAAGGGTTTCTTCTAAACATCTGGTCCCTTATTTGCAACATGTTGAGAGGTCCTAGATTGGTGTCCCCAATCTTCTTGTTTTTCGATGTAAAACTTGTCTCTGGCATCATATCCTTTGTCTCATTCTTGACTTGGAGCTGCCTATCTTTCCTCAAATTTGCAGCCTTAGCTCCTGACATCCTTGTCCCTGCCATCAAAACTTACAATTAGTTTTGGATTTTAAAATTGTGTTAGGAAGCAAGATCTTACTTTGAAATAATTTCCTCAGGAAACAAATCATCCAATTACTTAGGCCAACTTAAAATTCCATTTAAGACAACTCCAATTCACTCCTATAACATTTTAACAATTTTCACCAAAAGCTTGAATTGAAGGTATGTTTATAGACTTAAGCTCAAAATGTGAATGCTTAAAATTCTGATTTTGGGTAAAAATGGTTTTCAAATTTTCATTCTGGAATGAATTCTTCAAAATTTTGGGAGTGAAAATGGGTTTAAGGCTCCTATCCTTTGCCCAGATTTGATTTTCTTTTAGCACTCTATCTTTGATTTTATGGAAAATCAGTGGCGATTTCTGCCTTACCAACTCCAAAAATCGTTGTCCAAGTCCTCAATATCGTTGCCAAAGAAGAAATTAATGCCCAATTTGGAAGTCGCTGCCCTTTATATGAGATAAGTCTGCCTTTTATAAGCCTGTTCTCTAGTAAAGGAGAGAGTAAATCTGTTTGTGATTGTTGTGAAAATGATTTGCCTTGCCTCCCTTATATAGGTGATCCAAGAGAGTGAAAGGGTGCGACTTCATATGGGCCAACTTGCATTAAGTTTGGCTAAAAAATAATTAAAAATTACTTTCCCATTAGTTTCAAATAGGCCGACTTGCCTTGGAGTTGGCACACAAGCCTTATGGATTTTAAAAATATATGCCACGTGGCCTCTAGGACCCCCAGCGATTTAAGTTATTGTTCACTAATCGTGGGCGGAATCTAATTGTGGGCAGAATTTAGGAGTTGTTCGAGATTCATAATCACAACTCTAGTTTGTATTCCGCTGCCTCTTCGGGATTGTTTGATTATCATTTCATGCCGTTGTTTTTATTCATGTCATCGCCTCATAGAGTCAAGACAGAAATCAGGAGGGGTTTGGGATTTTGTTCACCATTTTGCCTACATGTCGCCCGACTATTCATCGCCTCAAATGTTTTGGTGTAGATTGAGGCCTTGTAGAGATAATGAATCCTGACCAGGGGGTGGATTCCACCCCCTTATCAGGATTATTTCAAATCTTCCTTGGCTGCGACTTATCTCCATATCACTTTTAAACTTATCTAAATAATCTCCACCTCATTTCAACTCATAACATGCCGAAAAGCGATCCTTTGCCTCAAGGTTTTCTTATTGATTTCATCTCAGACTTTGCTCTTCCGCCAAATTGTTCAAATGTCAATTGAAGTGTTATCGCTTGGGGGGTGGAAATTTGGATGTTGTTGGGATTCACAATCCTGACAAGGGTGCAGATTCCACCTCCCTGTCGGGATTTTGCCTTAGGCTGCAATTCATCCCCATATCATTTTTAGACATCTCCACATGATATCATCCTTTTTCAATTCATACTTGGCTCATAATTGAATCCCTTGGCTTAATATTTCATCAATTTTTATCTCAGATTTCACTCTCTCAATCAACTTGTTCATCGTGAGTTTGGAGGTACACATGGAAAAGTTATCAAGTAGAGGTGGGATTGTGGAGTGAGTTGTGACTCACAATCCTGAAAGGGGTGCGGTTTCCACCTTCCTGTTGGGATTTTTGTTAACTTGACTTCATTACATCATTCACTGTCTCAGACTTCCTCATGGTTTCAAGCTGACCTCATAACCTACACTTTGCATTTCCCAACTTCAAAATCGCTCACCTGAATGCTTGTTCATAATTCTACCTTACTTGATCTTCAGGTCCTGATCATTTATCATCATTCCTTCGTGGTTCAAAATCTGATTTTTATGGACTGAATTTTGCCATAAAAATCTAATTTGCCACTCGAAAACATCTCTATTCATGGCAAGGATTAACAAGGAGTTGAAATTTTGTCTAAAACTTGGAGTGGAAAATTGAGTTTTGTTGGGATTGGGAATCCTGACAGGGGAGTGGATTCCACCTCGCTGTCAGGATTATTTCAACTTTGCCTATCAGCTCCCAATCTCAAAATTTCATTCGCCCTTACTTATCTTTTGTGCCTTAAGCTTCACTCTCCATGATTTTCCCTTGTCCTTGATCAACTTTCGTTTGATTTGCCTTTGTAAATGATTCGTAGACCATCTTATGTTAGGTGGAAATTGTGGAGGGGGAGGGGAGGGGGGTTGAGATTGGAAATTTCGAGAGAGGAGTGGATTCCACCTTGCTGTTAGGATTTTCCAAAGGTGGAGAAATTTGTTCAACTGTGTTTTCTTCCCTTCGAAATCCAAGTTCTCACTGTTTCCCCCATGAAAATTTTCTCTCTTCTATCATTTTCTCCAAGCTTTGCCTCGGGTCTGCATATTAAGCTGTCTTCATTTCAATTTCTCCTTTTCATTCCCCGTGTTCATGTTGCTTCAAATTGTCTCATCCTTATGCCTAGTTCGAACTAAGTGATCTCATAATCATTCTCTTGAAGGAGATTTTACTTTTTCCCTGACAAAACTTAAGACTTGGCTGACCTCTCGCTCTTCTTAACCTTGCCAAACATCTCTTCTTGACAAAAGGGACTGCCAGGCTCGACCCACTAAACCCAAGCTAGCTACAACAAAACGAAAGAGGGGAAACGACCCATTCACAACAGGACTCCTTGATAATATCATTGGTTTGCACATTGCTAGGTGAGGTTGTACATAAGCTACATGGGACTTGGGAGTTTTCTACATAGGTCTTAATATGGGATATCTCTTTTGTACCATCCTCAACCTTGTGGAAGTGAGGACAACAATGTACTTTGTGTGGGCTAGTACACTACATCATCAGCCCTTTCAAAAGTGTTGGGTTGAGTAGGGAAGTAGCTGCGCGTTGTACCACCTGTGACTATGCTCACTCAATACCCTTTATGCAGTCCGACATACATTGTTTAGTAGTGGTTACAGTGGTGAATGTATTTCTATCAGTGATTTTTAAAAAATATCCAGTATCCTCTTTGGTGCTTTGTAAAACATAGTGGCAAGATACTCATTTAATTCTTGGTGTACTTTCTAAGCTTGGTCTAAACTACTCTGTTTCTACCTTTCATGCTACTATGTTTGCTCTTGGAACTGCATTTATTTTGCCTTTCCTTGATGATTTTTCTATTACTGACTAGATAGAAAGGTGAATTCATTCAGATAGGCACCCTGAAATCTCTAGAGTCTAGAGTTTCGTGTTTTCGTTTCAAATTGAGAAACAAAAGACTAGAAGGTTCCTTACACTAAAAAAAAGAAGTAAAATCGACACAGAAAAATGATTAGAAATCTTTCATTGTTTGCAAAAATAGAATCTGAGATCTCTTTCAAGTATGAAAATCAACAGAAAGAGAGAGTCAAATGTTCATTCCGAGCATAAATGTATAAAGAAACAAAGTGATCATCTAACATATTCTTGACAAGAATAATATTAGTGCTAATAAGGGCTCATCAAATTCAGGGTTTCTAAAACAAATATTAAGGGGAAAGGTAAAGGCAAGGCCCTTGTAAAATGTGTATCTCCATCTTTCACATGGATATTGGACATTGGACTAAGGAGTTTTGCACTGCATGGCTTCATCATTGGAGCCTTGTTTGATGTTGTAGATATTGGTAAGTGACAACCCTTTAGTTGATGTATGCTGGAGAGGGTCTATTGAGATGGGAGAGGGAACATCCCATGATGTTCTCTGTGTTCCCTCATTGTTAACCAATTTCCTATTAGAATATCAGATCACTCACACTAGTTTTGATAAGCGAGTTGTGTTCACTCCTGATTAATGGCTAATTGAGAGCTGCACAATGATTTTACAATGGTAGTTGGGAGGGCAAATCATTTATTAGTTGTATGCATTCTCACTTTGTCTAGTTCTCTTTCAACCATAGTTCACTCACACTGATGACTAGTAGATTGTGGCACGAACTATTTGCTCATTTGATCCTGCTATATATAGCAATTGAGCTAGTAATCCACTATATCGATGGAGTTTGTAGTAGTTGCATATTAGCAAACATCTTAATTTAAGAGAAGTTTAGTGAGAACAAAACATGGAGGGCTATTCAAATTAGAGTTGATCAATAGTGACCTATTTATGCCTTTTTTGCATCCTTAATTGATTAAGACCAAATACACCTAGCCCTTCATTGATGTCTTTTTTTGATATACATGGGTCTAGTTCCTTCACAAGAAGGGTCAATATTTTGAGCATATTTAGGACTTTAAAGCACTTGTTAAAAAACAAATTGGGAAAGCTATCAATTTTCTACACATTGAAAATAGTGAAAGTATGTCAATCTTGGTTTGAGAAATTTTGTACTTTTGAGGGGATTGATTTGCAACGTATAGTTCCATATAACTCTGGATAGAATGGCGTGGTAGGAGTGTAAGAAAAAATCATGGAAGGAAATGGTTAATGGCACGACTCACTCTAGATCTCTTGTATTGCATAACTAGGTAGAGGCCATTAAGTAGAGTTATTATCTAGAACCACGTTCTTCATAAAGTCTTCAAAGATATCGTTGTTTTTGAAGCTTGGAGTTGTTGGAAACCCACATTTAGCCCACATCCATCTTATTAATTATCTATTTATTGACAAGTGTGTTTGTTTTGAGGAAGGCTCTTCAAGTTTTGCTTTGGATGCTTCTCCACTATCTTAACTCACATTGGGTTCCCTTGGCACTAGTGGCAACATTTTTGAGGACTTAGATCCACCTAGGCACAATTTTGATGATGAGGATTCTCCTTCCTCTATATTGATTGACAAGAGTGATGATGAGGATTTAATTTTGCCTATTCACTATTTTAAGGTTAAGGAATCTCTTCTTGGTTCTACTTTAACACCACTTTGGGCTAGATAGTTTCTATAATAGCTGGTGATTGCATTGGGGATTATCTAGAGTCTAGGAGCATGGGTTGATAGTGTATAGGCATCCGCATGTTTCCATTGCCTCCACTTTTTATAGTCATTTTGCGGGCATCTAGAACTCTTAAATGGCATGCAATTATGAAGGAAAAGTACAATCCTTTTTTGAGGAACCACACTAGGGATCTTGCCCCCCTTAGTAAGAGGAGGAAGCTTGTTCAACTGAAGTGAATATATTGGAAAATGTTTTAGCAAATGGGTTAGTTGATCAATTTAGATGCAAAGCATGACTCGTCACAAAGGGTTTTTATAGGTTCTTGTTATTGACTACATTGAGACCTTTCCACCAATTAGATGGACATCCATCTCACACTTTCCATTGCCACACCACATTGTGGGGAGGTCCATTAGATGGACGTTTAAAGAGTTCTTTTCTTAGTGGAGATGTTGAGGAGATCTATATGGAGCAGGTACAAAGGTTTCTATATGATTTCTCCATGGTTTGTAGACCTATGAAATCTATCTTGGCCTCAAAGATGACCATGGGCTTCATACTATAAGATGGATCCCATCATTCTTACAATTGGGTTTTGTAGATGCCATTCTGATTTGAATTTTTACATCTTGTGGCAAGATGATGCACTTTTGCTTTGATTTTTTATGTTGATTATATGCTAATCATAGGGAGTTCATCCTCTTGCAACAATGAAATTCACCTTCGTGATAGGTTTTCTATTATTGACTTAGGTTTGTTTTATCACTTTCTTAGGATTGAGATATTGTAGTCTCCTTTGAGGATCAATATTGCACAATTCAAGTCTACACTTGATTTTCTCTTATGGTTCTACATGGCTTATTTTCCAGTGGACATAGGGACACATTTCCTCTCTCGGAGCCCCACGTTTTCGAGACAGGGAGGTCATGGGGACGGGGACAGGGAGGGGGATGGGGTGTCCCCGTGTTGTCTCGCCATTGCCACCGGGACGTTCGAAGATGGCACAGGTGACCAAGTGTCTTAGGGACATCTGTAAATGTCATGTCCTCAGATGTCTCTTAAGTGTAGTTTTATATATTTGCAAGCAAATCATATATATATATATATATTGTTAAAATATGTTCGTTCGTGTTTAATAAAACGACATATTATATATACATATATATAATGAAATACAATATATATATTAAATTGAAGATATAATATATATATTTGATATATTAAATAATCATAATATATATATATATATATATTGCGTAATACATATAATATATAATATTGAATCGGTTTTAATATAACTGTCAAAGTATGTTGACTGTCGTAAGTGGTATTAATTGTATTATCTGCCGTAAGTATAAAGTCACGATATCTATCGTGACTGGCATATGTGGCAGTCACGATAATATCGTGACTGTTCACATATGACAGTCACGATAGTATAATGACTGTCGTAACTTTAGTGCAGTCAGTTTAAATTAAAAGTTAGTTTAATTAAAACAACAGTCGTGACTTATATTATGATAAGTCATGACTTTTAATTCCTGCCACCTTTTCGATTCAATATAAATATTAAATATATGTTGTGGGATCAATCAATCACAACAGCAATTGTTTCCCACAACATCTTAGTATTCTTAAGCATCTTCAGATCTAAATTTCTTAACATATATATATATATATATATATATATATATATATATATATATATATATATAAGAAACTCAAAATTGCTTTCTTGAATTAATGGATTCAACAGGTACATATAGCAATTAACAAGAGCTTCAAACTGAAGCTTAAGTCTTTTAAAAATAGAAGACTAAAATAAAATAATAAATAAAATACTGAAATGACCATTAATAGAAGATTTTGCGAAGCTAGCTAGAAATAGAAAAAAGATGCTAAAATAGTAAAAAAATCCCAAATATTGTAATACCCTCCCTTAATGGTCATTCGGTCAACCACACTAAGTTGCCCCCTAAACTGGACAAACTTTTATGGATTGAGAGACTTGGTGAGGATATTTATAGTTTGGTCCTCAGTGGGGACATACTACATCATTAATCCATCTTTGACAAGCTTGCAGATGAAATGACAATGAAGGTCAACATGCTTGGTCTATTCATAGAAGACTACATTTTTGGCAAGTTTCAGGACCCCTTGATTATCATAGAACAAGGGAGTAGGTTCTGCTTGTGACATGTGTATGCCAACAAGAATCCTTTGAAGCCAAATTGCCTCACAAGTTTCCTTAATAGTTCCCCGATATTTAGCTTTGGTTGAGGAAAGAGCTACTACTTGCTACTTCTTGCTAGTCCATGTAACTGGACTTGTGTCCAAACTGAAAACATCCCCAGAAGTAGACTTTCTATCATCAACACAACCTGCCCAATCTGAGTTTGTAAAATGGACAAGCCTAGGATCTTTGCTTTTGCTGCACAAATTGCCAAAATCAAGAGTGCTCTTCACATATCTCAGCACATGTTTTGCTGCAACCCAGTGTTCAACTTTTGGGGCTGCATGAAGTGAGAGATGTAGCCTACAACATAACTAATGTCAGGTCTAGCAGTGGTGAGATAAATGAGGCTGCCCACTAGTTGCCTGAACATTGATTCATCCACCTCTGGTGAATCTGTTTTGGTTGAAAGCTTCAGCCCTTTCTCCATAGGTGTAGAATTAGGTTTTCAATCATGCATCCAAAACTTATCCAACAAACTTTTGACATACTTTGACTGAGAAATGAATATGTTTCTATTTATTTGCCAAACCTCAACACCAATACAACAATGGAGACGTCCCAAATTTGTCATACCAAAAGTCTGGCACAAATGTTGTTTGACCTGCTCGACCAAATGTGTTGCACTACCAAGAATGATCAGATCATCAACATAGATGACAAGAATAAGAATCTCACCACTAGCATGCTTGATGTATAGATTAGGATCAGAAGGACTCCGTTGAAACTCTTGATCAATCAAATACTTATCAATCTTGATGTACCATGCACAAGGAGTTTGTTTGAGGACATAGAGTGCTTTTACCAATTTGCAAACTTGATGTTCTTTATCGACAACCTTGAAACGTGGAGGTTGCGTCATGCAGACTTCTTCCTGCAAATCACTATTGAGGAAAACACTCTTGACATTCATCTAATGGACTTTCCTCCAAATTGAGCTCAAAGATGGTGGACAAGCCGAATGGTACTCATTTTGGCTGTGGGAGCAAATGTCTCCTCATAGTAGATGTCCACCTTCTGTGAAAACCCTTTAGCTACTAACCGAGTCTTGTATTTTTCTAGAGTTCCATCAACCTTATACTTGACTTTATACACCCATTTGCAGCTAACGAGATTCTTCCCTTGTGGAAGATCTGACAACACCCAATTATTGTTTTTCAAGAGACTCTGATGTTCAGCTGCCATAGCTTGTTCCCACTTTGTTATACCTTTAGCCTCTGAATATGTTTGAGGCTCATAAATACTATGAATGTTTGCCATAAGAGCAAAGTTGACCATGGTATGTTGCTTGCTCTTATTCCTAGCTGATCTACCCTCAATAAGTTAATCATCATGAAGATCACTAATGGTCTTGGCCCACCACTTAGGCCGAAGAGTAGAAGAACCAACATCCATTGCAGGAGGAACAACATCACCTGGTTGGTTGGATGTGGATCTTGAATGTCCTGAGGAAGGCGGGTGGCACAATGTCATTTGAATCCCTCCCATTAGGTGAACCATATGGAAGTCGAACATCCAAATCTATAGCCTTTGGAGGTTGATCCTTAGGGCTCAAAACAAGAGAAGAAGATAGAAATGGTCCTCGTTCTTCATCAAACACCACATCTTGCTTGAATATGAGACGATTGGTATCAACCTCAATGAGCCGATCAGCCTTATGTGTATCATTGTAGCCGATGAGCATCAATTTTTGTGTCTTGGAATACAATTTGGTGCCCTTGGCATCTAATCCAAACATAAGTTGTAGAGCCAAAAACCTTTAGATGACTAATTTTGGGCTTCCATTTAGACCAAGCTTCTCTGGGGTCATCTTCTTAGAAACCTATGTGGGGGACCGGTTCAAAAGATAAACTACAATATAGACTGCTTTCGCCCAAAACTTCTTTTGAACGTTTCTATGTTCCAACATAGATTGAGCCATTTTAGTGCCTGGATGGTTCCTGGGCTCAACAACACCGTTCTGTTGAGAGGTGTAAGGTGTGATAAGTTGATGCTTAATGCCATGTGATGCACGAAAATTGAGAAATCAGATGATCAAAATTCTCCACCATTGTTGGGCCGAAGAATAACTATCTGATAGCCCAACTCTTTTTCCACTAAGGCCTTAAACCTCTGAAACATGTTGAACACCTTTGATTTATGTTGAAGAAAATATACCCACATTTTTCTGCTGAAACCATCAACAAATAACAAAAAATACCTTCATCTAGTGGTTGATGGAGTTTTCATGGGTCTACAGGTATCTGCATGAACCAATTGTAAGACCTTGGATGCCTTCCAAGTGTCACCATCTGAAAATGGAGTCCGATGTTGCTTCCCATCCTAACAAGCTTTTCAAACTCCATAATTCTATGTCTGAATCTCAAGTAATCCAACAACCAGACTCTCTTGAGCCAACTGAGAGAGTGAATATTTAGGTGCCCATATCACTGACGCCAAATATTATTGATGGAAGTACTTTTGGCTGCCATGGCGTGCTCCTGTGAATCACCTGTATCAATGAGTCTATAAAGACCATGATCCTCAAGACCAACTGCAATTGTAGTGCGAGAGTCCCTGTCAACAATGTTGCACTTGTGTGAACTGAAGACGACATCCAGCTGTGAAGAATGAAGCATAATTTGACTGACAATAGATTGAGATTCATACCTGAGACAAAGTACATATTGAGAAAGATCAAATCTCTCCCACCAAGTGAAATTTGAACATTGCCCTTTCCGACAACAATATACTTGCCTCCAAATATCTCTGAATTTGTGAAAGGCGTGAACTCTGTGAACCAATCCCAACGATGTGGGAAATGCGGGGAGGCACTAGATTCAATGTACTAGGAAGATGATCTGTCATGATTGGATGGGCATGTAGCCATGAACACATAGGAGGCAAACTCCGAATTAGAATGCATAGCAGCTTAGGCCTTCTGCTGAGAGCCTCCCTATGTAGATTGTGTGGCTGCCAACCGTTTCTTGCAATCTATCTTCATGTGACCAAACTTATGACAATAATTGCACTGAACACTCTTCTTTGAAAATGCCAGAGGTTTACCTGGTGCTTTATGTTGGGAGGACTGATGTTTACCTTTGTTTTTGTCCAAGGCTTTGGCTGTGAAGGCCACCCGTTTAGTAGAGGATGAACTAGCACTGCTTCCAAACTGTTGCTTCCATCTATTTTGGTGCAAAAGCTTGTTGCAAAGATAAAGAAACTTTAGATCAACACTAGTAGAAGTGATATTGAGCCTCTCAATGAAATGCTCGTAGGATCGGGGTAGTTTTTTCAGCGCGATCACTACCATATCTTCTTCCTCCATCTTGCGGCCAATAGCCTCCAGCTGGTCACATACTTCCTTGATCTTCGTAAGATGTGCTTGGAGAGACATCTTCTCATCCATCATGATATAAAACAACATATTCTTTAGAAAGAAAGCGTGGCTCTTGTCAGACGTCTCATGAAGATCCTTTAAGAGTTCCCAAATCTCTTTAGTTGTTTTGCTAGAAGGCCCCTGAGCGAGCTGATCATCTGTAACAAAAAGTTTGATAAGCATTACGACTTCCGGTTATGCTCATTAAATTTGTCTTGATCTGCTCCAGTTTGTGTAGGATGTGTTTCCATACCCATAACAACCTTGTCAAAGCACCGATATTCGAGTATTGTCATCATGTGCTACTTCCAGGTGTTATAGTTGTGGTTGTTGAACCATTGATTGCCCTCCAACAAAATGTTGGTCAAAGACGGTATCACAGATATTGAAGTTGTAGGTCAACCTTGTGAAGGCACAAAAATTGAGGCAATAGAAGCTAATCAACTGGCATAGATTCCAAGACAAAAATTGTTGCAAAACCCTAAAATGGATTTTGAAGAACTAATTTGCAGAAAATCACCACTGATTTTTATACCTAAAAATCACTCAAAAAAACCCAGAGTAGAGACCCAGAAACCCTAGATTGATTTGCAAAAATAAAGTTCAGAAATTTAGATCTGCAAACACTAGGTATAGAATCTTTACTTGTGCTTCGAAAATCTCAGAACTTTTCGATTGGAAAAGAGCCTAGCCGCAGATGGAAAATGGTAGGTCGTGACTGCAAAGTGGTAGAAAAAATGTGAATCCCGCATCTAAACCTTGTTGCGAGCTGTGAACTCAAAAAAATGTCTAAAAGCAAACACAAGTTTTTGTTTTATTCATGTGGTGCCAAAAAAAACTTTGCAGAGAAAACACAAAATCTTGTGAGTAGATGCGGCAATAGCACAAGTCGTCGTGAGTGTTGAAAAATGCAATGCAAAGGAAAAACAAAGCAGATTGCGCAATTCTGAAACCCTAAATGCAATGCGCTGAGGGTTACGACCCACAAATTTGCAAAAAAAAACCATTTTCAGACAGTTTTTGCCTTGGAAATCTGCAATTTTTCACCAAAAAAACACGACCAGAGATTCTCAAAAAAATTTCACTAAAAGAAGACACGATTTTTGCAAAAATAAAATTCCTTCATCTGCATACAAACCCATGATTCGACTCTTGTGAAACACACAAATCCTCCAATGTGCACAAAAAAAGGGTAGCTGGAAATTCCTTGGAAAGTTTTTAGAATTAATCCCACCTGCTCAGATACCATGAAACTCGAATTTGCCTGCTTGAATTAATGTATTCAATGGGTACACAGCAATTTATAAGAGCTTCAAACTAAAGCTAAAGTCTTCTAAAAAAGAAGACTCAAATAAAATAATAAATAAAACTCTGAAATGACCATTAATAGAAGATTCTACAAAACTAGCTAAAACAAACAAAGGATACTAAAATAGTAAAAGAATCTAAAATATTCTAATATATATATATATAATATATTTGGCTGGTTGAAAGACATTTTCAGATCATTTGCAAACCTAATATGGGCAATTTATGAGGGTTTGTAGCTGCCATTGTATACCTTATTGCTGATTACACTGGCTACCCTAAATAAAATCAGAAGTGGGGTTTCTATGTTGGCGTTTTCATGTTTATTGCCATTGTCATATTTATCCAACAATTCATTATCCAATTCTATTTTCATATATGGTTAATTTCTATGTATAAGATTTTCATATAAACAGTGGTGAATGACAGTATCACTGTCCGTCAAATATCAGTCATAATCAGCAGTCATGTTTGACATATGATACATACAATTCATATCTTAGTATTTGGTATTTACTAATTTGCCAAAGTTTCATGTTTAATGTAATTCTTATACATCTTTACATAACTAGTTTTTTAAGTACTAATGTATATCAGCACCACTTCCCCGCCACCCCTTTGCTGTCATCCCCCCGCTGTCCCGAAAACCTGTGCACCCGTCCCGAAAACCTGTCCCCTGGTCCCCCTATCTCGTTGTCTTGAAACTTGGTGGAACACTATTATTTTCGGACTCTCGTCCATTTTCGAGTCAAACTTGAGGCAACATGTTCTTCACCTTTGGTTGATGATACCTTGTAACACTAGCTTGTAAACAATGTCGTATGCTTCTCTCACACTCACCTCAACCTGTCATATGTTGTTGGCATGGTCTCTTGGTTTCTATGGGAGTTACATGAGTTGCACTAGAAAGCAGTTAACTGCATGCTCCACTATATATAGGGGATCATAGTTATGGGATTATCATGCAATAGGCATGATATCAACTTAGTTGGATTTAGAAATTCCAATTGGACAGGCAATTTTGAGGATCACAAGTCCACATCCAGTTATAGTTTCTCTCTTGGTTTTGGCTCTATTTGTTGGTTCAGGAAGAATTCTGCAAGACTGAGTATCAGGGGGTTGTGAATGCCTTCACTAAGGTTATTTGGCGTCAACACATCCTTATTTTGGCATTTTTTTGCACCCACCATTTATCCTTTATTGTGAGAAGTGCAGTGTGATCTAGATCTCACAAAATTTGGTCTGCTATCTATTGACGAAACACATTGGGGTTGACATGCACCACATCAAGGAGTTGATTCATGGGCATGCCATTGAATTTTTCTATTGTCTAATTCTTGAATAGAATGCAGATATTTTCACCCAACACTTCATAGAAAGCAAGTTTCTTCATTTATAATTTTTTCTGTGGGAGATGGGTGAGGGGGGCTACCTAATTCTCTCATTTAATTCTCTACTTTCTTTGGAGTGGTTTCTTCTCTATTGGGGTTATCATACGTACATGGGTTATTATCATTGTTGCGCATTTGGCGGGATCCATATTTTGTGTACGTACACTGTGTTTAAGGAGAGGTGTAGTTTTTTTATTTTATTTCAGTAGGCTATGTATATTCCTACACCTAGGTTTAGCTTGTATAGGTTTGTCTTGGAATGAGTAATGGGGGTTAAGTTATCAGATGCTTCTCTAGAGGTTACTCTTTCTGTTTCTCAATATTTGTGACTTATACTTCCTAGTGATTCTATTTGTGACCTCCTCTCTCTTACATATCCTATATATGTACTTGCATTTATTACATAATGTAAGTATTTGAGTTTATGCAACTAGCTTACTTGTTCTTGATTGATGGAATTGGTTAGAATAGTGATGCTATGCCCAACTCTAATTTACTAGATCTTGGTTTTGTTCGCTTTCTGCAAAACCTAACATTTCTCAACTATTTAGATACTTATGCTATAGGTAAGTGTCATTGTAGCCCCCCAAAAGATAATGAGCTTGTTGACTTGGAAGGAGATACTGGTTTGAAAAGGGTAGGACTTACTCATGGAGATTTTCCCACGTTGGGTTTCTTTGGTGACATTTCTTGTGCAATGCTCTGTTTTCTGATTTTCTTCAGTTCTTTTGCACATTTAAACATCTACAATGCATTTCAGCACTTAAATTGTTAAACACCTCTTGTCTTGGTACATTAAGGCTGTTTCCTTGAGTGATTGGAAAGGGGACAACAATCACGATCAAGTTTGTAGTTGAATTTGTCAGAACTCTGTTAGTGATTTAATTACAAATTATTTGAACCTAGTTATGGATCTTATGTTATCAGTGGAAGCAATGATTGAAATTCTACCATACCAATGAGAGGAAACACTGATCTCTGGTGGTCTCATCTTGAGGTATATTTCAGTCTGGATGATAGGGGGAACAATCTCTTTTCCTAGATTGATATTGCCTAGCCGTGCACTGACTTGGTTCGAAAGCTGTGCTCACTCTTTGGCTGTGAAGAACTTAGTGGCCAGTTGTAAATGAGATGGTTTTAAAGGTGGATTAGGAAGTAATTCTAGCCTATTTGTTATGTAGAGGAAAGGGTTATTAGTTACACCGCCCTAGGGGATGGGGGGATGGCGGGATGACGGGACAAGTTTCCGGGACAGGTGGACAGAGGGGCCTCAATTTGGGGACAGCGGGGGGATGGCGGCAGGGGACGAGGGGGGTGTATATATTATATACTATACATGTGGTACTTAAAATGCTAGTTATTAAAAGATGTATAACAATATAAGACATAAAGATGTAAAAGTATTGTGTTGAAGTATTTGTCCTTTTGTGTTGGATATAAATGTTAGATATTCATATAAGTTATATCTAACATGTATATCCAACACAAAAGGACCAATATCTAACATTTATATCTTTGTTGGTGGCTGTTTTCAAGTCCGTAGGTCCGGCAAATGAGGTTTGAGTGATTTTGGCATGTTGGAAGTTATGTCTGTCTGGGATTTGGGCGAGAGCTAAGCTAAGTCCTTCATAGAGATGGGGTCGAAACCAAGTGATTTGTGATAAAACGAATCATTTTGAGAATCATTTTGCCAGCTTTAGTTTGACCTTATAAAGCCATGATGGAGTGTGGGAGGTAACTCTACTGAAGGCTTGCTGAATCCTGAAATTTGGCTAAGTCTGGAATTTTTCAAAAACCCCCAAATTCTAGAATTTGCATCTTAACTCCTATGAAGCTGGAACCTATCTCAAACATCCTAAAGTATATATATTTTATAATTTATACAAATATAACTTAAAGTATAAGAAATTAAATAAATCAAACTTATACTTAAATGTTATATTTGTATAAATCCTCCCGCCCATGAACAAAAAAAAAATTTAAGAACTTGTATTTTTTGGCTTGCCATGATGGGGGACATTTGGGCATCCCCTTCAAGGTTGAGGGATGTTCCCTTCTCCCCATTCGGGACGTTGAGACGTCCTCGTGTCCCCCATCGGGACGACGGTGGAACGGCTGCTCCACCCAAACTGTCGGGACGCCGTCCCCCCGTCCCAGGTGCGTCTGGGTTTTAGGGGGGGGACGCGTCCCCGGGTTACTTTGGTTATTATTTGATAATTATTTAAGTTACATTGCCAAAAAACTAGATAGAGTTTTTCAGCTAAGTTACGAATTCGGGTGCAGATTCGGATGCGGATGTGCAAAATTTTTTTTTTGGGGATGCGGATGCATTTCGATGTGTGTATATATATATATATATTTATATATTTTAAAATACATAATATATATATATATATATATATATATATATATATATATATATATATCATTAATATATAAATGATAAATATACTAGATGATAAATAGATTTTATAAAAAATCTAATTTAATTTTTTCTTTAATATGAAACTCTAATATATTTTATAATTTTTTTAAAAAAAATCGACATTGTTTAAATATTAAACATATAAAGATATTAAAAATAAATAAAGATATAAACATATAAAGATATTAAAAATCGACATTGTTTAAATCTCATTTAACTCGAGCCCTTGAATAGCGAAGTAAAGCCGACAACCAATATCGGTGGAGAATGTGACAACCAATTTGGGGATAACGCTTAGCTCAGAATGGGAGATCAGAGAGAGCTTGAAAGGATTCAGACAGAGGGATAGCGTTGGCTAAACAATGTCCGCACACAAATGATTTTAATTCATCTTGTTTGAGTAAACAACGTCCGCACACAAATGACTTAGATTTTTGCAGGCATAAAATATATTTCAATCTTTTTCTGCGTTCGTTTATACGTCTGAAGGCCCGCGGATGCGCCCGAGTGCCCTGTGGATGCCACCCGGAAGTGCATCCTGGGCCCCCGGATCCGCCTCCGCATCCGTACGCCTTCGCCTCTGCCTCCAGGCCTGGGAGCTACGCATCGGTATCTTAGAGTTTTTGTATCAGAACAATGAATCAAGACAAAATAAACAATTAAAAGCAAGAGCAAGTCTCCTCTTTTGGATCATTGGCCAATACATCTAGAATTTCCTACCAATTTTAAAATAGTGTTTGCTCATTCATCCCTATTTCAACACCAAACTCGGCAAGTGGTAATTGAGAGTCATCTCACTCTCGGCTACACAATGCACTATTTGTTGCAGGAAAAAATGATGTATAAAAGCCAAATTCAGTTGTTGGATAAGTATACATCAGCAATATCTCTGAAAAGGGAAGCATTTTAAGCTAGCAGAATCCTAGAAACTTATAAGGGAACACTGTCTAAAATTCTAAATCAGCCATTGGAAAGAAAATAACTAAGATTAATCATAATTTGGCCTTGATGCAGATAGAAACAAGGAGAATGTTATTGACAATAGAGATCAAGGGGCCAATGTATAAAATTTTCCACGCCTCAGGTATTAATAGCCAACATATTTTGATGCCCCCTTCTTAATTTGCCCTAGAACCACAATTGCGACAAATTAGGGTTAGGGTTTACCAAATAAATGGTTGTTTAATTATGTGATCCGTAACTTGAATCCTGCACCACATGAACACAATGCCAACACACACACACATGCAATGTTAAGATTAAATCATAATACAAACATTATTCATATATAAATCAAAGGTGAGAAGAAAGAGAATATATCTTCATCATTATGCAGTACTTAAATTGTATGTGAATTCCAATTATAGAAGATGGGGAGTAAGGAGGCATAGTGCCCTAAGACAGCAATTCTCCCTCCATATGGTCCTCCTCCATTCTTCTATGGTTGGAGTTAACTATGATTCACCAATAATCCCCCGATGTAGGAGTTGGAAAGGTACTTGTAGTAGGGTGCCAGCTATTCTCCCTTAACTGTCATTGCAACAGGGTTCCCTTAGTAGTTCTCCCTTAATTGCAGACTCTTTCCCACTCCCTTATGACAAATTATAACAAGATAAAATTCATGATTTAGTGTCTATTAACTTCAAACAGAGATGTATAGCTATTCTCTATTGCCATCTTGTGGAGTTTGTAGAGGCTGTAAGGGGGGTGACTTGACTTAGTGAATGCCTTCTTGTTCTAGGCTGCATCTGCCCTACTAGGACGACCTCCTCACTTGCCCCTCGTGACCCTCCTCTTACACCTCAAGCCCTTCCTACGAGATGGGTTGCAGACAATCAAGCACATCCTATATTCTACTATGAGCATTCTTTTAAGCATCATCTATTATTCATATGCACATAGATATAATTATACCACAATTACTTATAAGAAGGAAGGATGCTAAAGATGGCCGATCTAATATAATATCAGCCTGCCAATCTGAAGATAATTTCTTGGCTGTAAATGCTGATCAATCTCTATGAATCGATCTTAGTTGTGTGCTCTTTGTGCTGATTGCTCAGATAATCCTTGATGATTATATTTGCTGATGAAAGGGTCTGCTGAATGTATTAATTGTTGGATGATCTTCTCATGCCTTATACTCTGATCTGCCCTTTGTGAGTACTGATTGCTGATTGAGTCCTGATTATTTGTCCCGTGATTCACAGAACAGTGTATCCGTTTCAATGCTTGCAATGAATCCTCCTTTATACTTTATTGGTGGAAGGGTCACCACCTTTCATAAGGATTGAGTCACCACTTTTCTTTGTTTCTTTTGAGAATAATATATTACTCTCCAAATTAATCTCCCTTGGATGTCCTCAAATGAAACCTTCTCTCCTATATATCTTCTAATGTGGGGGAGAGAACACCTCTTCATCATGTTTGTATTGTGGTAAAATAATGAATGTGTTATTAAACAATGATCATGAATGATCTATATATACAAGATACAAGAGAATGTTTCTATAACGAACAAGAGAGAGGAAATAGAAACATTCTTGTAGAATGAAAGAGAAAGTTTCCATAACGAACAGAAGGAGTTTATGGAAATATTACAAAAAGAGTGACCATTAGTAACAGACGAAAGAGAGAGATAAAATTAGAAACTATCTATTATCGTAATACCCTCCCTTAATGAGCAATCTATCTTAAAAAATAAATAAATTTGCATGTCTTCAGAAAGTGTAAAAGGCAGCCTTGGGTTGATCAGAGAGGTCTGCATGTTCTGCAATGTTGGCCTGTGGTTGGATCTCACCCTGCTTCCGTTGATCAGAAGCAATGCGAGCCCTACAGTCTCGAAGCATATGACCAAATTTGTGGCAGTAGTTGCACCGAATGTTCTTCTTTGAGCCATCCTGAGATGGAGTTGATGAATGAGATGGGCCTTTGTCCTTATGAAAGGATTGGGCTGAAAACGCTTATTCAGAGGAGGACGAAGGAGCACTACTACCAAACTGTTGTTTCCAATGATCCTGTTACAGAAGTTTGGTGTACAGATCTGAAAATTTCAAGTCAACATTAGTTGCAGTAATGTTGAGCGTCTCAATAAAGTGCTCATAGGATGGTGGTAGGCTTTTTAGAGTAATGACCACCATGTTCTCTTCCTCCATTGTACGGCCAATGGCCTGGCCTCAAGCTGATCCTTGATGTCCTTAATCTTCAGAAGATGTTCTTGTATGGACATTCTCATCCATAATAATGGAGAATAGCTGATTCTTCAAAAAGAAGGCTCTGCTTTTATCTGATGTCTTATGGAGATCCTTCAATACTGTCCAGATCTCGGTAGCTGTCTTGCCAGACGAGATTTCAGGTAGCTGATCATTAGTACTTGAAAGCTTAATGAACATAACCGCTTCATGATTACATTCATCAAACTTGTCTTGAGTCGCATCGATTGTGGTAGGACGAGTCTCGGTACCCTGAACAAGCACCTCAAGGCGATGGTACTTGAAAATCGTCAACATGCGCTGCTTCCAGGTGTTGTAGTGCTTTCCATTGAAACATTGACTGCCTTCTAGCATAAGACTGGTGAGAGATGCCATAGTAAATTTTTCAAAGAAAAAATGTGAAAAATCAGAAAAGGGAACAAACTTAAAGGCAGATTGATGGAAGATCTAGAAAATTTGAAGAGACACCCAGTGAAGAACTCAAAAAACTCAAATAGAATCTACTGTCAGATTTTGAATCCGCTAGCTTGAAAATTGAGGCACAAAAAATGATGCACCCAAAAAAAAGTGAGATTGACCCAGTTGAGATCTGCAAAAACCCACTAGGAATATGTTGTTAGATTTTTGATCCGCTGGCTTGAAAATCGAGGCACTAAAATTGAGGCACCCAAAAAAACGGACAACAACCCAGTTGAGCTCTCAAAAAACCCACAAAGAATTTACAATCGAAAAAAAATTCCGACTTGAACCGAAGGATCAAAACCCTAGTCGAAAATGTAGAAACCCTAGACGGGTGGGTGAGGAAAAAAATGCAAATTTTGAACACACTCGGTGCAAAAAAGCTTTGAAAATCTTGAACTAATAATTTCAAAAAAGAAATTAAAGTTTTTCGAAGAGGCCAGGAATTTGCTCTGATACCATATTGTGGTAAAATAATGAATGTCTTATTAAACAATCATCATGAATGATCTATATATACATTGTACAAGATACAAGAGAATGTTTATATAACGAACAGGAGAGAGGAAATAGAAACATTCTTGTAGAGTGAAAGAGAAAGTTTCCATAACGAACAAGAGTTTATGGAAACATTACAAAAAGAGTGACCATTCGAAATAGACGAAAGAGATAAAATTAGAAACTATCTATTATCGTAATAGTCTACCCCTTTGCAATGGTCACAACCCTTCAACATTTTTGCCCTGCAAAAGAGTCACAACCCTTCATAATTGCAATCCTTTCAAATAGTCACAATCCTTCAAAATTACAACCCTTCATCATTTCTGCCAATAAACTGATTTGGATTGACCCCGTTTGCCAATTATTTCATATATTTTGGATTCACTCTATTTATTCTCATATTCTAAAAATATAGAGCCAAACACAGAGCATGCACTTAAAAACACGAAGTATACACATGAATGTATGAAGACAGAGCATACACAAGGTATACACATGAATATATGCAGACACAAAGCATGCACGCCAATACACACATTTCTAGACCCTCTTATTGGCTAGAATGCAATTATTGATTCATATTTACCCTGTAGGATGACATGATCACGCTCTTATACCATTTGTAATATCCCCTTCCTAATTTGCCCTAAAAATCACAATGGCAACAAATTAGGGTTAGGGTTACATCTTACCAAGTAAAATGCCTCTTCATATAGAGTAATCTTGGACTTGAATCTTGCAATCATAAGAAAAATACACACACAGAGACACATATGTATTCATTATTAGGGTTAGTACATAACACTTGATATTTAAATATCTATAGCATCATTTCAAACACACTAGGGTGTGGGAGAAGAAGCACAATAGGTTTGCCCGAAGTCATCTCACACTAAGCCCAAGAGCGGAACTTTGGCCCTCTTGGTGCTGGTGGTAGGTAACATGGACATCCACCTAAGGTATCCTACCTACTGAGGTTCTTGTATCTGCTCTCCCCATCCCAACTCATCTTTCGGAAAAACACATGGAGTTGGGTGGAGGTCATAAGTGGGTTCCTCAGCTCTCCAACATAAAGACCCTCTAGTCCATTCTAGGACAGCCTATTATGTAGCCTTGGTAACCCCCTCTGCTTACAACTCAGGCCCTCTCTCTTGCTAGGCGGTTTTTAGACATAAGATATAGAATAAGGAGGCATGGCAGAGTGCCTTAAGACAGCAGTTCTACCTCCTGCAATCCCTCTCCATTCTTACATGGTTGGAGCACTTTGGTTTTGTCAACAGTCCCTCAATGTAGGTGTTGGAAGCGAAATTGCAATAGGGTGCCCTTAGCCGTTCTCTCCCTTCCACAGTGCAATAGGGTGCTCTCGTAGCTATTATCCCTACTTGCCACTGCAGTAGGGTGCCCTATAGCAGTTCTCCCTTAATGCAGATTCCTTCCTTATCCATTTGACGGATTGTTACAGTGTTATTATATTTGTTTAATATTTTTTTGGTATATAACAGAGATGTGCATCTATATAAATGTATAAAGCTAAGGCATGATCTCTACATTACCCGACAGAGTCTCTGAATCTGCATATTAACAAATTGGTATATTTATTTCTCTTCTGCTGTTCCTTTACTCTATTTGTCACTTATTTGATGGATTGATGCGGTTGCTGAGTATATATTTCTGCTGCTGCTGCTGATTTGCTGCTGTATGTTTCAGACTGTTGTACGATATAGACTGCTGATTGTATTGAATTTCAACAAATGTTCGGAGTTGCCAAATTGGCAGGAACACAAAGCGATTTTGACTATGATTTGTATTGGGTTTGGATTTTGGTATTTGAAACATTAGTAGCTACCAACTTATCATGATATATATTTTTTTAGGCTGTCTCCCCATCCCCCGATATGAAACTTTTAGAAACACTGTTTTAACTTTTAAACTTGCTTTCTTGAGTGTTTCCCTAATATATCTCTCAAAAGTTTCAATGCAGGATTTGTTTATTTCTTTTAGATATGATTATCTATTTTGTCAGATACAATTCTAAGCACTATTTTATTTGTTTGTAGATTATTAGGCTTGCAAGAAAGCTACCCACAGGCGATATGAATGCAGTTTCTTCATCTGCTGCTATAGATGAAGAGGCTTTTAATGAGGACGATCTGACATAAGAGTGTTAGTACTGTACCGCACACCCTTAATTTTTTTTTTTTTGAAGCTATGAAGTTACACTCTCCTAATTAATATGCCCATGGAAGTATTTCACACTGCTATTCATAATTCCATATATTTACGTACCCTATTACATTAGTTAATTTAAATTTACTTCATGCAGGGAATTTTTAAAGTGGAGGAGCAAATTTATTTTGTGGTGGGGAGCTGGAGACCATCATCATATACAATAATTATATGCTTTGTAATTCAAGTAATTGCATGACCGTGTATTTTAGAGTTTTTGGAATTGGGTTGTTTAACATCTTATCTTTTATGTTAGCATATTCATGTTTGTATGACTGAATTGCTGTTAATAATGTATGTAAAAGAGATTCAATTTTTTTTAATAGATTTTTTTTTTAAAATCTTGAATTTTTGTAGTTTTCAAATACAGGTAATTGTTGACAATTGTTTTATCTTATTTTTTATTTTGACAGTTTTTTTAAATTTTTAGAAAAGATTTAGTAAAGAATATTTAAAATTATATAAGTTTGATAATAAAATGTGTACATGATGAAAGGCAATGTATTTTCTTCACTGTTGTTCTTAATATATGAATTATTTTAATAGAAAATAAATTAAAGATGATTTTTTTCAAAATCAAGATTTATGATTCTTATGATGAAGAATTCATGAATTAACTTTCACTTATAATTATAATGGATGATTAAAATGACATAAGAGCAACATCACACATATTTGTACAACTCATTTTACAAATAGATTTATGAGTTATTATGAAATCAATAAACAAATATACAATTAAAGCCTCAATTTTTATTTATAATAAAAATTAATAGAGATTAAAGCCTTAATTTTTATTTATAATAAAAATTAATAGAGTTAAAGACTATTGATTACCATTATGAAGACAATTTTTTTTCCATCCTCATCTAAAGAATTCCAATAAATAACTTTGGTTATGGGTGTCATCAAATTGTTTGAAAACTTGGATGTGAATACTAGTTTATAATACCTATTTTCTTATGACCTATTTTGGATTTGTTTGTTGTTTAGTGTATGTAGGGAGAATAGAATGTATTGGGTCTACTTCTAGTGTGTTTCATTTATTTTAGAAGTATGGATATATATATTTTTTAAAATGACAAAGTGTGGAATGTTGTCAGATATTTTGGATTTTTTTTAATTAGAGTGATGTTTTAAGTTTAAATATGAGTTTATAAATGTAGTGTTGGAGATAAATCAATGTTTAAATAGGATCAAAAGTTGAATATAATTTGTATATTTAGATTCTTTTTGAAAACTTGTGCAAGTTCAATTTTTTTACTTTATATACAATGTTAAGATTCTAAAAAATATTTAAAAGAATGTTGATAAATTATTGACTTTGTCATAGAGCTTGGAACATGTATTTGTTGGTTTGTTGAAAGTGACAAATATACCATTTGTCAATATGTAGAAAGAGGGGAACCCTTGTATGCAATTTTGTGCAACTTCTAAGATTCAAATTCTTGATTTTTAGACTTCCTCTTCATCCTTAGTGTTTTTAGCTTCTTTCATGTTTGGGAATCTATAAATAACATGTTTGAGGTCAAGTTAATCATAGATGGAGTTTGTAGAGTTGTATATCTCGTGTTGAGAGTAATTTATGAGCTTTTCTCTTGTACTCATGATTGTATTTGTGAAAGAGTTCCTTTGAGAGTTGTAAATTGGTCTTGGGAGAGATATTAGTTGTTTTTGAAGGCTTTTAGATGGCTTATTGACTGAGATCATATGTATTGATGCTATTTTGGAATATTTAAATCAAAATGACTTGTATTTTGGTGGAATTTTTATCACAAAGGTTTTTCCATATTATTTCTTGTCTTTATTGTTTATACCAAATTTAAGATTAGAAGCCTTACAGCTTGAACATTATCTAAGTAAATTATTTTAAAAAATAATACTTAGATAACGTACATACAACACTAACATATCCAATTGTGCACTACCATGCACACTAACAGTTATGCAACAAAAAATGACACAAGAAAAGTACTTACTGTATGATGGTCTGATACCATGCAAGAGCTCATGTAAGAGTTGCAAACTCCAAAGATTACCTCCAAAAATAATAATGTTTTCTACAAGAGACTATGCAAGATAATGAGCTTGCTTGAATAATGAGATAAGAGATATGTTAAAAATATACAAGAACCTTGCTTATAAAGGCAAGGGGATAGTATGAGAAACTACTTTGATACAAACATTAAATATCTAATGTAATTATTTAAATGCCTAGGTAACTAAAAGTAAATGAGGGTGAACATGACTTCATCATAACTAACCTTCTAGAACAACACTTAGGACCTAAGTTAGCATGTGACACTAGTACATTTGAGATCAAATTCCAATGGCCATTTGTCGGCATTTTGACATATGTGTCCGTCATCGTTTTTGCGTTGAAAATTGCGACGGAAGAGATATCTGTCGGTTTACCGACACCTGATTCCGTCGGAAACTTGCACATGAATACCAGCTTTGTTATGGCATTTCCTATGGTCCATCTATCAGAATTCTGCCAAGAACACCTATCAGAGATATACAATGGCTGTCGCAACTAACTGTCGAAAAGAAATACTTTTTGACGTTATAACTATTGGAATAGCGACAGATCTGTAGCCAACGTTCGACAGATAAACCCATCAGTGACATAGCATTACTGTCACTCTGCTTTGTCGAAAACTACATATCTTCGACATTGGGACGGTTGGAAGAGCGATGGTATGGCAGTATATCTCCGACAGGTAGCCCCGTTAAATGTATAGCATTCATGTCACAGTAATTATCGAAAAGTAATTTTCTTCGACATTTTATCTATTGGAGAGGTGACGGGTTGGCCTATACTCCGACGGGAAACACTATCGAATGTATAGCACTATCATTGGAATAAATTATAAAGTGTCGAAAAAATGACGGATATGCACATTAAAAATAAGAAAGCTCAAGAGACCATCATAGGTTGTCTCTTTCTAAGGTCTATATTATTGACAGAATGTTTTATCTTTCATTAGCTCATCAAATCCGGGGATTTGAAAGAGTTCAATAGAATATTTTCATGACAACGTATATTATTTAAGTTGACATTGCACGAATTTATCTACTTCGCGCACTTGTAGACTATGAGGATGACGATAAAGAAACATCTCCTCCCATGGCCTACATTACTCAAGCCACATGAGGGAATGCTTCTTTATGGCCGTCCTCGTTGTATATAAGTGCGCGAAGTATATAAATTCATGCAACGTCAACTTAAATAATATACGTTGTCATGAAAATATTCTATTAAATTCTTTCAAATCCCCGCATTTGATGAGCTAATGAAAGGTAAAATATTTTGTCAATAATATAAACTGAAGAAAGAGACCAACTATTGTGGTCTCTTGAGTTGTGTTATCTTTAGTCCTAGCTACTGGGTAAGGCCTGGAAGACTTATACCTGTCGATCGTCAAGAATAATCATCGCCTTGCATTTATGTACACTACACAAATTGATCCCAGTCTCGCAAAAACATTTTACACTTGTGCAGCTCATCAATACTGGAGGCCTAAAGTAATTTTATACGATCACTAGCACATTTTGTGCATGGATGAGAAATAGTATCCAAAGTTTCTAGATAACCGTTTTTGAGAAGAGGAATGAGGGGAGGCCAAAGAAGGGATAATTGTGAAGGTTTTATAGACGTAGGTTATTGAATCATCATCTCTACACTGGTACTCAATCTGGCCTCTACTCCATATACATCTTCTCAGAATCTAAAAAATCTCCATCATTGACCCCTGTCATTTTTTCAGCATCTCTGTGGATTGAGACCTTAAATTATTGAGCTTCTCTTTGTTTCAAGAATAGTTTAATATTCTCTACTTAACAGGGCCAACCACGTGAAGGTGGAAGCTCATTTGGCCCCTCCTAGGAGCCTCTTATGACCCTTTACGACATTTTAAGACTTCTAAGATGTGTTCTTAGGGATTGTAAAGGGTCGTAAAGGGTCATAAGGGGTCTTGGGACACAATAGCTGAGAAACATAAATGTAGGCATCATGGTCACAATTTTTTGGAGACACAACATAATTGAGTGGTATTCTCAGATGATGCAAAGTAGTGGTTGCTTTGCATTGTCTCGGAATACCACTCAATTATGTTGTGTCTCCAAAAAATTGTGACCATGATGCCTACATTTATGTTTCTTAGCTGTTGTGATATCTACTTCACAGTTTGTAGTTGTTGCAGCAGTAGAGCCTATATTCCACAACAGAAAGGAAGACATCTTTTTAGCCTGGGTCTGGATCCTACCCCAATTGTCGAAGGATCCAGGGCCAGGCTAGAAAGATGTCTTCCCATTTTGTTTGCAACATTGTGTCCATCCATGATCTCAGGAATATCATCGTCTTTCCACTCTTCATTTGCCAAAATATACCGCTTCTTCAAGCTTGTAGAGTAATCTTATTAATAAAAGAACTCTTGCCAACATTAGGGTACCCACAATTCAAAATAGTTGATGTTATTGGTGCTTGTGCTCAAGGATATCGATTCATTGTTTTGAAAGGGCCAAATCATTTTTATTTTGATTGTAGAGAAAAGGAGTGGGAGAAAATGAGCGGGTGAAAGTTGATCGAGCGCGAGAGAAGGCATTGCATTTTATTTGATCATGAATGCTCTCTGAAATGACCAATCATGTTTTCTATTCAATTCTTTTTGGTGCTTTTTTTTCCCATATTCAGTAGATAAAAATCATGGCGGTAGCCACTTAGCCATCTTTTTGATGTTCTAGGTATTTTACAAAGATACATGTATGTGGATTTATCATTCAGTTGCTTGCAATTATTGGTCAAATGCAAATATTTTATCAAGTTGAAAGGGCAAGATATCAGTTTGGTGTTTTCGGTTTATGTTAAAAGTTGATTTGGTAAAAATCCTCAAAAACCACACTACATGTTCTAAAATGTAAAGAAGTTGAATGTTAAATGTAAGATATATATCTCATCCATAGTAATCAAAAGAAAGGACATGAAACTTATAAGGAGATTTACCAATCCAAAAATATAAGCGAATAGGAAACATGATTGGTATCTTATGAATTGGTTTTTGAGGTACACAATCTTCATCAATCTCCTCAGAAGAAGACCCCTCCTCACGAAAAATGCATTTAACACAAAAAACAAATCTACAAAAGTGAACCAATGACATGTTTAGAACAAAGAAATAAAATGATAATAATATACTGAAAATTCTATTATGTTTAATACACGCAAAAGGACTAGTCCCAACAATTTTTAAACATACTTTATTTGATATGATAATAACATGCTAATTAAACTAATAAAGGTGTTATTTGCATTTAATCTGCCAATTACTAATTACACAAAAAACAAATTTACAAACTGAACCAATGGCATGTTCTTCGTGTGGTACAAGGAAGATGTGGCTATGAAAAAAAAAAGTGAAACGACCTCATCATTTTTATTTCGATTGGATAGAGAAAGAGCGGTAGAAAAGGAGCAAAAGCTGAGCGCAAGAGAAGGTATGTGATTTCTTCATCTTTCGAGCATCTGGCATCATATTCGACTGCAAATTTTAAATGCATTGCATTTTATTTGATCATGAATGCTCTCTGAAATGACCACATTCTACTGGTGTTGTGCCCTAGCCCATGCTTTATCTCCATTATTTGATGTTATTGGTGCTTGTGCTCAAGGATATCGATTCACTGTTTTCAAATGTTTGGATCGTTTTGGTCGTGACTGTTCCTCTAGTACATAGTCAGGAAATGTAATTGTCTAATGATTATATGTAATGTTGAATGGATTAAATGCTTTATTCTTGGTAGAAGTGAATGGAAGGAATAGTGTTGGTGTTAGGTTTCATTTATTATTGAATTTAATGGTTTCCAAATGTGTTGAGGAGTTTGCTCCTTGTTTAATGTTAACTGTTCCTGCACAATCCACTCATACAATAATGAAATACTATGTGATTGACAATTTCATACAATTGGTCCTTTGGCATGTATTAAATACAATCCAGTCACTTATTGAATGCTTTGACTACTGGTTTGACTATCCATGCTTTACCAGTGACTGAGATTCATTAAAGGATACAAAACTCTTCATTTTGGGGTTATTGTGTGTGGATTCAAATGTAGCTTTGATTTGATTAATGTTTAGAAGAGATCAATAAAGTATTTAAAGACAATCTTACATGTTTGGAGAGGTTTAAGAGGCACTTATCATGACTGTACCCTCACAAACAACGACATAGACTGGTTTTACTAAGTTTCCTTTCTCTATTTTGAGGTTTCCTTTCTTTGTCGCAGGGGTACAGTCAGAGGGTTCATTGACAAAATGATCCTTCGAATGGTTACTATGAATATGAATGATTTGATATAGCATATTGCTCATTTTACTTGAAGTTTGAAATAGCTTGTGCAAGGGTGAAAGTAGTTTTGATCATTTTGGTCATGACTATTCCTCTACACAGTCAGGAAATGTAACTGTCTAATGATTATATGTAATGTTGAATGGATTAAATGCTTTATTCTTGGTAGAAGTGAATGGAAGGAATAGTGTTGGTGTTAGGTTTCATTTATTATTGAATTCAATGGTTTCCAAGATGTGTTGAGGAGTTGCTCCTTGTTTAATGTTAACTGTTCCTACACAATCCACTCAACAACAGTGAAGTTACAAAACTGAACCGATGGCATGTTTACAACAAAGAAATAGAATGATAATAATATGCTGAAAATTCTATTCTGTTTAATACACACCAAAGGACCAGCCCCAACAATTTTTAAACATACTAGTTATCTGATATTTTCAATTGTTAATAAAGGTCTAATTTTGTAGACTGCTAGCACGAAGGAAGACTTGACCTAGCCAAATCTTCCTTGTACCACAAAAAAAATGTGTGATAACTATGTCTACTACAACCTTAATTGTTTAAGAATTCATCATATCAGATAAAGTATGTTTAAGAATTGTTGGGAGTTCTATTAGACATTTGTTGTAAACATGCCATTGGTTTTCAAATGTTTGGATTCACGTTTGTTGATATTACTGGCACGTTTAATGATGTCATTGTATATTGCTGAGATGCTCACTGAAATGACCGCATTCTACTAGCGTCGTGCCCTAGCCCATGCTTTAACTCCATTATTTGATGTTATTGGTGCTTGTGCTCAAGGATATCCATTTTTTTGAAATGTTGACTATGGTTATTAAATGGACAGCCCCTAAGCTTCTAGCTAGGGGTCATTTGTATTGATAGCTTAGGGCATCAAATTGATTGTATCATTGATAGTTGAGACTTTGTTAAAAAGAAATAGGACAAAGAACGATTTTGATTTAGTTTCTCTATTTTGATCTCTTAGTGGCTTACAACCCTAGAGAAGTATATGCAGATTTACGGATGCAGTTGCATGATACATAGCAGCCGATAATTCACAAAAAATCTATGCATCCAATTTGAATAGCAATTAATACAATGAAATAAGGTCCTCCAATGGCCCAATCATCCAGACCTTGACTATCCCCTCAACCCCCAGTGACCCTTCAAAATCGGGTTATCATGCAATCAGTGAGTGATCCTTCATTCTCCTAGTCTGCCCTACATCCAAACATATTGGAAATACACAATACAATGATAACAAGTCTTTCACAATCCCCCTTCCCTCAAGGAACACTATCAACCATACCTTCCACATAGCATTTCACTGTTGTATGAGTGGATTGTGCAGGAACAGTTAACATTAAACAAGGAGAAAACTCCTCAACACATCTTTGTTGTAAACATGCCATTGGTTCAGTTTTGTAAATTTTTTTTTTGTGTTAAATGCATTTAAATGGAACATTAAGCATAGTAATAATATGCTTAATCTATTAGTAATTGCAGATTAAATGCCCATAACACCTTTATCAGTTTAGCATGTTATTATAAGACACTAAAGAAGACCTGCTATTTGTCAGAGAAATCTTCACTATCCCCCATAATGAAGACAATGAAGATTGACCTCCTGCCCCACAACAAAGAACATTGTAATAAGAATAAGATATAATATAGTGTTAGAATAAACTTTGAACAAAGACATGTAATGCTTAAGTTAATGATCTAAAAAGCTGCAAATATAGGAATTGAAAAAGAAGATAGTGCCAAGAAACATTTTCACAAATATGAAACGTGAGGAAAAGTAATAACATTAACAATGCCAAGATTCACAACATTAAATTTCACCTGCGGATGAGTTTTTGCAGTGGGTTGCCCAACATCAAAAATATGTTGAGTTGCATTTGAGTTGTAACTAAGAGTATCATGTAGAACAAACCCTAAACTTGGAAAGTGTTCTCCAGCATGGCAATTCAAAATTCAATCTAGGAAAGCATCAGTAAGTGAAATAAATTATAGACATCAACATCAACATCAACATCAACATCAACATCAACATCATCATAATCATTAGACATAAATTATAGACATCAACATCAACATAATCATAATCATTTCGAGGGTATTAGTTTTGGATAGTACTATGTTTCTTGAAAGTTTTGGTGATGCTTCTAAACTTTAAAGACATATTTTATGGCTTAATGATAATATAAATTAGTGTTTTGTTTTCTGATGGAATGTTGTTGATAATTCATGGTCTTGAAGAAACTTTTGATTGTTTTGATTCTCGAGTCTTGACGTTGTTTCTCAATGTGATATAGACTGACCACAAGATGGTTCAGTTGGTCCTCTCTTTCTATTTAATCATTTGTCTTCTTCATGGTGTAAGTGTCAATATGTTATAATCCAACCAGCATGTCATACCCTCACTTCTGACAAACCTCACAGCATGCAAATCATAGCCAAAGACTTGGGTGATCAGCATACGCAAACAATGATTACCCTTAGGAAACAATGATCATTAATATTTATTAATGGTGGGTGGTGATTCCTTGGTAATAAAGGCATTGACAACATTCATCATCTTAACCAAGTCATGGGTGGTAATCCTTGAAATAGCACAATTTGTAAAAGGAAATAACAACATAACATAATTTGGAGTGAGGAAGAAGGAAAATTTTAAAACAAAATATGGAATAATCAGGTTGGAATTGGAGACGAATTTAGAAATAAACTTGAATTAGAAAAAAACCAAGTTATTTGGTTCTTTGTTTGAAGCTGGGTTCCAGTTCTACTTTTGTTCTCCTCTGGGTTCAACTTGGGTTCCTTTGGTAGGAACTTGGGTGCTTGGGCCAATCCCGGGTGCACCTACAGTATTATAAATATGATACACAAGGTATTTTATTCATAATTTTATAGGCTAACTCATTATTATGGTAACATGGGTATGACCACACTCCATGCCTTATAATGGTACCCGACATGGAGTGTGGTTCAAATGAAGTTGAACCAAATGTTGATCGTGATGGCTATGATTATGATGAAGATGAATATGAATATTAAATCTAAAATATAGCTTGTAATTTGAATTTTCATTGTGAATGAAAAAACTATAGATTCAAGTTGACTCATTCTATGTTGTAGTATATTTGTTCCCTAGATCTACCATATTATATATGTGTATCCTGTAAGGGACATCTTCTACTCATCCATGTATCAGAGCTCGGTGAGAGTTCTTAGGAGAAAGAAAAGATGTCAGTGGGAGATGGAGAAACTAATCTTAGAACACCACTTAAAGCCTTGCAATGTTGAGAGTGGGATAAAGGCTACACTTGAGACCCTATATAAGGAACAATCTTATTGAGCTTCACTTTGTTTCAAGAATAGTTTTATATTCTGTACTAAACAGGGCCAACCACGTGAAGGTGGAAGCTCATTTGGCCCCACCCCCCCTAACATCACTCTAAATTCCCCATTAACATCTAACATTCATTCATTATTTCATCCATTAATAAAATGTGACATTCATTAATTATCACACGATAGCATTTATTAACATTCATTAACACATTAATAAAATGTGACATTCATTAATTATCACATGATAGCATTCATTAACACATTATAAATTTATGAACATTCAATACCACATAATTAAATTCATTGGCATATAAAAATCAGTCATTATCAATTAAGGTGCATAGATGACAATCATTTCTTTTTTTTCTTTTGATTTCTAGTTTTTTAAGAAGTAATAGTTAAGAGGAGTATCGATATTATCATGATGATCATCTACCCTCTCATTAGATCTCAATGCACGCCTAGTTCTCTGTTGATGCAAAGGGGGGTCATTTGCAATAACATATAAAAGGGTTAAATTAAAAACATTTTATTATAGTTAAAAACATTAAAAACATTTTAAAGTATTTCAGTACTTTACAGGCCATAATCGTATAGCTCTTTACCTGATCTAGTCACATCATCAACATCGAGGTTAGTTTGTCTGGCCTCGGCCTCAACCTCAACCTGCTCATTAATAACGGCCTCTACACTCTATAGTTGCAACACAAATTGTTACATAAATCCAAACACCAATTGCAATTAAATTTGTATTACTACACCAATCAATTTAAGATGTTTACTTGTATTACTGTATGCACATCCTCATTGTCATCAACACGCACAGGTTGTGTACGGCAAGAATTGGCAGGCTGCATTTCAATTTCATACGCATTCATGTTATCATTGTTTTCTTACTTAAAACAAATTTACTCACTTTATGTTGGAACTTAACATCAAATAAACTAATAGGTAAATAATTAAATTTGAAATATCATCTATTTAGCTTACTTACCGTGAGGGATCCATCAGTAGAACCTTGTGCACTTCTTATTCTTTCCACCATGACTTTATAGCCTTATTGGAAGCCAATTCTCTTGTCCTCTTCTATGAGACTTACATTGAACTCTGTGCCCTACATTTTTTCTTTGTATCATCAAATTTTATTTTATTGTTTCATCAAAACAAAAAAATATTTCAAATTATAAATAAATATTATAAAGATCAAAGAATTATTTTCAGTGTTAAAAGCCATCTACAGATTATATTTTTCCTCATTCAATTTTGACAATATTAACACTTACAACTCGTGCAGCAAGTTTCAAATAATTGCTAGAGCCTAGCTTGTGTTGCCCGTGCTTTTGTAGTCTTGCCTTTGTTGCCTTTGATGTGTCAGACAATCTATGAAGAGATTGAAATATGTTAGTTCATATAAATATGAAGAGTATTTAGTACACAATTACATTCTCAACAATATCACATACCTTCTTCTGTTCTCTGGTGGTGTATTTCCTTTTTTTATTTCAGTTTTCTTATTCGCATCCAGAATAAGAGATTTCCACTCTAAATTAGGAATGCAAGGGGGGCGTTGATAATTTGGGTTTTTGGTTAATGTTCACCTGTACTGGTCCCTAATATACCTCAAACATAATCTAGCTTTTTGAAGGAGTTTACCCTTCTCAAATGCACAAGGTCCAATTTTTTTTGTCATACTCTCTACAAGATCATCCTTTAACTTTTGATTTTGGGTTTTCCACCTTTTAAGAAAGAAAACAATGTTAGATTCAAAAATGGATGTAATGATAACTATTCTAGCAATGATATGAAATCAAAATAGTGGATTGGGATTTTAGTTCAGTTATGATGTTCCACCCTGTATAGATGGTGGGCCTGAATATCCGCAAACACTCGTCATTAAGTTTACTATAAAAAACATCACTCCCTACAAAATAATCATGGGATCATTAGTCGAAGGATATAATAGTATAAAATAAGAATACAATATATGTAAGCTTCTCATATTGAATGCAAGGTGTAATTAACATACAATTGTATAGTAGAAGAAAGGTCCAATATTTAAAGTACCTGGAAGTTTTGCTATTTTCAAGGGAACTCCTTCACTCACAAGCAATATGCAATCCTTCACCGTTCCTGCACTAGGAATACTAGTACATCCAAGAAAATCACCATCAAGTGTTGCATCCCCTGTTGTATAAATTGAATCCATTACGAAATGGCCCTAAGAAAGAACACTTCAAGGGAAATAAACATATATATAATGATAGAGAAAATAAAATCTATGTATGAGTAGGTGGTGCCATGGCATTTGTGGCCATGCTACGTGTTGCCGACATTGCAGGACGTAGTACATCTAAGCTTTCCATCGTATGAGGCGGCGATAGTAAATGATCATTGACACGTGTTGAAGAATAAGATTGTTAGAGCATAATAAAATCAGTGATTAGCATGGACAATATTGTTAGAGAGTTAAAAAAAAAATAGTCCAACATGCGATCTACTTGAACCAACTGCAGTACCCTCATCATGGCCGTGAGGATCAAAATTACGCAAAAAAGTTGTAAAAGCAACACATCCGCTTATTTTTTAATGACATAAAAGACTACTATAACATAAAAACTATTATTGAACTTTTGTTATAATTAAAAATTACATTAATACTTACTATGTAATTTTGAGATAGGTGCATCAGTTTAGTTGCCCTCTTTTGTGACTCAAGAGTCGGATGGAATATAGATGCCAATTCTGTAAGGATTTATAAGAATTTGCACAATACTCTCCTATAGAGATTAGCATAGGAAGCTATTTCCGCACCTTGGTATGACATATTCTCTTACACTTGTCATAGCACATTCCTTAAATAGTTCTTACACCTCATAGGAATCCGTCATGATCGTTTCAGTCATGATCTCCTTACGCACAAGATGCTGACACATCAAGTGGAGTGACACACAACATGCCAAGTAGACATGTACACTCACACTTAATTACATTATTTGCAAAAAAAAAATTTACAAAACAAATAATAAGAATAGGAATTATCCAAGGTTGAGACACCTTATTCCTAACAAATTCAGCCAATCTTTTTCCAATTTTGTGGAGGCATTTTTTAAATGCAGAGGCCGACTCATCACAAGTAGCCAAATCAACAACTAGGTCCTCGTCAAAGGACTCCTCTTCAGGGACTGCGGGTTTCTTTCTCTGTCTCTACTGACTACCTGTATGTGACAACAATATTACTAACACTATTAGAATTAATTTGAAACAGTGATGAAAAATAATATAATAAAAAACTTTATTTAACATTTTGCTTCTATCTAATTTGTAGTACAATAACAAAGAGGTTTACCTGCTGGGAAGAAGTGCATGAACGATCATCATTGTCCCCTCTACGTGGTTGCTCCATATTGTGGTCATGTGTTATTATTTAAAGTTAACCAATAATTAGAAAGGACTACATTAATAAATTTTATTAGAAGATGATGATGGAGATGAGGTGGATGGTGAGGAGATTCTCTAAATGTGGTTGGAAAAAAAACTCAATTATTTAATGGTACATAGTATGTACCTGCACCCTAATGATAGTGACATTGTTTGTATCTATGGGATTCAAATTGTAATCAATAAGTAGCTCTTCCCCTACACTTATTGATTTTATCGCACATGAAAATACATGATTTCCCTCGCGCACCTCAAATATCTAATTGGGTTGCTTAATAGTTGACAAAGGTCACGTGCTATTTATAAAACCTACAATATTCCCTGATTCTTTTGGCCTTTCGTCAATTTATATAGCCAATCTTTTACTTTTCTCATTGCCTTTTTGTTGAATATAATTTTCCGAGAGTGCATACCTACGCATAATTTTTTTATATTGAACAATTCGCATCCAAGTTTTGTATCGTAACAAGGTCCAACATACTTCATCAATTCAACAACTTTTTTGTAAGAGACCTTTATGCCATCCATGAAAAATAGGCCCAAACCATGTATTGACAAAGGTGCAATACGATATATCTTGCCTTTAACACTAAATTCAGTGTTTATTGGAGGAAGTTCCTTGGGGACCCATTGTTTCTATAGATTTTGGTATCTAGAGGGCACCTCGATGTCGCCTTTGCTCTCATCATCATAAGAACATGACCCCCCTTGAGCAAGGAAAAATTTTATGCATTTATTGAATTTCCTTCTAGTCTTTTGACCTCTAGTTGATCTTCCTAATTCAGACATACTAAATGACTCACTTTCTTCGCTCGAGGAAGACACATTTGACAAATACCTATTTGCTACTACCTGCACTCCATCAAATGAGAGAGATAGCAAGTAATGTGAGATATTTTGCAAATTGTGAAATACATTAATCTCTATAGGGTGTATTGACTTATACCTGTCGATCCATGAGACTGTGTGGGATGCTCATGAAAGGGGTCCAGGTACCTACATATGTAATTCAATTATCTAATGTTAGCTAAAAAATTCATGATACATATACTCAAAACCACATAGTAAGTACATTAAAAACTATAAACATCCCATAGTAAGTACATCATGAATTAATTAGATTAAGCATTGATTGCATAACTGCACATTTCTATCAAGAAATCAATATTAAATAGATTAAGCAGTGATCATGTAACTGTACATTTCATTCATGTCATTCATCTTCTTCTTCATCCAACTAATCACCATGATCATCGTTGACATTGACATCATCACCACCACTGTCATTATCGTCATCTTCATCGTTGTCATCATCATCATCGGTAGCATCATCATCGTCATCATCTTCTTCTTCAAGAAAAGTTGCACCAGGAACATCATCGACTAACTGTTGTTCATGATCATCATCTACATCATCTTCTAGTTGTTTGCAATCTTCTTTTTCCATTGCATTATACCTCATCGACCTTCCTCTTGGATCATGTCTAACAGCAAACAACCAACCCAATTTATGTGGAACCTCTGATTAAAATACCTGCTCACATTGGCTTGGAAGAACATAGGGTTCATCCCCAACTGGCTCAAACCACCTTGTATTAATCATTGGAAATCCATTGTCATGCTCAATAAAAGTTCTATTAGGATCATTTTGATTAAGTCGTAGCCTCTACCATCTGACAACAAAGAGAACTAATCTAAAGGAATTAAAGTTATACTCAAGTATATCATCCAAAATGCCATAGTATCAATTTTCAGACTCTCGAGGATGTAAGTCATTTCTAGATGAAATATTAGTCACCTCAAAGACTGCACTTATCCCAGAATCACAAGTTTTCTTTGTGTCATCCAACTTTTTGATGCGAAATTTATGACCACTGTAAAACATAGCCTTGTGGTGTTTGACTTGCAAAAATATGTAAAACATGTATAAATTAATGCATCAAGAGTTCATAAACGTACAAGTGATTAATAAATTTATATGTACTTGAAAATCTCTTAAACCATGTGCTAAATATATTTCCCTTTGCATAACATTTGGATCTCCATTACGATGAGCTTCATTAACCAATGAAGACACAACTTCTCATGTTAATGTGTGACCTAAATGATGACATCGTTCAATCCATTTCGTCATCCAATCTTGATTGTTTACAATATACAAATGTATTGCATCCCACTCTCGAGAAGTTGTACAAAAAATAAATAGACGACTTACAACCGATTAATTTTGAAGATTAAGAATTAATTAATAGCTACAATAACATCTTATAATTTATTACCTCTCACTTTTCTCATTCTACCTTTCCCCACCAAGTACTCCCCTTTGAATTTTCTAATGGTGTTGAGATCCCAAATGCGATCTATATGGATCTTTGCTGCAAGCTTAGGAAGATATTTAGTAACGTACACCATAGTTTGGTATACCATATATCCCTCCACCATAGAATCCTTAGGACGTTCTTTTTTCCAAACCAAAGCCTTCAAAAATTTCAAGTGCCTCTCAACCATCCACATTGACTAAGAGTGCACAGGTCCACACATTTCAATCTCCTCAACTTGGTGTTTGAGGTAGTGTTCTTGTGCATTGAAAAAGGTTGAAGGTAGACACTTTTTCATTTCACACATTAGATGAAGAATTCTTCTCTTCCAATATTTTATTTCTGCTCTATGGATTTCTTTAGATAACCACCTACAAGATATTCAAGACACAAAAATATATAAACACAAGACTTTACAATATAGACAACAAATTGAACATATATCATTGCTCACCTCATGTATTTTCCAAGATCATATATCACTTGTTTGATGTTATTTTTGAAGTTCTCTAAGAGAGATAGGGGTAGAATGTACTGCAACAATTATAAAAATGATCATGTCATTCTTTTCTCATATAATACAATGAGAAGTACATGCAGTTTACAAATATATTGTAAATACAAAAGAATATGACTTACCTTGATGAAGGTATGTCAATCATGCATTTTCAACCCTGGCCCAAATTCACTTTTCTTTGATATGGTACTGCTTATGTTTGCAGCAAATCCTGTGGGAAATTGAATTTTTTGTATGACTTCTTTTATGACATCACTTTGTTGTTCTGTTAATAACCAAGGAAGGACACTTATATTAATCCGTTCTCCATTTCTATTTGATTCAATGAAATTTTTCATTGCATGATTGGATTCATGAATGTCGCTACAAATTTTGACAATTTCTTCTTTGTCACACCTTCCATCGAATATCTTCCACAATGTCTCTGTTACATTCTTTTCAATATGCATAGTATCAAACAAATGTATAATTTGCAACTTCTCGTAGTAGGGAAACCTACTAAATTGTCTGGGATAACTTTTTAGTCCTTTTGGAAGGTGCTCAATAGTGTTGCCTTGACGACATTCATGACCATCAATCACATAGTCAGCAAACAAAACATAATAAAAATATATAAATTCCAAACATAAACCATTAGGTAGAACGGTAGTACCTTGACAATTAATTCTATTATATTCCAACTTTCATAGGCGAGGTGTCATTCTCCGTGGCTTAGATGTAGTATCTTCTTTCCCATTGAAAAAATGTTTTTAGGTAATTCAATAGTTATGATTTTTGTGGAGAAAATGTCTATGCTCATCAAACACCTGCTTTCCTAAACTTTTTGAATGACGAGATTTCATCTTTGGACCACAAATTGGACATGCAAATTTTTCCTTTGTTTGAAGACCTACAAAATAATGATACAATTGGATTAAATATGTTAATTTTTATTTTTAAGATTATCATGTGCAACTTAAATTCACCATAACATACCATAAAAATGTGTTAGCCCTGGGGCATCATGTATTGTCCATACAAGCATTGCATGGAACTAAAATTGTCTGTCTCCTATTGGTCTAGAGATGTCATACATAGTGACACCTTTCCATAACTCCACCAAATCATCGATAAGAGGCTCAATATATACATTCATATCTTTAACTTGGTATTTACCTAGTTGAATGAACAACAACATTACATAATTATTGTGACCATTTTACTACAAGATTTATAATACATGCAGATAACTATTAAATGATCAAATACTTGGAACAATCATTGCCAACATAATGTGCTCCCTCTTTATTGGCATCCATGGAGGAATGTTATTATTGATGACAAAAACATGCCAAACAGAGTAAACAGATCTTAGCTCTCCAAGTGGATTGACACCGTTCGCTGCCATTGAAAGCTTGAGATTTTGAAGTTCTTTGATAAAGTGCGGCCACTTTTCCTCTATGTTCTTAAATACAGAACCATCCGTAGGTATTCGAATAATGTCATCTTGACTCCTATTGCATGCATGGTAATCTATAAATTGTGCCAAGCTATTACACCTGAATAATCTTTACAAACGTGGTATAATGGGGATGTAACAAAGAACCTTATGAGCCACCTTTTTTGTTATTTGATCTATTCGATATCTACTCTTATGAAATTCAAGGTATTCTGTTGCAAATTCATGTTTTTTATGATAAATAATATGATCATTGGGACAATCATCTATTGCTTGATACTCTATTCCAATATCTTTCATAGTGACACATAATTCTCAGTATGAGTGAGGGAGAATATTCGATGGTGGTAACAAAAACTCACCGGTCAATTTATAGAAAAAATATAAGTTGTTAATATTAACAATATTTATGATACATGTTTCACCATTTAATTACTATAATGACATATATGACATACATTATCATACGTGACATTGTTATGTTAGATAAACCATTCATAACCTTCAAGTTCAACAACAACAATACAATAGAGAGAAAAGTTGTTTGGGAGCCTTTGTAAAGGGGCGTGGCTACCTTCTCAAGTAGAGGTATATCATGGATGACATCAACATCATCCTAATCATCATCATCATTTGGGCCAATACCAAATGTGTCATGGATCAATGTATTAGTATCATCATCTAGCGCATCATCGTCATCTTCCATGGGATCATAATCTCCAGCTTCAATATTCGCACCTCCATGATCCTCCACTTCCAAATCCATATTCTCCATATTTGCACCTCCATGGTCCATATCAGGTACTCCCTTGGGGAGGTCGACCTATATAAAAATGATGAACACAAATAAACCATGATAATGATCTCATCATCAAGTGTATTTCATATATATATTAATTGTTAAATAAATATAATGAAAAACTTACCAATTCATGATAATCAATCCCTCCTTCAATGTGACTATTATCCATACAATGTCTCTTAGCTATTTTGATTAGCAATCTTCTAGTGTTTAAGCCCTTACAAATATTGTAGGGACAATAACATTTTTTGCCTTTTCTTTTCAAGTTCGACCACAATCTATTGATTGTATCCCCATTACCTTCTTCACTTGGATTGTCTAACATGATCCTTCTTCTCTTAGATTATCTATAACCTAATTATATATAGAAATTGAAAACTTAGTTATGAAATGATGTTGTAGTATAATATACCAAATTGAAACGCTTCTGTTATTGTAGTCTTCGACTTCAAACTCTTTCCTATTGTGGAAAGAAAGAAAGATATTCAAATAATATAGTAGTTTGTAAATCAAAATAAAATATCATTATATATTATACACAAAATATTATCCCTACAATGCATCAAATTTGACCAAGCACTACTGGGAGCTAGAACTGGCAACAAATGAACTTGTGATGATTTTCACAATAATACATTTGTTGCAAGGTATAAGGTCCCACTAGTTCTTAGGAAAATCTCCATGGTGAAGGTTGTATATGTTGTATATGTTGTGTGTGTGTGTGCGCGCATAAAAAAGGGGGCCTTTATCTTTGATCTTAAAATGAAAAATATGCTTATCTAACACTTTTTGAGGGTGTAGCGAATAACAAATGGAGGCAACTTGAAACCACAAATGGAGGCAAGTCGTTGATTGAGGGTGCAGGGAACAACACCCATCAGTACTTTTATCGAATTGTAAATTTTAATTTTGAACTATTATGTGAATATAGAACATGGATGTAATCTCATAAAATAACAAAATGTAGACACGATAGATTACTTATTTTGTTATTCTACATTACTTACTATTTGAGTTCACCTTCCACTTGCAACTTGATCAAGTCTTGTTTGATGCTTCAATTTTGTGTTCACTGTCCTGTAGAAGTACAAAGTTTTGTATTTCCCCAATATGTTATTCAAAAAATAATAATAGAATAAAATAGTTGTTGAGAAAGATCATCATAGGAGTATCAGAAACTCGAGATCCAAAGGTAACACAACATTATAAGACTCTTACATTCAACCTTCAACTCATGCACCTAATAAATAGGAAAAAAAATACATGAAATTAAAAAATTTAACTAATGAATTATGTTTTTCTTCTCATCTTAATCAGCCAAATTTATATGAGATTCTAAAGAAGGCCTCACTCTTAATCAGCCAAATCTTCCTTGTACCACACAAAAAAACTGTTTGATAACTATGTCTACTCCAACCTTAATTGTTTAAGAATTCATCATATCAGATAAAGTATGTTTAAGAATTGTTGGGACTGGTCCTTTGGCGTGTATTAAACATAATACAATTTTCAGCATATTATTATCACTCTATTTCTTTGTTGTAAACATGCCATTGGTTCAGTTTTGTAAATTTTTTTTGTGTTAGATGCATTTAAAATTATCTTCATTGTCTTCTGATTGTCTAAATGCTTCTTTATTTGGCAGCCAGTTAATATATGCTAGTATATAAAGAAGACAATCAAAAGACAATGAAGATTTGTCTGACAAAAATGAATACACTAAACTGAACCAATGACATGTTTACAAAAATTATCATAACTCGCAAGCAAAACTAAAACAATGGCATGTTTATAACTCATTAAGAGTGATGTCTTCTTTAGAATCTCATGAATTTTGTATTACGCATGCAACGTATTGTGAGTTTGAAGAGAGTTCATGCCATGTGTGATAGAACCTACTTTATCTAATATGGTGCATTGTTAAAAAAATTAAGAGTAGAGTAGTTATTACTTAGTTTTTTGTGGGGGACAATGAAGACTTGTCTCACAAATAGTAGGTCTTCTTTAGTATTTCATGAATTTTTACCACATATAGTGTTTCAAGCCTTTGACTCCTGGAGAAGAAGAATGGTGTAAGTTGAATAGATCAGAGTGAATGGAGTGTTGAAACATGGTGAATAGACCATGATGAGATGATACTTGATGTCGTGACTAAGTTTCCCTCACAAACAATGGCATAGATTGGTTTTACTAAGTTTCATTTCTCTACCACATGGGTACAGTCAGAGGGTTCATGGACAAAATGATCTTTTGAATGGTTATTATGAATATGAATGATTTGATATAGCATATTACTCATTTTACTTGAAGTTTGGAATAGCTTGTGCAAGGGTGAAAGTAGTTTTGATCATTTTGGTCGTGACTGTTCCTCTACACAGTTAGGAAATGTAACTGTCTAATGATTATATGTAATGTTGAATGGATTAAATGCTTTATTCTTGGTAGAAGTGAATGGAATGAATAGTGTTGGTGTTAGGTTTCATTTATTATTGAATTCAATGGTTTCCAAAATGTGTTGAGGAGTTTTCTCCTTGTTTAATGTTAACTGTTCCTGCACAATCCACTCATACAACAGTGAAATGCTATGTGGAAGGGATGGTTGATAGTGTTCCTTGAGGGAAGGGGGATTTTTAAAGACTTGTTATCATTGTATTGTGTATTTCCAATATGTTTAGATGCAAGGCAGACCAGGAGAATGAAGGATCACTCACTGATTACATGATAAACTGGTTTTGAAGGGTCACTGGAAGAGGGGAATGAAAGATTGCTCATTGATTGCATGATAACCCCAACAAGCATTCTTTCCTTTAAGTTTTCACAATATCTCAAAGTACGATCATTATTCTTTACTTTCTTCTACATGCTATTCTTTCTAAGGTTTTGTTATCTCGGAAATATATCAAAAACATTGCAGATGTGCATATAAAAGTAAAATAGTGTCCTTCAATTGTTCCACATTGAAGCATTTCCTCTTGGGAGTATTCTTTTCATTTGTACAATATCTATCAAAAATGGTTCCCATATTTCTTCAAGATCTATTTTAATCTTTATATTGCAATTTTGATTAGATTTGACCAATAGTTGATTTCATTAGTATTTTATAACATATACTCCTAATGTGAAATGTGGAGAGAAAGAAAGAGACACACTAGGTATGAATTACACGATATACCCATCATCACTTAGCACTTAAATAATAAATTTTGGATAGGGAACAACCCCCTAACTTTTGGATGTTTGTTTCATGTTGGCCTCTTATTATATGCAAAGGTAGGTCTATCTTAGGCTAACAACCACAGTGTAGGGGCCATAAATTATGGATCCCAAAATAGTGCACACTTGTATTAAATTAGGTTCACTATACTACAAGGGAATGGAAACCATGCAATAGTGCCTCATGGGGATGGAAGCAACCCTTCACCAAGAAGATGATTGTGTGTGCAATATTTACTAGAGGCAAAGAACATAATTTGGTTCCAACAATTACTCCTAGAAGATAATGGCACCCACAAAACACTTGGAAAAGATAGCACTCACTATATCTTTTATCACTCTTTTAAAGCTGGGACAATAAATCTCAAAGATTGATCAACGAATTCTTGAACACAAAGAACCATTGACAATTATGATTTATGTGTATAATAGCCAACAACCAGTTGTTCCAATCATGGTGTCCAATAATTATGTTAGAAAAAGCATCTACAAATCCTTTACACAACCATAATAGATTCAAACCATGAACCATAAGAACCTAACAATAGGACTAACAAAGATACAGCCTAAACAAATCTTGATCATATTCCACCCTATTGTAATGCCCAAGAAGTAACTCTATCTTAAAGCTACACATTCCTCTAGATGAAGCTCAAAGGTCAGGTAGCTGAAGCATAGCAATACTTGAATGAATATAGAAATAATTTGATGTACAATCATTTGCTAGCTTAGTTTGTGGGTTTTTCACATAATATTTTCCCTTTAACCACATTTATAGTTTGAGAAAATCGGAAAAAATTGTTTCAGATTTATATTATCCTTTTGAACTAGTACACTGCCATCAAAATGCATAATCATTGGTCATCTCAAGAAAATTCCTATTGATTAGTAGGATATCCTTATAAAAATTTGATGCATGAATTTCTTGTGAATTATCAACTACTATGTATCCTGCAACTATGGAAGGAATAGTGTTGGGGTTAGGTTTCATTTATTATTGAATTCAATAGTTTCCAAGATGTGTTGAGGAGTTTTCTCCTTGTTTAATGTTAACTGTTCCTACATAATCCACTCATAAAATAGTGAAATGCTATGTGGAAGGGATGGTTGATAGTGTTCCTTGAGGGAAGGGGGATTGTGAAAGACTTGTTATCATTTTATTGTGTATTTCCAATATGTTTGGTTGTAGGGCAGACTATGAGAATGAAGGATCACTCATTGATTGCAAGATAACCCGATTTTGAAGGGTCACTGGTTGAGGGGAAAGTCAAGGTCCAAATGATTGGGCCATTGGAGGACCCTATTTCTTTGTATTAATTGCTATTCAAATTAGATGCATGGATTTCTTGTGAATTATTGGCTGCTATGTATCCTACAATTGCATTTGTAAATCTGCATATACTTCTCTAGGGTTGTAAGCCACTTAGGGATCAAAATAGAGAAACTAAATCAAAATCGTTCTTTGTCCTATTTCCTTTTAACAAAGTCTCAAATATCAACAATACAATACATTCAATGCCCTAAGCTATCTAATATACAAATGGAACCTAGCTAGAAGCTCAAGGGTTGTCCATTTGATAACCACAGTCAACATTTTAAAAAAATGGATATCCTTGAGCACAAGCACCAATAACATCAAATAATGGAGTTAAAGCATGGGCTAGGGCATGACACCAGTAGAATGTGGTCATTTCAGTGACAACAATATACAATGGTGTTATTAAACATGCTAGTAATATCAACAAACATGAATCCAAACATTTGAAAATAGTGAATTGATATCCTTGAGCACAAGAACCAATAACATCAAATAATAGAGATAAAGCATTGGCTAGGGCACAACACCAATAGAATGCAGTCATTTTGGAGAGCATTCATGATCAAATAAAATGCAATGCATTTGAATATGATGCCAGAGGCTCGAAAGATGAAGAAATCACATACCTTCTCCCGTGCACAGCTTTCGCTCCTTCTCCCGCTCCTTTTCTATCCAATAAAAATAAAAATGATGAGGCCGTTTCACTTTTTTTTTCATCTATACCCTGAATCTGTCAGAATTATGATGGTCAATTAAACACCATCGGAATACCGACACCATCGGGGCCTATTACAAAAAAAAAAACACCAAATTTGTAATAAAAAATTATCCGTCGGAAGCTTCTATCGAAATTTGGCCCCAAATGTATTAGTGTGAATATGTCCTCTTACTAGGTTATTACAAGATACAAGACCTCAACTAGGTACAAGATAATTATCATTCTAAAACCCCCCCATAAGTGCAACTCAACGAGATGAAATTATTATGCAAATCATGCAAGATGATTTTTAACTACAAGGTCATGTTAGGAACCATGTACAATTGATCTCTGATAAATGAAGAAAAGGAGAAAATATATTTGGGGATATTCTCTCCCTAAAAGAGATAATGAAAAATGAGATCATAAGTAAGTGCCAAGATAAGTGAAGTATGGAGCTCTCATCAATACCCCCCAAGAACTTCTTTCATCACAAAGATACAATGCATATTTCCCCATAAAAGAGAAAGAAAGAGATCATGTACCCCCCATAATGAATATCTTCTGCAAAAAAATTAAGTGTTTGAGGACAAAACAAGATCCAATGTCTATAAACAACTTTTCTCCCTTTATGAAGAAACAAAACCAAGTACAAATGAAAGATTGCATCTCATTCAAGATAGGAATTGAAGAATGAAAGCATGAAGAAGAATGATGGTATCTCTTGAAACTACTTATGAAAGAAGATATCCAATTAGGTACATGCTTAATCAAAGAAAAAGTTGACAAAGAAAGACTTTATGGAAACTAATGTGGAGAAAGCTCTAAAGACAAATGTGATTTGAAAATTGGAGTACAATGACTATTATCAAAGGGGAGAGTCAACCCCTCAATCATGTCCTCCAAATCTAAAGGACAAAGATGGTCCCTTTGAATAAGAATGATGAAAGTATTAATTAATAACTCTACATAAGGGATCAATGAAGGTGAAGGGACATCAACTATCTTTGAAGAAGAATTAGGAACCTCTAAAGTAACCTCATCCTCATCTCCAAAAGTTTCAAAGTACTGGACAAAGAATCAAACTCTTAAACAATATCACAGTCATATTATATCCTTGTTGAAAAGTGAAGATGCACATTACAATATGAAATAGGATCATCTAGGAATGGCTAAGTACTAAGATCTCCATACATCTCCCAAATTTTAGTCCAAAGGCCATGAGGGCACTCAAATAAAAAACTTCAATAAGTCATCATAAATATAGGTTGCTATAACTCCTAAGATATATTTCCTTTTTAAATTCCAAGAAAATTTCTTACAAAATGTTTTAGGAGAAGGATAAATTATACAAAATGTGGCAACAAATGAAGCCATCTAAGATGTTTGATTATGTCATCTCTCCATTGTTTATAGTTTCATCTTCTTAGGATGATTTGAGAAATTTAGAATGAAAAACTCATTACAAACGTGATATTTCTTCAAAATTACAAAGATAGAACCCTCATAATATAGAAACTCACAAATATGATTAATATTGTAGATGAACCCATTTCAAAAAGACAAATTCTCCAAGAGTTAAGATGCCCATGTAACCAATCACAATGACATATGGTCAAAAAGGTTAAATAAAATCTACCTAGGGCATATGAAAAAACTACATAGGCACAATGATAGAACTCTTCAATACCTTTCCAATGTTGTAAGAATCATGAAAATCAGAGATTGTGGAAAAATGTTATGAGCTTGAAGGTTCAAAATTTTTAAAAAAAGATGATTTCAATGAGCAATAAAATTTACCAACAAAAAAGTTTGGAAAAATCACTTGCACCATTATGAAGTACACAAAACTAGCTTTCTAATGATACCTCATTTGTGGAAAATTGATACCTTGAGATGAAGTTATAGTCTATGAAAAAATTGCCCATTTCAAACTATAGGGGCCAGAAAAATACCCAAGTGCTAATATCTAGCTGCCAATACGTATGTGAGGTTCAAGGGTAGAAAAGGACACCATTAGGCAATAGTGGTTGCCAATATGTGGTGGTTGGGTGGTGGATTCCCATGTCCACCAAGCCCCGCTCAACTGACCTTAATCCTTGGCCCTCATGACCACAACACACTGAAAAGAGCACTTAACAACAAAAAGTAAACCAATGATGTAGTAAGAGAAAATACCTTGATACAAACATTAAATTTTTAATGTAAATATTAAATGCCTAGGTAACTAAAAGTACATGACAGTTACATGATCTCATTATAAATAGTTTCTAGAATGCCACATAGAACCTAACTCAACATGTGAATATGTCCTTCAATAGGTTATTACAAGACCTTGACAATGTACAACACATTATTCACTCTAATATCTTGACTAGGTACACTAAAACATTCATTTTAACACTTATAACACATGTGTAGGAGGTGAGAACCATCTACCTCAAATCCATCCCCAACACATAATTGTCAAGATTAACAATACTAAGGATGGCCAAAATCACTACGATATATCACTTCTCACTATAAAGGATGACCACTGTTTCCTTGAACATGTAGCACACTTACCAAGGAAAAAGTGGGAAAATCCCAACAAGGAACATCCATGTGGGCCAAACCTCCCCAAGAGATATCAATACTAGGAAATGCAAGCTCTCTAACAAATAGGATGAAATAAACCAACTTTATACAATTATGTACTTCCCAAAGAAAAGATAGGATAATTATTGAATTAGCAACACTTGTCAACAAGACAACGTGGGAAGATTCACAAGGACAAGGGTAAATTTTTTGTATACTAAGATTCTCGTAGAAATAGTTGAAAGTAGCTAATATTTGATAAAATATAGGTCTGCAATGCTCCAAGGAACTACAATACGTAGATAGAACATTTCCACTCAAGAAGGACTCTAGCGCAATAATTAAGTGTCCTAGTAATGTGCTAGAGTCTACAAATGCACTTGATTCCTAAAAAGATGCTATACTCTATAAATTGTGTTGCAATCCCTTTTTTGCAATGTAGTCATGTTTCTAATATTGTAGTCCTAGCTAGAGACTAAAAAAATGACCATTTCCACATTGTATGAAGTAAAACTTTCCCAAAAATGACATAAAATATTACAACATAAATAGACTCCAAAATAGATGAAAATGACAAGGGAACCAAAAGGGACAACCACACAGGATCTCCAGCATAGTATCAAACAAAGGAGACACCTCCCACTAGTTAGGATATCTACAAGGGACTTAAAAAAAATTCCACGTATAAGAGGGATGAAATGGAATGTTAACAACACACCCAAATTTCCAATGACACCTCCTTAAGGTATTTCACAAACTCAAGACTAGGAAAATGAGGGGAACACATTCTAATTTTACCATAATTAGATGTTTTGTATCACTAAAAAAACATTTTAAGCTCAAATCCAAAATTTCTCTAATTTTAGTTTAGCCAACATTAGAACAATTATGAAAGCATATAAAATGGCATACATGTTAGATAGAAATGTAAAATCATAGTAAGATAAATAATCTTACTATTTCCACTTATGTAGGAGGTTTACATTCAATCCTATGAGGAGTTTTTGAAATAATATTACAATTATCTTTCCATCTCCACTAATGTGGGATTTTTACAATCAAATCTCATATGGAGGTTTCAGATAATATCACAATTACATGGAGGGAATCAAATACCCTAAAATATACATTTTTCCAAATTTGTGGAGGAAATAATGAGAAGAGATGCCTTTTATCCAAATTGAGTGCAATCTTGAGGCACTTTAATAGATCCACTACTCTCCAAAAGCGGGTCCAAATGATGCAACCATGTAGTACTAACAGGTCTAGCCTACCATGCTAGGAGATAATTACACAAGACAACAAGAACACTAACACCAAACAAGGGTATTACTCACACACACCAAACACTAAGCATACGAAATGGCATTAACAAAAAGATAAGTAATGTATCAACCATACACAACACATACTATTGGAACAATGTTTCATATTGGATACATATGATGGCAATACTGATGAGGATTTGAGGGGAAAACAAGAATTGATCACAATATCATATATTAATGGTTAAGAAAGGATTGAGTGTGTTTCCCATCAAAATATGAGGGTGCCCAACTAATGACTAGTTAGGTCCTATAAGTATTGGTTCTTGAGTAAGGACTAACTTTAGCTATAGGAAAGTTTCTTCACATTTTGATGTCCACTCAAAGTTTACATCCTTGGTCAATAGGGTATACAAAGGTCCTAACATTTTATTAAAATCCTTGACAAACCTCCTATAATATCTTGCATAACCTAATAATCTCCTTACATCCTTTTGTTTGGTAGGGATAGGAAGGTTAAGAATGACCTCATTTTTTGTTGGATCAACTTGAATATCAACTTGAGAAATAAAGTGGCCTAATACTACCCCCTCTTGCATCATCGTAAAACACTTCTCATTGTTCAAAGAAATATTGTGATCTTCACATCTCTGGAGAACCTTTCCTAAATTGTTCAATGCTTCCTCAAATGTATTTCCATATGTTGTAAATTCATCCATGTATATCTCCATACAATCATGTCAAATGTCAGAGAATATGTTGATGACTTCTCTCTAGAAGGTAGATAGAGCATTTCATAAACCAAATAGAAGAACATAATAGGCATAAGGTCCCCATGAGAAGGTGAAGGTGATCTTCTCTTGATCTTATGGTACGATTATAATTTGTTTATAACCATTGAAACCATCCAAAAATGAGAAATACTTCTTCCCTACGAAAGATTCTAAGACTTGATCTATAAAGGGAAGGGGAAAATGATCCTTTTTGGTTGCATTATTCAATTCATTTTAGTCTACAAAAACTCTCCACTTTCCATTTTTATTAGGAACTATGACAATTGTTGAAACACATTGGCTATCAGAGATAGGATAGATAAACCTAGCATCTAACAATTTGTGCAATTCTCCCTTTGCTATCTCTCTCACTGCAGGGTTAATTATTCTCTGGGATTGTTTGAATGGCATACTATCTTCCTTGATATTAATTCTATGAGTGCATAATTTAGGGTCCAAACCTTTCAAGCATCATAAGATTCACAATTGAATTAACTTCTTTTTCTTCTTCCCCTAGGTATTGCCATACTGGTTGTACTAAATCAAGCTAAGGTTCTGCTGGTGGATAAAGAGAAAGATTCATTGTGATCAGACCATATGAGATAGTCATATCTCCTAACTGACATCCTATGAATGCATTAGTTTTAGTTAACCAAGGCCTCTCTAGAATGATAGGATATCCCCCCAATGTGGCTTTAGGAGAAAATATCATGAAATCAGCTAGGTACTCCCAATAATCCAAGGTAACTACTAGATCTTCTACCATCTCATCAAGCTTGACAATAGAACTATCAACTAGTTGTAAGACAATAGGTGTATGTCTGAGGTTGGTAATATGAAGATTCTACATAGTGTCTTTTTGCATTACATTAATGGTTTCTCCTAATTCCATTTAGGCATTTTTTAACTTAAACACCATTAATGATGACTCCAACTATAGGGATACCAGGGTTAGAATATTTGGGAACTACCACCTTACCAAGTATAATGTCTGCTAACTAACCAATGACAAGCACTATTGATGGATCTTTCCTCTTTCTACTTAGTTTCTTCAGACAACCTTCCTTAATAACTTTATAATATATAATGACATATTTTATAGCTTGGAAGAGAGGTATCATATCACATATATGTTTCAATTGATCTATAATGTCAAAAGGTAGAATCCTTTATTTTTTTGGTAACTTCAACTTTGAACCTTTGTGGGAATGGAGGAATCATATCAGAATGATTTGGAACTTCATTTTGGTTCATCAGGTTTGGTTGGATAGGTGCAGTAGGTAAACTATCTTGCCCTAATTCCTCGGTAGGTATCTCTATTATAAATGGAGGGGTTGGTGCTAGTAAAGTTGTTCCAAACCTAAGATGTATATCACTTATTTTTAAAGCATAAGTAGGGTACTAGTTTGGGTCTATAGAGTAAACATACTATTGTTTCTTATTATTAGGATTAGAAATAGGTTGTAAAGGTAGCTGAGTAGGCTTATGAAAATTAGTATTGGCCACATGAGGTGGCATTAAGGCTATTTTTGAGGTTGTTGAGGTGGTTAAATATAACCAATTGGAGGATTTGGCCATTTCTGATCTCCTCTCCATTGGGAGTTTTGTTTCCAATTACCCTAAGGTGGCTTCCATGATCCTTGAGGTTGTGGCCATCTTATTTGAGGTTGTTGCCAATTCCCTTGAGGAGGGTACCATTGAGGTGTAGGGTTTTGATAATTTGGATGGACATTTTGAGGATTACTAGAATGATGAGGTGGGTAACCTCCTAAATTTTCATTTTAAGGAGGTTTCTATTAATTAGGAGCATAAGTATTTGACTAAGGACCACTAAAAGTTAAGGGGTCTTGTGGAATACCTTGTCTTGGAGCCCATCACCTTTGAGAAATGAAGAAAATATGGCCATTATCTCCTTCTATTGGATTGAATTGAATGGGAATTGGTTTACTCTCTATTTTATCCACCAAATTTCATTTGCAGTCCTTCTTCATCTACTTGTAGTGAGGGCAATATTCTTCTAGCATTGCCTCTACCTCGTCATGCTTCTTCTTGGCTTACATTGTGTCCAACTGGGTAGCCATATTATTAATGATATATTTCTTGGAGTCTAACACTAGGTGAGTGATTTATGTCCTTGAGTCTCCATTACCAGCTGAGTTACCCTTGGTGGAGTGGTAACCTCTTCCCTTCTTACCAAATTCTCTAGAGTAGTTATGACATATCTTTTTAATGTCCTCTCAAGTTGATTGGGTGATATCTCCTCCTCCCATAAAATCCAAAGCTTCAATACAACTCTCATTGATTCCCCTTAGAAAGATAAATTTATTAGATTCTTCATTGAGTTGGTCATGTGTGGATTTATGTAGGCTAAACAAGAAACTTGAAATATAGTCATCTAAACTTTCATCTTCTTTTTTTTTTGCATTTTGAAGATGTCACATCCTCTCATATCATTTCCCCTATAATATTCTTTATACTTTTCTAGGAATATTGTCATCAACTCTTTCCAAGTATTGACAACATTTCTCCCTGGACCCATAAAAAATCTTAGTGTTGATTCCTTTAGAGTAGTAGGAAATAGTTTAAGCATATTAGCATTAGTGTTGTAATCATGTCTTCTACAGAGGATATCAAATTAAAAAAGGATTATATCAAGATCCTCTATCACTAGGCCATAGAACTTAGGAAGAGTTGAAGAAAGAATGTTCTTAAGGTTAGTTTTTATCATTTCGATCAATGATAGGAAATGGAAAGGTAGGGGTGGAGATCTATCCATCCTTTGGAAATTCACTTTTTGATTCCTTGGTTGATAGGCTACCAAATAAATTTGATCATCAACTCAGTTTTGATCAAATGGGTCCACAGGTGGAGGAAGATACAGATTGGAAAATATGTCAGCAAAGGGATTTAGATCAACTGGTTCTTCTTCAGAGGAAGAGGAAGAAGGGGCTAGGTTTGGAAAAACATCATCCTAGCAATTTTCTTCTTCGTGGTGAAAAAATGTCACCTAACTGGTTCCTAGGATAAGGGTAATTTGGAAGGAATCTTCCCAAGGCACCTCTTCTTCCTCTATGCATGAAGATTGTGATGGATTAAAACTAATTTTTACTAAATTAGAGTTGAGCATTAACTGAGTCTAAGGAAAACTAAAGAAAATATTAATGAGACTAAAACAATTAAAATTCATGGCTGCAATAGGTTCCTAAGTTGACACCATCCTCAACAATAGCGCCAAAAATGTTTGACTTCACAATTAGATCAATAACTAGGATACAACACTCAACTTAGGAATATAAAATCTAGACTAAGTAAATATATTTCTCATGGTGAAGTCTCATTTACTTGTTAACCCAGGAAACATGTACTTGAAATGGGTCAACACTGTATGTGCACTAAGTCCCGGTTAAAGCCATGCTATCCTACAAGTTGAAAGGAAACAATACTTGGAAGTAAATGTTTGGAAATGAAGTAGTTCAAGTGCCTAAAAAAACCTAATGCTAAAGATAAACGCATTCAAGTAAATATAAAAAATTTCAAGACAGACAAACCTAATGTGTTCTTTGGTTGTAGGAGCAGCCATAGGAAACTGTCTCCAATGGCTATAGGAACAGTAAAACTCCAAAATGGTAACTATAACTAAAAGAAAAATAATGTTGAAATGGAAAGGAATTACTCACCAAGTGGTCCCCCTTGGATGATTATATCCAGAACTCAATTACACACTATAAGCTCAAAACTTCATCACTTTATTCATTCATGCAAAAATAATTGTTACATATCATAGCTGAAAGCTAAGTAAAATTATATTTGAACTAAAAATTAGATTGCTACATTACATTGAACTCTATTATATCTACCTAACCTCTGAAGAATTTTTAGCCCTTTATTTATAATAAAAATTGCTAACTAATTAACCACTAACAAATCAACGCCCAAAGAAATAGACATATAAGAATTATTTCAAAACTAGGAAGAAGGAAGACTATCCATCAAATGAGGAGCAATTAACTATCTAATTACATGAGTTAATATAGATATAGCTATCCACTACTTCCTAGATTTTTCCCACATTAAGAATGACCATTGAAGTCCTTGACTTTCTCCAAATGAGTTGTAACCAATTCACCTTTTGACTGCTTCAAATATTGATCCTTATTGAATGATATTGACTTGGTCCCCACATCATGATCCTTTTTAGTGTCAATTCTGATTGTGTTGCTCTATTAATCATTCTACACTGTGAAATTAATATGAACAACATATGTGCAATATATATCCATACATTGTTAGAGTAACCATTCATTAAGACATAATTAGGATTAACATATATAAATTGCATATAAAACTATATAAGAGTGTTTTTCATCCACATAAGTGATTAAGGTATAAGTTTAATGTTCATGGTGCTAAGTTCATAAAGTTGACTAAAGAAACCTAGAAACCAATCTAAGACACTAACTATACTAAAAACCCATGATCAAAATAGAGAGAATATAGAAAACATTGACAAATATTGAGCCATTATTTGGGTTTATCAATACCCACACCTTGAATATCATGATATCATTGCTAATTGATAATATTCCTATATATACTACCTAATGCAAAGGATAATATTTAATAGAAATCGTACATGCTCCCCATGCAAACACTATCTCATCCATGATCATGCACTCTAACACTCCCCCTCCAATTGAAAACCCATGCCCTCGTCTATATGGCACCAAGAATCCTACAATAACCACATTGATCATGACTACTATCCTCTTATGACATCTAGTTAATGTCTCCCATATGATTCCATAGTCTCTGATATCCAGTGCAATATCATCACAATTCAATAGTCTACTCAATATTACTCTCCCTAGTGACGACTCAAACACTGAAAGCTCACCATGGATGAGAATCCTCAAGATGCACCAGACATCCTCCAAAGTGATGGTTGTCTCTCTAGTAGACAAATGAAATGAACTCGTCTATGAGTTTCATCTCTCTAACAATGTTGTAACCAATCCTCTATTCATCCCAATCTTGGGCATATATGTAATGTGATGCATACCTAATGCCGATAGAATGTATCATTCATAGTTGCTCAATCAATGTCGCAGAACCATGCATGTTGGCCTACTCTTTTACATCTGCAATGGGGCAAGATCAACCTATGTATCACATTCAAAAAATATGTCAATGTTCTTTTACCTACTATTTCTATTGACAAAATTTGGTTGTGTTAACCTAATCTATACCTATCTTGTTAGTTTTGACCTATTTTTGACCTCCTAAATTCATTCTTGACTACCCTAACTTTTCATATTTCATACCAATGTACCTATTGACCAAACTGTGTAGCTTATTGATCCACTATGCATGGCTTTGATCAATTGTGTAGCTAGCCTCCAAAATATGTAACACCTTTCCTAACTGTGTAGTATCTAGCCCAATTGTGCAACTTGCACACCCAACTTCATAGCTCTAACCCTGTTAACCCAATTTGATCACATAAAATAATAAAATAATGCCTATAAATGCACAAAATAAATGTGTAATCAGGAGGGGGATTTGATGTACATACCTCTACTTCCACACCCTCTAGTTGTGTGTAACTCCACATACACTTGCCATGATGATTCTATGTTAGAATCTGCACCATCTCCTTTCTTCAAAGCTCTAAATCTTCTAAATGAGAGAGTGAAAATGAGGTCTTTTCCCTTCTCTAAGCCCTGTTATAGACCTTTTTGTGCCTAGATGGGCGTGCACCCTTAGGGTTTTGTGTTATTTGTGATGTTTTTCTCACTTTAGGCTTCATATCTTTTTTGTTTAAGCTCTATTTTTTTATGTTAGGGTTTAGGTCGATATGAGTAATAAATAATATTAAGATAATGCATAAAAAGAGAAGAGAGAAAAATAAACAAGTGTCACGTAGTAGCAAGTACGTGCCTATAATTTTTAATTTTAATGTAAATCATAATTATTTTTTAAAGTATTAGAATAATAAAAATAGAATAAAATATTAAAATTACAATATAATTAATTTTAATTGTTAATGTTAATTATAATAATTTTCTAAAATATTAGAATAATAGAAATAGAATAAATATTAGAATTATAATTATTTCTAATTTTGTTTAGGATATGTTTTTGATTACGGTAAAAATAGGTTTTGAAGGGACCCCGAAACCCTTTAACAAAGAAGAAATGAGATAAGCATGGAAGACCAAAAGAACAGCTAGCTGCCCCTAAGAAGGGAGCAGACTACAAAGTAAAGTAAAGTGTGTTTTAAGAATAGAGAGTTCATCATTCTTATTCTTATATATAGACTAGATTACTATTTTTAACACCTTTTTAATAAATTTGTAAAATAATACTAAAAAAAATATTCATTAACAAATCTATAATGAAATATTAATACTCAACTAATTTTATAAATTGTTGCATACCTTGACGAGATAGCTCTCCATACATGTGTGTTAAATAATAATTTCATATTTTTATTTTTTTGATGTATTATTTTTTCTAATTTGAAATATTTTTAATCTTTTATTTTATTAAATTGTTAGTTGAACATTAAGAGATAGAAAGTTAAACTTACGTTATTATATATGTACCTAGTTTTAGTGTATTATTAATTATATATTAAAATTAAATCTATTTATTTATTATTATAGAAATTATATTTTAAATTTATATAATGGAAATTATTAAATATTTTTTTAAAGTATTTTTTTTAGGCAAAAGGGGGCAAGCCACTATATATATTATTAATAAACAAGTTTGAGAGCTCAACCGGAAAGAACCTACAAGAAAACCCAGAATCATCACTCGATACAAAATATGAAAATACAACAACCTAAAACCCTAAGAAGATATTATAACCTGCTATTATACAAGAAGGAAGTTCATGACCTGCGAGAAGCCAAAAGAGAGAATTAAAAACATTGGTCATCAAAACCCAATATGTGAGAAATTTCTACATTTATACATGTACAGTACTACCCAAGACTTAAACCATTAAACTATGCAGAACACCAATTCGATACATCGTCACTTCAAAATATCTCCACTTCAAAACCAAAAACCCATTAGAGATTGAACACAAGACATGATGATATCAGCCATAGATCAAAGGGAAAAAAATGACAAAAATCCAAATCCTCATACACCTCACTCCTCCATGACAACCAATTCTGCAATCCCAAACCCAGAACGATAAGGAGGCAACCATCAGGCATATTCCGAAGCCCACCCAATAATTCTACCTTCATCAGCATCAGTATTCCATCCCATGCCAGCAACATCAGAGTCCAAACTAGGTGCTGCAAGATGAGAAGGATCCCAACCTGAGCCCGAGTTAGCATGAATCCCTTTATCATTAGCAAGTGTAGACACAGATTGTCTAGATTTTTAATGAGGCAAAACAAATCGCAGATATCCATTCTTTCATTACATACATCAAGTACTTTATGATGGCTCTATATAATAGGAGGCATATGGGCTGTGATGGAGATCATTATGACAGGTAAATAACAATCATTCTCCCTACAAAATAAAATTCAACATCATTTAATTATCACATACCGATTCATCCTGATTAATGAAAATTTGTAATTCCTGAGAGTCTTTCAAACAATTTGTGGGATTGAGTGAGGTGATCCCGATTCCATCACAACCAATATTAGCTAGCATATCTACAACAACATTCCCTTCACGTAATGTATGTGAAATATACACCTCAGAGAATGAATCCAATAGATGCCAAATCTGGTTGAGGATGTATGAAAGCTGACATGTATGAGATTCCCTTTTAATACATGTATTTATAACAACCATAGAGTCTCCTTCATCATGTATATGACTATAGGATCCTTTTTTAGCTAATATCAAACCGACAAATAATGCATGAGGCTCTGCCATATTATTTGAGCCTTCTGGAAGAGGAGAATCAGTGAATGACAAGACATTCCCTTGGTGATCACAAATGCAAGTTCCAAGACCTAATTTCCCTAGATTTCCTCTAGATGACCCATCAAAATTTATTTTCATTGTGCCTTGTGCTGGGGATGTCATAAGAAGAATTTTTCAACAGATCGGTCACATAGTAAAAATTATATTTTTGTGGCCAATTCCGACAGGTAGTGATGTCAGAATACCGATGGTTATCACTTCCATCACCATTTCCAATGCAAAAACACCGACGGACAGATGTGTCATAGTTTCGACAAATGACCGTTGAAAATATGACAAATGGCCATCAAAATTTGGCCTCAAATGTACTAGTGATTTGATTGATCAACTAAATGTGAGTCATGTTTTGAAATAACAATACCATTTGGAATAATTAACTATTTCCATTGTTTAAGAATTAAGACATCCCATGGAGAAATCACCAGATTATAAGATGTATTGTGAAGATGAGTATTAAACACTTCTAAAATAGATCTCTCTAGCCCCTCCAAAACATCTTCAATTTGAGAATTTTTGTCTGAAAATATTTTTGTTTCTCTCCCACTAGATAGCCCATACCACTAATGGAGGGATACATTTCCACAAGTTTTTAAATAGATAATTGGCATAGAGGATTGACCAAGACTCAAATAAATTCCATAGCTTTCTCGGAAGAGGGGTAGTGAAATTTAGCTTATTCATCACAAAGAACCAACATTATTGTGCAAATGTACAATTTATGAACAAGTGATCTAATGTTTCTAAACATTCATCACAAAACAAACACTTGAAAGGTTGTGCAATCCTAAGTTTTTCCAGTTTATCACTCATAAGCTCTCTATGTCTTAAGGAAACCCATGAAAAGCACCCCACCTTAGGAAGAACTACATTATTCCAAAAAAAGGAATAAGCTTAGGATGGAATCTTATTTAAGCCATTATTTAGGAGAATCATGTATCCTTCCTTTATAGAGTATTTACCTTCTTTGGTCGGGGCCCAGATTAATCTATCCTCTTTGTTTGATAGAAATACTTGTCTTACTAAAAGAATACCATGAAAAATCACCTTACCTTGGTCGCTAACTGGAAGAATTTCATCCGGATCTTTCCATGTAACTCTACCTGAGTATGTGCAAACTGCTGAAACAAAGTGAGACACTTGCTAACCTCAATATTCCTCTGAAACCAACATGATATCTTGCATATTGAGTGAAGAGAAAAGAGGAGGTAAACCATTCCAAGAGTCCCTCCAAAATTTCACCCCATCCCCTCTATTGACCTCCCAAGAAACATACTTAAGAACAATATCTCTTGATGACATCATAAAATCCCAAGTGGTTGAACCTTTTGGAGGATCTAAAATTGAAAGAACTCTAACTGGGGCATTATTATCCAAGTATTTCTACTACATAATTTGATAAAAAAAATTTTGAGGCTTGGAATACATTTGCCAAACTAATTTACCACCAAAATCCCTATTTATTTTACCTAAATCATGCACATCTTCCCCTCCAAGTGCGGGAGAATGAGCCATTTCCTGTAAAGAGATAAGGGGAACCTTATTTACATCATTCATATTACCTGTCTATAGAAAACCTCTTATAAGTTTCTAAATTTGTTGAATAACCGAGGATGGAGCTTTTAGGACAACATATAATAGTTTGGGATGGTCGCTAACACTATTTTTATAAGAAGAATTTTGCCTAAAAATGATAGCCAACTAGCTTTCCATGCCACCACTCTACTCTTAATTTGATCAATCACTGAAGACCAATAACATGCTCTATTTGTTCCCACAAAGAAAGGGATGCAAAGGTACATAGATGGGAGGAAATCAATAGCAAATCCCAAAATCTGAATAATTTTATTAGAAATGATCTTATTGGTGTTAAATAAATAAATCTTGGACTTTTGTGCATTGACTTTCTGCCCCGAACAAGCTGAGTATAGATCTAGAGTCAGCTTAACCTGTCTAGCCTCTTTAACTTGGGATTGGCCAAATAATAAAATTTCATCAACAAAAAATAAATGATTAAATGATATCATTATGCCTACAATATGTGCACCTCTCCAATGTCCAACTGATTGTTTCTTCTTAATATTCCAACTAAGGGCCTCTGCCATACTAATAAAAAGAGTAGGGGACAAAGGATCACCCTGTCTAACTCCTTGTGCTGATGAGAAGTAACCTGCTGGAAAACCATTAATGATTATGGAGAACCAAGCCCCATAAATACACCACTAGTACATTTGAGGCCAAATTCTGATGGCCATTTGTCAGATTTCCAACACCTATTTGTCAGCATTTCGACACATGTGTCCGTCACCATTTTTGCGTTGCATATGGCAACGGGAGTGACAACCATCGGTATTCCAACATCAGTACCTGTCGGAATTGGGCACATAAATAACAATTTTACTATGTGACCGATCTGTCAAAAAATAATTTTTATGATGGTTTTTTAGTCGGCGTTCTGATGGATTGGCAGTATATTCTGACAGGATATTTTATCAGAGGTATAATAGTCCTATCGCACATATCTGTCAAAGTGGTGTCCTGTCCAATGGTTACCAGTCAGAGTTCTGACGGTCTGTAATATACTATCGACAGACCAACCCATCAGATGTATAGGGCGTATGTCGTAAATGCTTTACTAATTGTCAAAAAAGTGACAGATTGGCATATTAAAAAAAACAAAGCTCAAGAGACCATCATAGTTGGTCTTTGTATTTGGTCCATATACTGACAAAACATTTTACATTTTTTTAGCTCATCAAATGAGGGGATTTGAAAGAATTTAATAGAATATTTTCATGATAACGTATATTATTAAGTTGACATTGCACGAATTTATCGACTCCGTGCATTTGAAGACATCAAACACAGCGATAAAGAAGCATCTCCTGCCATGGCCTACATTACTCAAGCCACGAGAGGGGATGATTATTTATGGCTTTGTTCGATGTCTACAAGTGCATGAAGTAGATAAATTTGTTCAGCGTCAAACTAAAGTAATGTACGTTATACATGAAAATATCATCCATTAAATTCTTTCAAATTATCGCATTTGATGAGCTAACAGAATGTAAAATGTTTTGTGAGTATATGGACCAAGGACGGAGACCAACTATGATGGTCTCTTGAAGTCTATTATCTTTAGTCCTAGCTACTGGGTAAGGGTTGGAAGACTTATACCTGTCGATCGTTGAGAATAATGACCACCTTGCCTTTATGTACACTGCACAGTATCCAATATAAGAGGAGGCAAAAAATATGAATGGATAAAAGAAATGAAAGATACAATAAAATTATCTTTTTGTGTACCTTCTCATAATTGATCCCAGTCTCCCAAAAGTAATTTTATACGATCACTAGCACATTTCGTGCATGGATGAGAAAAAATATCCAAAGTTTCTAGATTCTGAGAAGAGGTATGAGTGGAGGCCAAAAAAGTGATATTTGTGAAGGTTTTATAGATGTAGTACCGAATCATCATCTCTGCACTGGTACTCAATCTGGAAACCCTCTCTAGAAAATCTCCACAAAAATCCCTGCTGGCCTCCACTACATATACGTCTTCTCAATATCTAAAAACTCTCCATCATTGATTCCCATCATTTTTCACCATCTCCGTGGACTGAGACCTTAAATTATTGAGCTTCTCTTTGTTTCAAGAATAGTTTAACATTCTCTACTTAATAGGGCCAACCACATGAAGGTGGAAGCTCATTTGGCCCCACCTAGGAGCCTCTTATGACCCTTTATACATTTTAAGACCTCTAAGATGTGTATTCTTAGGGGTCGTAAAAGGGTCGTAAAGAGTCATAAGGGTACCTGGGACACAATAGTTGAGAAACATAAATGTAGGCATCATGGCCACAAGTTTTTGGAGAAAACATAATTGAGTGGTATACCTGGACGATGCAAAGAAACCACTACTCCTCTGGAACTAGAGGAGTAGTAGTTGTTTTGCATCATCTGGGTATACAACTCAATTATGTTGTATACCCAGATGATGGAGAGCAACTCTTGCACCTCTAATTCCAAGTTGAATACATCTGTTGCTAATGAATACAAGGTCCTCCAACAAATGTATTCAATTTGGAATTGGAGGTGCAAAAGTTTCTCTCCATCACTTGGGTATACAACTCAATTATGTTGTCTCCAAAAATTGTGACCATGATGCCTACAATTATGTTTCTTAGCTATTGTGAAATCTACATTTATGTTTCTCATTTGTCATGTTTATGTGCATGTTTTTATGTGTTTGGGAAGACATCTTTCTAGCTTGGGCCTAGATCCTTTGGCAATTAGCTTCATAATAATGTAGATGACAGATGAGCAATTAGCTTTCCAAGAAAAATCTCATAAATAAACTATGCATACCCCAATTCCTGTGCCCTCTGTGCGTACCCAAATGATATATTTGAAACAACAAGGGTAAGGCTTAAAGAAGTTAATTTTGCATCACTAGACAGATCTGTATATTTTATCCACAATGACAAAACTTCAAAGGATCCAAGCCCAGGCTAGAAAGATGTCTTCCCATTCTATTTAAGCCATATTCCTTGTTCTTGTCAAACTTCCTTGGTACAGTAGGTGTGCTCTTTGCAGTACTCTTCTTCAATTTGTGTCTGATGATAAGCATCTTCTTCTTCTTGCTAATTGTAGCTCGAGCTTCCTTTTCATCATGATTCAACTCCACTTCCCCCATCTCATTATCCTCATCACCCTCAGCTGCCATCCTAAGCCCTTCTTCCCTCTCCAGTTCTTCAAGCCTCTACAAGATATCTGGATCAATAAAGTCTGCAACATTGTGTCCATCCATGATCTTGGGAATATCATCTTCTTTCCACTCTTCATTTTCCAAAATATACCACAATATTAAGAATCATGACTCTTCAAATTCTCTTGTTTCCTTCAGACCTCCAAACATGTGTACTATGAGATTTCCTCCAACAAATGGACTTGTGATGATTTTCAAAATAGTACATGTGTTGGAAGGAAAGCTCACAGTATTTCTTAGGCCAATATGAATGTTCATCACCTATGCATATAAGAGTTGATCATAGAAGGTATATGCACAGGTGAAAAACATGCATATTTGACCAAGTAATATTGGGAGCTAGACCCAACAACAAATAGATTTGTGGTGATTTTCACAATAGTACATATGTTGCTAGGTAAGCTCCTAGTAGCGCTCAGACAAATATGCATGTTCATCACCTATGCATATGAAGTGGCTCTAATGGCAGATACAATCACAAAATTCTGCATACTCCTTATTTTGCTCTGGGTTGATATTGTCAGACATGGTATTTTTTGAATGGAATGACTTGTTACTTGTACATTGACTAGAATGTTAGTGGAAGAATGATGATTTGTTTGCAACCTACAGATACACAGACACTGAACAACCATTTTTTCAACTCTAATTTTCTCAACACAAAGGGACATTTATCATAGCCATAAAAATATGATTATTTTAAAATGGAATACACCAAGGAGTACCATTAGAAATATTGACCATTTACAATCATGAATAGTTAAAATAAATCAAAAAGCTCATTTTTTTATCAACATGTGTAGTCTCTATGTATATGAAAAATGAATGAAATATATATCAAGCTAAAATAAAATAGTGAACAAAAATTCAAATTCAAGGCCTAATTTATCAAGAGCAACAAACATTAGGACGAAAGAAAAAACATTAAGACTATAGAAAAATCATTAAGACTAGAAAATCAAGTTCTAGAAAAATCATTACAACTATAAAAAAATCATTTAGACTATAAAATCAAGTTCTAGAAATGGACAATTTTGGTGCTTTGCCATTACAACAATTGAGCATTCATCATTTGGTACTTCTTGGCGTATTCCATTTAAGTTTTTCAGCTATCGTATTTATGTGCATGTTCTTTATGTGTTTGGCTTCTCTTGCTCACAGGGGATATGCCGATAGGTAATTGATTTGAAAGAATAATGATTTGATAGTCTTTTTTTAGGATAGGCGTAATCATCCCGCCAACCTTAATTAGCAAAATTTGTGATATATGTCAAGTACTTATAATCAGTATGCCCAACAAACAAAGACCTAGTAGTAAAAGAATAAGGTTGCACATCCACATCCGTCCAAGTGCAACAACCTTCAAATATTTGCAGCGGTAAAGAGAATCCCCATATTTTATCAGCCTAACATAGTCTTTGGCCACTTTGGCAATGAGAACCTCAAAATAGAGAAAAGAAACTTAGTAAAACTAGTCTATGCCGCTGTTTGTGAGGGTACAGTCATGATAAGTGCTTCTCAAACCTCTCCAAACATGTAAGATTATCTTTAAATACTTTATTGATCTCTTCTAAACATTAACCAAATCAAACCTACATTTGAATCCACATACAATAACCCAAAATAAAGGGTTTTGTATCCTTTAATGAATCTCAGTCACTGGTAACACATGGACAGTCAAACCACTAGTCTCCAAAGCATTCAATAAGTGAAAATGAATGTTTGAAAACTACTCCCAACAATTCTTAAACATACTTTATTGTTTGAGAATTGTTGGGACTAGTCCTTTGGCGTGTATTAAATAGAATATAATTTTTAGCATATTATTATCATTCTATTTCTTTGCTGTAAACATGCCATTGGTTTAGTTTTAATCTACTGGTGTCGTGCCCTAGCCCATGCTTTATCTCCATTATTTGATGTTATTCACTATTTTGAAATGTTGACTGTGGTTATCAAATGGAAAAAATAGAGAAAAAAAATTAACACAAAAAGAAATTTACAAAATTGAACCAATGGCATGTTTACAACAAAGAAATAGAATGATAATAATATGTTGAAAATTATATTTTGTTTAATACATGTCAAAGGACCAGTTGTATGAGTGGATTGTATTTAATACACACCAAAGGACCAGTTGTATGAATTAATTGTCAATCACATAGCATTTCACTGTTGTATGAGTGGATTGTGCAGGAACAATTAACATTAAAAAGGAGCAAACTCCTCAACACAACTTGGAAACCATTGAATTCAATAATAAATCAAACCTAACAACAACACTATTCCTTCCATTCACTTCTACCAAGAATAAAGCATTTAATCTATTCAACATTACATATAATCATTAGACAGTTACATTTGCTGACTGTGTAGAGATACAGTCACAACCAAAATGATCAAAAGTAGTTTCACCCTTGCACAAGCTATTCCAAACTTCAAGTAAAATGAGAAATATGCTATATCAAATCATTCATATTCATAGTAACCATTCAAAGGATAATGATTTGACAGCCTTTTTTCAAGATAGGCGTAATTATCCCGCCAACCTTAATTAGCAACATTTGTGATATATGTCAAGTACTTATAATCAGTATGCCCAACAAACAGAGACTTAGTAGTAAAAGCATGTCCTTTGGTTTACTAGTTTACTTATTATCAGTATGTCCTTTGGTTTACTAGTTTAATTTGGTTTAAGAATGGTTTGTTTCATGTTTGAATGTACCATTGAATGAAGCTTGGCTATATTAAGTACAATCTTAAGACTCGTGACTCTTCAAATTCTCTTGTTTCCTTTAGACTTCCAAACATGTGTACTATGAGATTTCCTCCAACAAATGGACTTGTGATGATTTTCATAATAGTACATGTGTTGGAGGACTACTCAAAGTACTGCTTAGGCAAATCTGAATGTTCATCACCTATTCATATAAGAGTTGATCATAGAAGGTATATGCACAGGTGAAAAACATGCATATTTGACCAAGCAATACTGGGAGCTAGACCCAGTAGAAAATAGATTTGTGGTGATTTTCACAATAGTACATGTGTTGCTGGGTAAGCTCCCAATAGCGCTCAGGCAAATATGCATGTTCATCACCTATGCATATGAAGTGGTTCTAATGGAAGATACAATCACTAAATTCTACATACTCCTTATTTTTTTCTAGGTTGATATTTTCAGACATGGTCTTTCTTGAATGGAATGACTCGTTACTTGTACATTGACTAGAATGTTGGTGGAAGAAGGATGATTTGTTTGCAAACATTTTTTCAACTCTAATTTTCTCAACACAAAGGGACATTTATCATAGCCATAGAAACATGATTATTTTAAAATGGAATACACCAAGGAGTACCATCAGAAATATTGACTATTTACAATCATGAATAGTTAACCTTAATCAAATAGCTCATTTTTTTACCAGCATGTGTAGTCTCTGTGTATATGAAAAATGAATGAAATATCAAGCTGAAATAAACCAGTGAACAAAAATTCAAATTCAAGGCCTAATTTATCAAGAGCAACAAACATTAGGATGAAATAAAAATCATTAAGACTATAGAAAAATCATTAGGACTATAGAAAAATCATTAAGACTAGAAAATCAAGTTCTAGAAAAATCATTACAACTATAGAAAAATTATTTAGACTAGAAAATCAAGTTCTAGAAATGGATGGTTCTGATGCTTTTCCATTACAACAATTGAGCATTCATCATTTGGTACTTCTTGGTGTATTCTATTTAAGTTTTTCAGCTGCTGTGTTTATGTGCATGTTCTTTATGTGTTTGGCTTCTCTCCCTCGCAAGGGATATGTCGATAGGTAATTGATTTGAAAGCATAATGATTTGACAGTCTTTTTTCAGGATAGGTGTAATCATCCCGCCAACCTTAATTAGAAACATTTGTGATATATGTCAAGTACTTATAATTAGTATGCCCAACAAACAAAGACTTAGTAGTAAAAGCATAAGGTTGCACATCCACATCCGCCGTAGTAAGTATTAGAGCCTTTCAAATTTGTAAAGAACACAAACTTTGCAAATCAAATTGATATTTCATTAAAACCTATGTTCTTGATCAAGTTCTTAAAGATTAAAACATGAAACCATCAAGTTCTTCACCTATGTTCTTCATGGTTGGGTAATTTGTGATGGAGTTATATGTAACCTTTGGAAGTCATTGTACGACAGACTTAAGCTTGGAGTGTATAATAGGAACAAAGATTCAATAAAAATAGAAGTTTAAATCTGCAAGTCCATTGTGTTATGCATTGTTGAAAGGCTTCTTTACTTATTGTTTTGGTTTCTAAATTCAAGGATGGAATAGTAAGCAATCTCCAAGCATTCATTTCATCGTTGAATGTATTGTGAGCACTTTAAAATTTTGTTCCTTACGTTTTGACTGGTAAAACCTGTCACTGTTCCAAGTAATGTTTTTAATCCTTTGAAGTTTCTCATGATCTTGATGTAAGTTGATTGGATTAAGCAATTTGGGGATCCAATAGTACTTTAGGGGAGTTCAATAAATGTTTTGGAAGACTTAGAGGAACTATTAGCATGATTGTTCCTTCATCTACAATGAGTTAGACTGAATTTGCTAAGTTTTTCCTTTGTTTTGAAGAGTATTTTGTAATCTATTTCCTTTCCATGGACCCAAAGGCCTAGGACCCATGGAAAGAGGATGCTAACAATTTATTATACAACTCTAATGTTCTTGACTTGCAGAGATTTGAGAAAGTAAAGAGAACACTAGCTGGAATAGTGTGTTCCTTAAGGGAATTGATAGCTAGGGAGCAACAGTGAGAGTTTGGCCCTAAGGGCGAGGCATTTTTATAATTTGGATAGTCATATATTGGTATAATAATGGTCTAAATAGTCATGATAAGTGCCTCTCAAACCTCTCCAAACATGTAAGATTTTTTTAAAATATTTTATTGATCTCTTCTAAACATTAACCAAATCAAAACTACATTTTAATAAGTGAATAAGTGAATAAGTCAAACCACTAGTCTCCAAAGCATTCAATAAGTGAATATGAATGTTTGAAAACTACTCCCAACAATTCTTAAACAAAATAAGGTATGTTTAAGAATTGTTGGGACTGGTCCTTTAGCGTGTATTAAATTGAATAAAATTTTCAGCATACTATTATCATTCTATTTCTTTTAATATACTGGTGTCATTCCCTAGCCCATGCTTTATCTCCATTATTTGATGTTATTCATTATTTTGAAATGTTGACCATGGTTATCAAATGGAAAAAATAGAAAAAAAAAATTAATACAATTTTTTTTTTACAAAATTGAACCAATGACATGTTTACAACAAAGAAATAGAATGATAATAATATGCTAAAAATTCTATTCTATTTAACACATGCCAAAGGACCAGTTGTATGAAATTTTCAATCACATAGCATTTCATTGTTGTATGAGTGGATTGTGCAGGAACAATTAACATTAAACAAGGAGAAAACTCCTCAACACATCTTGGAAACCATTGAATTCAATAATAAATGAAACCTAACACCAACACTATTCCTTCCATTCACTTCTACCAAGAATAAAACATTTAATCCATTCAACATTACATATAATAATTAGACAATTACATTTCCTGACTGTATTGAGGAACATTCATGACCAAAATGATCAAAAGTACTTTCACCCTTGCACAAGCTATTCCAAACTTCAAGTAAAATGAGAAATATGCTATATCAAATCATTTATATTTATAGTAACCATTCAAAGGATCATTTTTTCAATGAACCCTTTGATTGTTCCCCTACGACAGAGAAAGAAAACCTCAAAATAGAGAAAGGCAACTTAGTAAAACCAGTCTATGCCATTGTTTGTGAGGGTATAGTCATGATAAGTGCCTCTCAAACCTCTCCAAACATGTAAGAATGTATTTAAATAATTTATTGATCTCTTTTAAACATTAACGCATGGACAGTCAAACTAGTAGTCTCCAAAGCATTCAATAAGTGAATATAAATGTTTGAAAACTTTCCTCTCAACTTCCCCAACCACTCCTAATCGGTTCGAGGGATTAGTTGAGTGTTTAGACACTAAAACTTATTAAACATACTTTATCTAATATGATGAATTGTAATATCAACAAATGTGAATCCAAATATTTCAAAATAGTGAATCGATATCCTTGAGCACAAGCATGAATAATATCAAATAATGGAGATAAAGCATGGGCTAGGGAATGACACCAATAGAATACAGTCATTTCAATGAGCATTCATGATAAAATAAAATGAAATGCATTTGAAATTTTTGGTCGAATATGATGCCAGAGGCTCGAAAGATGTTTCCCATCAAAGATACCAATCAAAGATGAAGAAATCACATACCTTCTCTCACGCTCAGCTTGCACGAAGGAATATTTGATAGCCAAATCTTCCTTGTACCACACGAAGAACATGCCATTGGTTCAGTTTAGCATGTTATTATCATATCAGATAAAGTATGTTTAAGAATTGTTGGTAAGCATAGGAATAGTGGAGATTCTAGAAATATCCCTCTAACCGATTAGGAGTGGTTGGGGAAGTTGAGAGGAAAGTTTTCAAACATTCATATTCACTTATTGAATGCTTTGGAGACTATTGGCTTGACTGTCCATGCGTTACCAGTGACTGAGATTCATTAAAGGATTTTCATGTGTTATCATTGTATTATGTATTTCCAATATGTTTGAATGCAGGGTAGACTAGGAGAATGAAGGATCACTCACTGATTGCATGATAACCCAGTTTTGAAGGGTCACTGGTTGAGGGGACAATCAAGGTCTGGATGTTGATAGTGTTCCTTGAGGGAAGGGGGATTGTAAAAGACTTTTTATCATTATATTTTGTATTTCCAATATGTTTGGATGTAGGGTAGAACATGAGAATGAAGGATCACTCAATGATTGCATGATAACCCAATTTTGAAGGGTCACTGGTTGAGGGGACATTCAAGGTCCAGATGTTGATAGTATTCCTTGAGGGAAGGGGGATTGTGAAAGACTTGTTATCATTGTATTGTGTATTTACAATATGTTTGGATGCAGGGCAGACCAGTAGAATGAAGGATCACTCACTGATTGCATGATAACCTAGTTTTGAAGGGTCACTGGTTGAGGGGATAGTCAAGGTTCGGATGTTGATAGTGTTCCTTGAGGGAAGGGGGATTGTGAAAGACTTGTTATCATTGTATTGTGTATTTCCAATATGTTTGGATGCAGGGCAGAATAAGAGAATGAAGGATCACTCACTGATTGTATGATAACCTAGTTTTGAAGGGTCACTGGTTGAGGGGATAGTCAAGGTCCAGATGTTGATAGTGTTCCTTAAGGTAAGGGGGATTGTGAAAGACTTGTTGTCATTGTATTGTGTATTTCCAATATGTTTGGATGCAGGGCAGACCGGGAGAATGAAGGATCACTCACTGATTGCATGATAACCTAGTTTTGAAGGGTCATTGGTTGAGGGGATAGTCAAGGTCGAGATCTTGATAGTGTTCCTTGAGGGAAGGGGGATTGTGAAAGACTTTTTATCATTGTATTGTGTATTTCCAATATGTTTGGATGCAGGGCAGACTAGGAGAATGAAGGATCACTCACTAATTGCATGATAACCCAGTTTTGAAGGGTCACTGGTTGAGGGGACAGTAAAGGTCCAGATGTTGATAGTGTTTTTTGAGGGAAGGGGGATTGTAAAAGACTTGTTATCATTGTATTGTGTATTTTCAATATGTTTGGATGCAGGGAAAAATAAGAGAATGAAGGATCCCTCACTGATTGTGTAAGAATTAAATTTTAAGATAACATACCACACATTCTTGTATTGGGAAAGCCAAGATTGTCCTTATATTGGCATTCTTGCCCTTGTCTTCATTGAATCTCCCATTGCATGGTTTACTAGCAAGGTTATTGGCTTAATAGCTCTAGTTGAGAGCATTCTTAAAACTCTTGCACTCCATGCCTAGGGAGCTATGGATAAATTTTTGAGACCTCATTCTTGAGTGTTCTTGAATGTAATGATTCATAGAAGTGTGACACAATTATAGCACACATTTTTGGCACCCACCGTGGGGCAGAGTAGATTAGCTTTGTCCTTTAATTTTGCATTTTTCATCAAAATTTTTGTCAATTTTTGGCTTTATTTTCAGTCTCTGGTTTTTCTATCTCAGAGTGTCATGTGACATTTTTCCAGTGTCGTGTGATAGTTCTTTGTATAGCGGCATGACACTTTACCAGTTAAAAGTGTCACCCCCTTTGACAGAAAGTGTCGCACTGTTTGAAGAGTTCTATCGCTTGCATATAGCGTGAACTGTCGCCTAGAGATAAAGTGTCGCACCCGTATACAGAAAAGTGTTACATGACATTTTTGGTGACTGTGTTGTCACCTGTACCTGGTAGTGAGCTTGTTTTTAGCTTTTTTTGTTATCTTGCAAGTTTCAGGTTCTCTGTTATCTTTTTGAAAATTTTTGATATATCGTATCAAAAGTATCAAAAGTTTAAGTGTGATATATCATTGGAAAGGTCTTTCGGAGCCTAATCCAACCATGCTAGTTTCATTCTCAGATTTTACTATTTGATTAGTTATTTTACTTGCAGATTATCTAATTTTTGATGTGCTAACCATTGTGGAGCTAACAAATTGTGCTTGTAGGTGCTCTCATTGTTTGGAATTTGCCAAAAGAAACACATGTCAAAGAGGGCTACTAATGGTTTTTGTAGGGCTGCCCTAAGCATAAAAACTAAATCAAGTACTTGTTTAATTGCTTTATTTATTGAGTGCGGCATATACTAGTTGTTTCATTTCATAAGCACTTAATACCTTGTAGGAATTTTGAGGTGGTAGGAGAGTATGCTCTTCACCCTTGTGGTGAAACAGAAATCTTGACCCATCTTGGGATTTTGAAAGCAAGGGGGTAACTAAATCTTTTCTTGGTGTGTTTGGGTGAAGTTTTTGAGATAGGGGAGTATGCTCTTCACCCTTGTGGTGAACCAAAAACCTTGAACCTCAAGAATTGATCCACTCTTTGTTTAGATTTAGAATCCTTTAGCGGGCCTTATCTTGAGCAATCAAGAGGAATGACCCAAGTCATTATTGCATCTTAATGCAATTGTCTTGCCAATCTCTTGTGGAAGTTATCTTGGTCTTGCATTCGATCCTAGGGGTGTTGTAGAGTCACCTAAAACTCTAACATGGTATCATAGCTCTCAAGGTGTGAAGACCTCTTTTCAAGAAGCGCAATCTTGGCTTGATTCAATTGTGGGTGTAGAATAAAGGTATTTGGACATCACCATTGCATAGTCTATTTGGAAAAAATTTGGGGTTTTGTATTTTGTGGCTTTCTATTGCAAGTCAATATTGGAGTTTGTTGGTGCAAATAAGAGGTTGGAATCATATTAAGGAGGTCCAAAAACCTCTAAATCAAATTTATTTCATCCAAATAGGACACTCGAGGCCAAATCTAGAGCTATTTGAATTTTGGAAGTGCGGCGGCAGCGATTCAGAAAAAATAATTTCAGAGGCGATTTTCAAACAGTGATATCTCAGTCATCTGGACTCCTTTTTTCGAGCAATTTTTTTTGTTTTGTGTTAGAATTTCATGATCTACACAATGGTTCAGGTGGTTTTTGATCTCTGTTCCTGAATTTTTCTAAAAATTGCAAATCTCAATTTTTGCAACTTCCAAGGCCTCGTTTGAGCTCATATGAACTCCTTTTTAGGTGCAATTTTTTTTGAAAGTGCATAATTTTTTCATGTGTGATTTGGTAAATAGAATCCTTTAGCGGGCCTACTCTTGAGCAATCAATTTAATTTTTAAATTTCAATTTTTTCAAATATGAAAATGTAAAAAAAAATGAAAATTATTAAAAATTAAAATCGTACCTCTATTGTGCAGTCGCGTCCGTACGATAAACAGGGAGGGAGATTTTTTTCCTTAGATCAATTGCGTCCAATTTTGGTGAATGAATAGTGGAGCTTGAGGTTTTTGGCTACTCTGATCACAATGGAAGTGTCAGATTTGGCCCAAAGTGCTCCAATTTTGTAGATGCCTTAGGGGTCCGATTTGCAAAAAAAATTTGCCTCAAATTTGAATTTTGCCCAATATAAGCAAATTTATAGTCAAAATTTATGGAAACAACCACCTGGATGCAATGGTGAGGTCTGATTTTGCTCAAAATGCTGATCCCAGATCTGAATCGTGGCTCTCCAAAAATTGAAGCAATGAATCGCTCTCCAATGGCTATGCAATGAAGACTCCTTTGGCTCTGATACCATGTAAGAATTTTGATATCGCTCTGATACCATGTAAGAATTTTCCTAAGGCAAAGAGTAGAAACCAAGATCTAGAAGCTCAAGAGATAGCACAAGAGAGACAAAATATGATATGATCAACTGATCAAATAATGAACAATAGATTGAATGAATTGAATTTATAAAGTAGGAGTGCCCAAATATATAGGCAATACAATAAGACTACATGATAAGGAGATGATAAGATATCACCCACATAAGGTGGAATCACATGTCCACCAAAGGTGGATCATCCTCTATTGTACATCAAAATATGTGCAACATGTGCAACAATGAGAGGATGATTATGTGATAAGATCACTAAAGGTGGATCTCACACACAAAGAGGTATGAGAAGACAACTATGACCACCTAAAGTGGAGATTCTCCTACCCATGTGCTAAAAAGAAATGCAAACTCCTAAGTGTCACAATGACAACTAATATGCAAATGCATTATCCTAAGTAAACTTAAGTAAAGTGTAATTAGTAAATACTTAATTACACCAACAGATTGCATGATAACAGTTTTGAAGGGTCACTGATTGAGGGGACAGTCAAGATCTGGATGTTGATAGTGTTCCTTGAGGGAAGGGGGATTGTCAAAGACTTGTTATCATTATATTGTTTATTTCCAATATGTTTGGATGTAGGGAAAACCAGGATAATGAAGGATCACTCACTGATTGCATGATAACCCAATTTTGAAGGGTCACTGGTTGAGGGGATAGTTAAGGTTTGGATGTTGATAGTGTTCCTTGAGGGAAGGGGGATTGTAAAATAATTTTTATCATTGTATTGTGTATGTACAATATGTTTGGATGCAGGGAAGACCAGGAGAATGAAGGATCACTCAATGATTGCATGATAACCTGGTTTTGAAGGGTCACTGGTTGAGGGGACAGTTAAGGTCTGGATGTTGATAGTGTTTCTTAAGGGAAGGGGGATTGTGAAAGGATTGTTATCATTGTATTGTGTATTTCCAATATGTTTGGATGCAGGGCAGACCAAGAGAATGAAGGATCACTCATTGATTGCATGATAACCTAGTTTTGAAGGGTCACTGGTTGAGGGGGCAGTCAAGGTCCAGATGACTGGGTCATTCGAGGAACCTATTTCTTTGTATTAATTTCTATTCAAATTGGATGCATGGATTTCTTGTGAATTAATGGTTTCTATGTATCTTGCAACTACATCCATAAATCTGCATACTTCTCCAGGGTTGTAAGCCACTTAGGGATCAAAATAGAGAAACTAAATCAAAATCATTCTTTGTCCTATTTCCTTTTAACAAAGTCTCAACTATCAATGATATAACAATACATTTGATGCCTTAAGCTATCAATACAAATGGCACCTAGCTAGAAGCTCACAGGCTATCCATTTGATAACCACAGTCAACATTTCAAAAAAATGGATATCCTTGAGCACAAACATCAATAACATCAAATAATGGAGTTAAAGCACTAAATCAAAATTGTTCTTTGTCCTATTTCCTTTTAAGAAAGTCTCAATTATCAATGATACAATACATTTGATACCCTAAGCTATCAATACAAATGACACTTAGCTAGAAGCTCATGGGCTGTCCATTTGATAACCACAGTCAACATTTCAAAAATATGGATATCCTTGAGCACAAGCACCAATAACATCAAATAATGGAGTTAAAGAATGGTGTAGGGCACACCACCAGTAACATCAAATAATAGCAATAAAGAACTAGCTAGGGCACAACACCAGTAGAATGTGGTCATTTCAGAGAGCATTCATGATCAAATAAAATGCAATGCATATGAAATTTGTGGTCGAATATGATGCCTGAGGCTCGAAAGATGAAGAAATCACATACCTTCTCTCGTGCCCAGCTCATTTTCTCCCACTCCTTTTCTATGCCAATTGAAATAAAAATGATTTGGTACTTCACTTTTTTTTATGTATACTTGAAACTGTCAAAATTTTGATGGTCAATTTAAAACCCATCGGAATACCGACATCATCGGGGCCTATTTAAAAAAACCAAACAAATTCATTAAAAAAATTTACCTGTCAAAAGTGTTTGTTGAAATTTGGCCCCAAATGTAGTAGTGCACACACTAATCCATTTGCACCAACCTATAGAAAAGCCCAATTTCCTTAGAACTTTAAATAGAAAAACCCAACACACTCTAGCATATGCTTTCATCATGTCAAGATTAATGACAAAGTTAGATGTTTGATTTGAATTGATAGAATGAATAACCTCATGAGAAACCAAAGCACCTTCCATAGGTTCATGTCCTGGGACAAAACCACCTTTCTCTTGAGAAATAATGTTAGGAATAAGATGATGCATTCACAAATAAATAGCTATAGCAATAATCTTGTATGTTGTGTTGCACAATGAGATGGGTCTAAAATATGCAAAGGTCTGAGGCTTCTTATTTTTTTTAATGATAGCAATATTGGTAGTATTAAAATATTTCAACATAGATTTAGTTTTCCTGGATTCCTCCATTACTGCAAGAAAATCCCACCCAATGACATCCCAACAGGCTTGAAAAAAGGGTTGTATACCCATCAGGTCCTGGATCTTTGTCTGGGGGTAGTGATAAAACTACTATTTGTACCTCTTAAATAGTGAATGGTGCCAAAAGAATTTCATTATCTTTATTAGAGACCAATGATGGAATATCACCCAGAAACTCATCTAATTGTAGCTCTGATGGGGACGGGGAAGAAGCTGGAGCTAGTAATTTAAAAAAAACTTGACACCCTCCTCTTGAATATCCTGAGCATTTGTTAGAATAGTACTAGTAGTCACATCTTTGATTTTATCAATTAATTTTGTTTCCCTCTTTTGTTGAGTTGAAGCATAGAAATACTTTGTATTCTTATCCCCATCTCTCAACCATAATTCACATGATTTTTATCTCCAATATTCTTCCTCCCTACTATACAATTCTTCCCACTCCTGTTAAAGAACCTTTTGTCGATGCTAAGTATCATTATCTATGCTGGGTTGATTGACATGAGAATAGATATTAGATGGTTGCTATTGTACCACCTCCTTTTGTTTGAAGACATTTTTAAAAACCTCCTCATTCCATTTCTTGATAAGGCCTTTGATATGCTTGAGCTTCATGGAAAATTGATGCATTTTGGATCCTTCAACAAAAGAACTAATCCACCATTGCCTAACCAAAGGGAGAAAAGTTGGGTGACAAAGCCACATTCTTTCAAATTTGAATGAGGGGTGAGATTGTGGCTATACAGCAGTAGAAACTTTATCAATTGTTAATGAAAATGGAAAATGATCAGAACCAGGGAGTGCCAAACTTTCTGATTGAATAGAATAATTTTGAGTTTTCCATTCTTCTGACAAGAGAAATTTGTCAAGGTGAACTGCAATTTGTGCAAAGTTTGCCCTTTTTCTTTTCCAAGTAAACTTTCCATTACATGGTATAATATCCATAAGAGTATTGCTCTCAACAAAGAAAGAAAAGTCTTTCATTGTTCTAATTAGCGGACAAATACCCCCATTCTTCTTAGAGAGTTTGAGGATTGTATTGAAATCTCCTCCACCCACTAAATTCTGAGTTGTTTGTTATTGTATGAGATTTGTGAGATGATCCCATAGTCTTCATTTTCCATTCATAGAAGTAGGGCCATAAACATTAATCAAAGATATGGTTAAATCATATTTGGTCATTTTCAATAGCTACCAATTATTATCCCAATCTAACAACTATTCTTAAATCAGCTTTGGGTTCCAAAGAACAACCAGTCCACCTAAAGCTCCCATACCTTATTTATGAGTAGAAGACTAGATAGCCCATTTACCAACTATCTTATGAACAATATTCTATGAAAATTTTGTTTCTTGTAACATGATGATATCCTCTGACATTCCATAGGAGATGTTCATTAAGGACAAGGAGAACCTCTCATTCTCCTTGTCAATCTCTTGGTGACTACAAACTCATCATCCAATGTGGATTGTAATCCTGCTGCTATTTCTTCCTCGATCTTGACAGACTTGGGCTTCCTACCTCTTGTTTTTGGAGTCATCGGCTATTGGGGGATAGAGGATGGAGACTGGGCAATAGATAAGATATGATGTTGATCAATTACATTCCTGACACCTTCCAACATTGAGTGTCAGACAATACCTAAATTATCAATTGCCTCCCTTACTGATTCAGAAGATATGGCAACATCATATTTTGTATTCATTTGGAGGTTATGATTAATGCAATTATCCAGAAATTGATCATCTTGAAAAGGAAGATTTAAGTTGTCCTCTTGCAAATCCTATTGAAGATAAGTATTGTAATACCCCAAAAATGGGCTATAGGTTCATTAACCTCTTACATCCTCAAATCGAATGAAATCGACATCAAATTCCTAACCTAAGGCACATCTACACATTATCGAATTTAATTGATTTTATCCTAAATTTTGCATCGGGGGAATATTCTTAGCAATATTCCTATTTACCCTAATTATCTTTAATTTAATATTTATTTGGCGATAAATCCTATTTATCCTAAAGTTTGATTAATTGAATATTTTGAATATTTAATTAATTAGATTTAATACTGCCACTTAATTGTTTAATTGGATTTAATTAAATTATTCCTAAATTGTATTATTTAATCTTGACAATAAATCTAAAATCTTATGACTAATTGATTAAATTCTTATTTAATTAATTAATGTCAATTGTCAATTTTTAATAATATAGTTTTGAATAAAAGTTTGATTTAATAATTGATTAACCCATAAATCAATTATTTTAAATTTAAAATCAGTTAAGTTGAGAATAAATCACTTTATTTTTAATTAATTTATGATTAAATCATGCACAAGCAGAAAAGCAGGCAACTAGAAATTAACAATCAATTTTAAAATTGAAACTCAATATCTGCTGATGAGTTGAAATTTTATCTAAAACTCTATTTTGAGTAAAAATCTGGTTTTGCGTGATTTTTGTGAGTTAATTGTTCTTAATTTCCTGATAACTCAAAAATCAACCTAAGTTTATCAAGAGTGATTTATGGCTTTTCTCTTGCATCCTCAAAGCCCTGGATTTCTATAAAATCAAGGCTCAGCTCTTCATTTTTATCAACACTAGAATTTGCACAATTACTCTGGCGAATTGGTGATTGAAGGATTGAGCACTTGCGACAGGCAATTTGTGAGATCTTTCATAGTTGATCATAATCTTTGCATAGTTTGATATCATAGATTTCATCTTCATATCATTCTTAGATTAAAACAACATTCCATTTCATTCATATTAGCTTAGATTCATACAGTTTTTCATTATTATTGCATAGAAAATACAAAAATATAGCTTAATCTGCATTCATCTAGTCTTTCATATTTCGCATTCAAATCCTTCATTTAGGTGTTGCATTGTCACTAATCTTAGTCTGATCTAAGAGTATCATACTCGCATCTACTAGAAGGTAGTAAATCACCTGGTTAGCATAGTTTCAATTATTTGCAGATTCCAATTTTTGCTAACCTCTAATGTTTCACTGAAGTGTTGTGTCTATAGCTAGGTACAAAATTCACATGCCACATTTTTGGCACCCACTGTGGGGCCTTGAAACAGGTTTCCATTCAATTTTTGCCAATTTCTATCAATTTATTATCATTTTCTAGTTAAAACTTCAATCTTTTATTTTCTGTCTGTACATTTTTCGTACGACTTTTGTCATAAAGTCATACCAGGAGGTACCCACTGTCGTACAATAGGTGAGCTTATCGAGGCTCATATCAAAAGCTGCACACTATCATTTAGAATCTCTATTGTCATATGAGAAGACACCCATTGTCACACAAGTTTCCAAACTATCATCTGGGAGGTAACCCACTAATAATATCAGATTTCCACAATCCATTTTTAATTATGTATGCATTTCTGGATTAGATTGTGTGTAGTTTTTTGATAAAAAAGCTACACACAATCTACTCCAGAAACACATACATAGGTAACCCACTGTTGTACGATTTTTGACTCCAGGATTCAATTATTGTTTCAGAATTTTTGGCAATTTTTCAGATTTGGACTAACAGCTAACCCTAACAATTGAAATCTTCTATTTTTTATTGATATTTGCTGAATCTAATTGAAAAAAGTGCAACTAAATTACTAAAATAGGTAAAAATCTACTAAGCACATTACGAGGAATTCAGGTATTCTTCTCCACCTGATAACATTTTGATTTGGATTAAAATGAACTCTCACATGTCAAGCTTGTGACTTTTCTTGCTTTCATATCATAGACTTCATTTTGGGCTATAAAATGAACATAGATTTTCTTTCTGCATATCTATTACACATAGTAAATAGGCTCTATAAACACTATTTATGGATGATCTCGAGAGAGTGGGCTTCTTCCACTTTTTCATGCATGCAAAGCTCTTCTTGATGAAGGATCCCCTTGTAGGTAGGGAGGTTACTGAGAGAGTCTCACGTTCTACTAGATTCATGTGTATTCAACTTTTGATTGATACATTCTCTCTCCGGAGAGGTTGATAGATCATAAGCGGTTAACGTCATAGATCTTTGTGAGATAATCTTGGTCTTAGCATGTTGGATTAATCTGTCTACTTTGTTTTGGTTAAAAGTGAAAAGGCTAGAGGACTATGCTCTACTCCCTTTTTGGGTAGTATCAGAAACTTAGATCCTTGAATCTGGAACCAGTCTCCATGTGGTATCTTTTGTGAGTCACATTTAGAGAGGGTTAACTATAGTGGACATTCCCTTAATTGGGTCAACCACGTGGATGGAACCTCAAGTGGTAATAGCCATTTTTGTTGTGGTAACAGCAGCCACTATATAAATGTCATTGTGGAGGAAATCTTCACAAGTGTGGTCTCTTGTTGGGCTGTAAGATCTCCCTAGAAGCTCCTGATTGATTAATTTCTTAGACTCTGTCAAAACCCCAGTGCACCTGGATTGGAGTTCACCCTCTTGAGATCACAAAAGTTGCAGAGTCAGATCATTACTACAAAACCTAGTGAGGCCAAATTTTTATTTTTCTAGGAATATGTGCGTTATTGAAAAACTTTTTGGAACATACACAATTAGCACTCCTAGGGATTAGCACATTCAGTCACTTGATTGTTCATGCACAGGGTTACTTTGTCCCCTATTCATTATTTTCAAACGTGCTTGGAATCACTTGCTTGCTATTTTGCATGCTTGTTTATCTATTTGGTTACTAAAAATGAACGATCCCAAAATAATCTTCAAACTTGGACAAAAAAATTTGCGAACAATCTGAAACTAAAAACCAAAAATTTGCAAAATCTAAAGTAAAATTCCTTTCTAGAGTCAAATTTGTCCCACAGGGTCAGAAAGTCATACGAGTTTTGGCAATTATCATTTCAGAACCCCTCTATTGTCGTATGACAACTAGTATAGTTATACGAGTTTTGCCACCAGTCAAAAGCAAAAAGTCAAAATCCCGCTATCAACTATTGTGTGAGCTTTGCAATTGTCATATGAGTTTTGTCAACTGTCATTTTAGAGCACACCCACTGCTGTACGATCCTACAGAAAGTCATTTGAGAAATTTGGAAAAATTGCTAGAAAGTGGTCAAAATTGTCAAAGACTCAATTTCTATAGCCTATTTCTAGAATCTGTCAAACAAATCACTGTGTTAGGAACAAAGCAGAAACTAGAACAAATTCATTCATTTTTCCTCAAGTGAGCTCTTGAGTCTGATTTTGTCTTCTGATTTATCGATTTGAGTCTTTTTCATCTTGTGTCAAAACCTTGTCAAAATTATCTTCAAATTTAGTCTTGTTACTAAAATGGCTAAGTGTTGTGAGCTTGTGCCTGCCATCTTTTGGGCATCTACCCACACTACTGTGGTGTAGTATCCTTCATTTACATCTGATATAATCTTTAATCAATTCAATCTTGACAAGGTTATGTCATTCAATCTTCTTGAATCAAGTCATTCTTCAGTCATCTTCATCTTGCTTTCTTGCTTCACCCAAGGTTAATGGTGGAAACTAGAGCTTCCTCACATAAGAAATTTGGAGAAGCACTTAACACCACAACATTTTCTACTCACATAGGTCCAACTCTTGAGAAACTCTACAATTCTAGTCTTTACAAAGATGATGGTCTTGGCAATTTTTGATTAAAAACTAGTTATATACCCCCTCCATCAACTCACGGAGGTAATCAACAAAATCCACCTCAATCTAATCCAGGGAGTCCTAAAAATCATAACATGTCTCATGGAGGGACACATCTCAGGTCCCAAGGACATCACTCTCAACACGCTATGGATCAAGAACATACACCTTCTGAAATTGCCCAATATCAAAATGATGATAACTTCAAAAGAATGATGAAACATTTATTAAAAGAAGATAGAGAAGCATACTTTCTAGAGTTATCTCATCAAGGAGCTAAACTTCCTCCAAAATTTAATGTTGAAGATATCATTACACATGAGGAAGAAACTCCTATCATGGCTATGATGGAACAGATGCATGCCATGCAAGTCAAACTTAACAAACTTGAAAAAGAAAAGGAACCTAAGGAGTTCTCCATGGAGGCTCTATGCCCTTTTCCATTTGATAAAGACTTGTACATGCCGCCATTCCCTAAAAGAGTGGAGATGCCTAAATATGATAAGTATGATAGAAAATTTGACCCTCAAGATCATGTCAGAGAATTCTGTACTTAGTCTATGGAGTTCATGCACGAACCAACCTACTTGATGCATCTTTTCCCTTGATCTCTGAGAGGAGCAGCCATTCATTGGTTTTCTAGAATGCCTCCAACTATCAAAATTTTTGAGGAGTTAATCAAATTGTTCTATCAACAATACTCCTACAATATTCAACATCTAGTCACCATGATCGATATCTGCAATCTGAAACAATATCCAGGTGAACCATTCCTAACATTTCTCAAGAGATGGAGGAAGAAATTTTCTCTATATGCTAGACCCATTCCAGAAATTGAGAAGCTAGAAATCTTCATCAACAATCTTGTTCCAGAAATCAACTACCCTTTACAAATGCAAAATCATACATCTTTTGATAAGATGGTAGATAATGCGATCAAAATTGAGAAAGTACTTGTGAAAAAAGGAGATATCACACTTCAAAAGGATAAGTATGAATCTAGATCTAATTCTAAGGACAAGAACAAAAACTGGAACAAGAATAAAGGCGTTGTCACAGATGGTGTTGTTGATAATATATGTGCCCCATCTAAGGCACATGATTTCAATCTCACTATTGGTACCCAAGCCATCAAAGATTTTGAAGCTAAAGAAACATAATCCAACAAAAAGTCATCTGATTATAAACCTTGGGCTACAGATCCTAATCAAAAATTCACTCCTCTTGGAGAATCCTTAGAATCTGCCATGAAAACTCTATTGGCAAACAAAATCATCTACTTGCCTGAGATAAAAGTATTTGATCTTGAACCTAAACCAAATTGGTGGAGAGAGAATGATTTCTGTGAATTCCATCACAATAAAGGTCATAAGACTAATAACTGCATTTGCTTGAAGCACATCATACAAGAGAAAATTTATAATGGAGACATCATGATTGACAATCATAAGAGCAATAATGATCATACAACATTCACAGAACCATTTCCTAAACATGGTAAAGAAGATTCTTCTTCTCAACCTAATATGGGTGCCAAAGTCAATTATGCATACTCTAGAAACAATACTGTCATCAATATGGTTGAACCATGTCTATCTGAGCATTGCAATGTCATCATAATTGTCAGAAAAGATAGAGAAAATCAATCAGCTAATGCAGTTACTCGATCACAAGCTTAGGCCCACCTACAAGGACAAATACCAAATTCATCCAATGTCCCTAAGGTGCCTTTCAATCTTTCATCTACTTCTAAACAGAAGGCTACATCTAAATCTTCAAATCCTAAAGACACAAGGCCTACTTCATACAGTATTGTCCAACAAATCCAACACAAAAATGCAAAAATCTCCATGTTTGAGCTGCTTCGGATATCTCTAGCTCATAGAACCATTCTAGAAAAAGCTCTACTCAGATCCAATGTTCCTGATAACCTTGATTTAGAGAGATTCCAAAATATGGTTGGTCATCTTATGTCTCCATAGTATATTTCCTTTTTAGAGGAAGATGATAATTCCTTGAGTCATCCACATAACCAACCCTTGCATATTGAAGTCTTGATCCAAAACCATCGTGTCAAAAATGGCCATTGATCCTAGAAAGAAGATAACTATTAAAGCATATGATGAGCAAGAAAGATCTTCCAAAGGAACAATTGTCTTACCTATCAGAGTAGGTCCTGTCATCAGAGATACTATATGTCAAGTTCTTGATCTACCTTTGGCTTACAATATCCTTCTAGGGAGACCTTGTATACATGAGATGAAAGCTATTCCCTCTACATATCATCAATGTTTGAAATTTCCCTATGAAGGAGTAGAGGTGACAATCCCAGTTGATCTATATACAACTTGCAATACCTTGAAAGAAAGTGCTGATAAACTTGATCCTAATAATAGGGAATCTTCCACTAAGCAGCTAGATGTTGCTTCAACATCCAAGATGGAAGATATTGCTAAAGAGGTTAAGATCAAAGAAAATGGCATGGGAGAATATACTATAAAGCCAGTCTTATCTTTGACATCTCCGCCTATCTCGCCTAAATCTTATGGGAAAACTCTGAAATAGTCCAAACTAAAGTCTAAAGAACCTCTTGAAGCATATAAAGGAAATTTTTTTGCAGAACAAGTATCTAAACAAGAGTTTGAAGAAGATGCAGTTGTGCTCACATGGCTATACAAAGATGAACCCAAATCTCAAGTTGTTAAAAAATGTGATGCTAAAATACTAAATATCCCTTCTAAGTCATATGGCCTAGGAGACAAATTGATCACTAAAATGGGATATACAGAAAAAGGACCTCTAGGACTATAGGGTAAAGGTCTTCTATCACCTCTTGATCATCGTGGCCAAGAAAAAAAGAATACAACAGGTCTAGGATACAAGAATAAGCCTTTCTATCTAAGCAAGAACTCCCTACATGTCTTAGAACAGGTTGAGCCATCCACAACAAATCAACTAAAGGGAGAAACAACAGAACAATCTGATAGTGATGATTTAGACACCACTGAATATCTCATTCCCTATGAGCATTTGCCTAAAGAGATAAAAGACCTCCTTGATGCTAAAGATGATCCAATAAAAAGAATTAATGTATTAGAAACACAAGAACCTACTATAGAGAAAGAGATAGTTGCAACACAAGAACCAACTAATCTCGAAGACAATCAAACAGACAAAGAGGAAGGTGGTAGTTATTCTGAGACAGATTCCCATGAGTATGAATTCAAATTAGAATCTGAGGGTAACCCTTCTTGGGGTATTCATCCTAACTTTACTCATGTTCTTAGATTTCCTAGAGGCATAGATGAAGAATCTAATGACTATGAATGGGGAGCCATTCCAGAAGAAGATGAGCTTATTACAGAGAAACATGTTGATGTTATTCACCAATATGCACCTAAACCCAACGTAAGTCTAGAGTGAAATGATGAACTTAACGAGTCGGATCCACCGATGGCTGAAGTGGACTTCCATAATAACATTGAGCCTATTCACAGATTGAATGTCTTAAGTTGTAATATCACCTTTGAACTCGAGTGTCGGGTTAGGACCAATGATGACAGATCCATATTTGTAAACACTATTTCCCAATCTTTCACCACTTTGACTATCCAAAATCTTGAACTTCTTGACCACACTTCTATGAATATGAACTAAGGTATTTATACCTTTCCCAATGAATATGCCCTTTCTTGCTACCTCAATGTAGTTGAGCCTATGAGGACTTCCATCAGTGAACTAAGCATTAGCATGACAGAGTCAGACATCAAGTATCTTAGTCAGAAAAATAAGAATAAGAATAAAAAGAAAAGGAGTTCTGAGGCCGAAAACCACTTTGTGGCAATCTCAGAACCTACAAAAGTAAAAATCAAAGACGTATCGAAAGGTGAAAAACTCTCTAAGGTGCCTAAGGATGAGATATTTGATATCCTTCCAAGTCATTTATAGGACAGATCTCCAGTTCTAATTGAGCCCACTCAATCTATCAACTTGGGAACAGTAGAGGAACCATAGTTGATCCATGTAGCACAATCCTTGTCAGAAGAAGAGAACTAAAAATTTACTACATTCCTAACAAAAAAGAAGATCAACTTTGCATGGAAGTATTTAGATATGCCAAGGTTGGATCTTGATCTTATAATGCACCATTTTTCTATAGCTCCCAACTTCAAACCTGTTAAGCAGAAATTGAGAAAGATGCATCCACATGTTGCACTCTTGGTAAAAGTTGAATTAGAGAAACTAATGAAAGTTGGATTCATCCATGTTATTGATTATGATAAATGGATCTCTAATATTGTACCTATTTCAAAACCAGACAAATCAATAAAAGTATGCACAGATTTCAGAGATGTAAACAAAGCATGCCCTAAGGATGATTTTCCACTACCTAACATTGATATGATAGTGGACATGACTATGGGCTTTGAGATGTATTCTTTGATGGATGGTTTTTCTAGATACAATCAAATCAAAATTGCTCCAGAGGATCAAGAGAAAACTACTTTAACATGTGCATGGGGTACCTTCTGTTGGAATGTCATGCCATTTGGGCTTAAAAATGCTAGTGCTACATATCAGAGAGCTATGACATCTATTTTTCATGACATGATGCATAGGAATATGGAGGATTATGTTGATGATACCTTAGCAAAATCTATGATAAGGGATGAACATCTAAATGACTTGAGCAAGATACTAGACAGAATGGAAAAATTTAGTCTCAGACTAAATCCTAAGAAGTGTGCTTTTGGTGTCACTTCTGGAAAGCTCTTAGGATACATAGTTTCAAAGAAGGGCATTGAAGTTGATCCAGCTAAAGTAAAGGCTATAATGGAGATGCAGCCCTGAAGAATATTAGTCAAATGAGGACATTACAAGGGAGAGTACAATCTATCAGATGCTTCATATCTCAGCTAGCAGACATATCACAACCTTTTACAAAGACATTACATAAAGGTGTAACCTTTGCATGGAGCGAAGAATGTGAAAATAATTTTAATCATATCAAGAAATATCTATCAAATCCTCCTATCTTGATGCATCCCATTCAAGGGAAGCCTTTGATCTTATGTCTCTGCTACAGATACATCACTGGGGGCATTGCTTGCACAACATGATGAGAACAAGAAGGAAAGAGCTATATACTATATCAGTAGAACATTGGTGGCATACGAAAAGAATTATTCTATGATTGAAAATGTTTTTCTAGCTGTGATCTTTGCATCATAGAAACTAAGACATTATATGTTGGCTCATACCACACATTTAGTAGCTAAGATTGATCCACTAAAGTACCTACTAAGCAAAGCTGCCTTGATGGGTAGATTAGTCAAATGGGTCATGCTCTTAAGTGAATTTGACATTGAATATTTTGAAAGAAAAGCTATTAAAGGCCAAGTTATTGCTGATCAATTAGTAGATGCACCTTTGTTCGATGACACACCAATGCAAATGGAATTTCCAGATTCCTCTATTATGAATCTTTCTTCTAGAGAATGGCAATTGTTCTTTGATGGCTCCTATATATAGAATGGATATGGAGCAGGCATCTTGTTTATCACTCCTTAGGGTACTCCATTCCTAAGGCTTTTAGAATCAAATTTCCTTGTACAAACAATATTGCTCAATATAAAGCCCTTTTAAATGGTATGAAAATAGCAATTGAGTGGAGAGTCATGGAGTTACACATTCATGGAGACTCACAACTTGTAATACACCAAGTCAATGATGTGTATCAAAAAAAGGATGAAAAGCTCATTCCATACAAGAGAATGGTAGATGATCTAAAGAAATACTTCATATCTATCACATTTGAGCAAATACCTAGAATAGAGAATAAGGTTGTAGATGCAATGGCAATGCTATCTACTTTATTGCAGCAAGCTGAACATGAGCTACGCTATGAGTTCTTGGTGGAAGCACTATCTTATCCTACATATGATACCCCTAAAACCCACATGATCTACACTATTGTTGGTCATGATTCATCCTGATATAAAAACCTATTCTCCTATCTCAAAGACCAAATCATTCTTGATACCTTTAACTGCCATGAAAAGAGATACCTTATCCACAATGCCTCCCGATATGTTATCATTGGTCATGATCTGTACAAATGAGGTCTAGATGGTACACTACTTAGATGTTTAGAATGGGAAGATTCTCAACATGCATTAGAGGAAGTCCATGATGGTATTTGTGGGTCACACTCGAATGGTTTAACACTAGCCCGAAAACTTATTAGGGCTGGATACTATTGGCTAGAAATGGAGAAAGAGTCTATCAAGTTTGCTAAGAACTATCAAAAGTGCCAAGTGCATGGTAATTTAATTCATGCTCCAGGGAGAGATCTAATTCCCTTCACTACACAATGGCCTTTTCACCAATGGGCATTTGATCTTATAGGAGCCATACATCCTCATTCATCTAATGGGCATACCCATATAATCACAGCTACATATTATTTCACAAAATGGGTAGAAGTAGTCCCTTTAACACAAGCAACTGGAAAACAAATATCTATGTTCATTCTAAACTACATCATATGCCAATATGGTATTCCACATTCTATAGTCATAGATAATGGTGGACAATTCAATAATAGAGACTTAGATGATCTATGTGCCAAATTCAAGATTACACAACATTGGTAATCTATCTACTATCCTCAAGGGAATGGACAAGCAGAGGCTTCTAACAAGAATCTATTGAAAATCTTGCACCGTACAATTAATAAAATAGGAAGAGACTGGCATCTCATGATCAATCCATCTCTCTGGGCCTACAGAACAAGTATCAGAACACCCACTGGGGATACACTTTTCACTTTAGTTTATGGGTCTGAAGCGGTACTGCCTATTGAGGTTGAAATCCCATCACTAAGAATCAGAATGCATGGTCTAGTAACTGATGATGACTACAGAGTGTCTAGGTTGCAGGAACTTGAACTACTAGATGAGCACAGACAAGCAACGTATGATCATCTCAGAGTATATCAGAAAAGAATGTCTAGAGGTTACAACAAGAAAGTCAGACACAAAGAATTTTAGGTTGGCGATCTAGTCTTGAGAGAGAATCCTAAAAATCAATCAAATAGAGAACGCAAGGGGAAGTTTGAACCCAACTGGTTGGGTCCCTTTGTTATCACTACTACTTTTGGCTCTGGAGCCTATCAAATCTCAATGACTGAAGGAGAACAGCTCTGAGAACCAATCAATGTTCTCCATCTGAAGAAATTCTATGCATAAGGCATTTAGTGTATGGTCAAATTTCCTGAAATTTTTTTTAAAATATGAAAAAGTCCTAAAAAAATGAACATCTTGGTGAAAACCTAGCAATGGGCACCTTGATGATTCACAAAAAATATCAAAAAATATCAAAAGTACAAAAAAATTGAAAAATGAAAAATACAAAAATACAAAAAAATGAGAAAAAGAAAAAGTGCCTTGGTGAAAACCTAGAAACGAGCACCCTGGTAGCAAAAATAGAATCTCTACCAAGTTGGTGAAAACCCAACAAATGGGTGCCACTTGTTCAAAATGCTCCATCTATTAGCACAATCTTGGTCTTTCCCAGCTTTCAGTCTTGCTTTAGTTTGTACATATCTCCTGATTTGTTTATGCATATCCTTGTTTCAATAAAGTCGGTCTGTACACCAATCAACTCAAGCATCTGTATCCTATCAATGCTTAACACTTGGGGGTAATCAATGCCATATCCTATGGCCTCTAGTATACCTCAAATGAGTCATGTCGAGTCAGAGTCCTTTGAAGCTTCATTTGAGTCTGTCTGTTTGTCTCCTCTTCAGAAAGGATTTTGCATCTACAACAATGCAATCAAACACAAGCTGAAAATAATCTATGCTTTTTACATGCTTTTATCTCCTTGTATGCTTATTGATTTGCATTGAGATTTTTGCATATTGTGTCCCTTTGAGCTCTTCGATGATGTCCTTTATAGGATTTAGAGAGTGATGACTAGGGGCATAATCTTTTCTTTGTTTTCTGCTTGTATGTGAAAATCTAACAACTTTGGAAATTCTGGCTTGAAATGGTGTCCGTCTGTAAGAGCCTCTATCTTGAATTGGATGGCCATGAGTACCTTGACCATTAATACCTAGAAAATTCAAGGAAGTTTGATCTAACTATTGTCCTTTTGAGTGAGTTCTTTCTCCTACTGTGAAACGATGATGCAGGAGCATCCTGGGTGTAAGAGCAATCTTGCATCACCCAAAAAAAAAATATTTCTGTTTTTATTTTCAATAAGGGCTATTTTAGTGCAGAGCTACTATTTATGGAAAGTTACTATTTTTGGTAATTTTTGCATGTGCTCAGAATGATCTGATTTCTTTCTTGGAGGTTCATTTTGGTCATATAAGTCTGCCAGTAAAGTTTCATTGCCAGATCAAGTGTATATTGGAAGATATTGAAGATTTTCGGTATTGGCAGCAGGGTACAGAAACTTTGAACTCAGTTTTGAAGGCTTTAGAGGCCCCGGATGAGGTCGAAAATTTGGGTGACAGGCGCTTGCACCAGTCAAGCCTGTAGAGCGCTTCGTGGCATTTCCGAAATGGGGTTATAATAGCCGAGCGGGTCAACTGGTGATGACTTATGGTCTTCGAAAGTTGGGCCACCTGAAATGGCGAAAAAATAATTTTCTTCAAAATTTCTGTTCAGGTTTCAAAGGTTATCTTGAGCCGACTATGATGTAATAAAATGTAAAATAAAATAATTCTAAGTTTGGTCGGCCTTATTGGCTAAAATTCTGGAACCTTCCCAGGCGGTGGATAATTGCCTATATAAGGAAGGCTGTATTATTGTCTTAGGCAGTTTAGAATAGTTCTGGGTAGTAGATCTGGGTAATAGTTCGAGGCTTTGTCCTAAAAAATATTGTAAGGGAATGCCCATGTGGCTTTGCATATTGTAATTCTGAAAGTTTGTAATTCCACATTTGTGGAGATAATAAGAAGCCAATTTTCTGTTCTTGCATATTGTTGTTGTTTCTCTATTTCTGTTATGTGTTTGTGGTATTAAGGGGAGCACCCTTCATCAAGTGGTATCAGAGCAGGAGTTCTTGAGTGTGTAAACAGATCGCCGACTGTGAGGCAGTTTGCACTAGGATTGTGGTTAGGGTTTCAGTGCGCATCGTGAAAATGCCTCCACGAAGAGAACGTGGTGGAAGACCTGGTGTTGTGACACCTGAGGTTAGAGAGTTGCAGAGACAAGTGCGAGCATTGCAATAAGAGATTGGTAGAGGAATGAATCTTAATGTCAGAGACGAAAGTGAGGATGAAGCCGAAGAAGAATATCAAGAAGGAGAAGTTGAAATTGTGAACCAGGAGGAAGAGAGACTTTTTCGGTTGATTTCCAAGATTGGGAAAAGACCTAAGATTGAGGTTCCTATATTTTCTGGAAATCTTAACCTAGAGGAATTGATCGACTGGATCACTGAATGTGAGGAATATTTTGAGTATGAAGATGTTGAAGATCCTGATAGGGTCAAATTTGCGAAGGCCAGATTGAAAAGTCATGCGAAGATCTGGTGGCAAGAAATTTAATTGGAGAGAAATAGAAGAGGGAAAGATAAAATCACAAGATGGGATCGGATGGTGGATAAATTGAAGTGACAGTTCATTCCTGTTGATTATGAGCTTGACCTACTAAAGAAAATGCAAAGTTTGAAGCAAGCAGGAAGATCTGTTCAGGAGTATACAGAGGAGTTCTATCGACTTCTCATCAGAACAGGCCATGCAGAAGCTGATAAGGAAAAAGTTGCCCGATACCTTAATGGGTTAAGGCCAAGCATTCAGGAGGAGCTGAATCTGGTTCGAATGAACAGTATTGAAGAGGCATACCAATTTGCCCTAAAAGTAGAGGAAAAGCTGAACAAGAAGTTCGAGAGCAGACAAAATGGAAGAGGTCGCGGTGGACGATCTGGTGGACGGTCATATGGTGGCCGAAATGAAGATCCGAAAAAGAAGGATGAGGCCAGTAGCAGTCAGAATCAGCGCGGAAATAATTCCAATCGCTTCTAGGATCAGAATAATAGAGATCAGAGAGGAAGAGGAGAGGACAAGGATCTGGAAGATGAGGCTTCCATGGAACATGTTTTCACTGTGGAGAAGAAGGTCATAGGGAATTTGAATGTCCTCAGCGCCAAGGCAGAACAGACAGGAGAAATGAAGGCCAGGCCAGAGTTGCACATGTAGATGAAGATGTCAGATCATCAAATTCTGAAGATGCTGAAAGAGGAGAAACGTTGATTAACAGAAGAGTCCTGTTGAGTGGTGAGAATGAACCTGAGCAAAGGAGGAGCTTGTTTCGCACCAGGTGCAAGTGTGAAGGTAAATGTTGTGATGTGATTATTGATAGTGGAAGCACTGACAATTTGGTGTCAGAAGAGATGGTGACAAAGTTGAAGCTCAAGAGATAGAAACACCCACATCCATATCGGATTGCCTGGGTACAGGATGACCACAAGGTCATGGTCAATGAATAATGCCTAGTGAAGTTCAAGATTGGCGGATACCAAGATGAGGTATTGTGTGATATCATATCTATGGATGCATGTCATATGTTGTTGGGTAGACCATGGCAGTTTGACAGATGTGCTGTACATGATGGTCGTGCGAATACCTATTCCCTGACAAAGGATGGAGTGCGACATAAGCTAAAACCATTGAAGGAGACTGAAGAAAAGGTATGTGGTAATGCAAGGATAACTTTTGTTGATGGAAGAAATTTTCTAGATGGTATGAGGCATGAGCATGTATGTTTTGCTTTAATTCCAAAAGCTGGTAAAGAGGAAGTAGAAGATGTTCCTGTAGAAGTTGCAGATTTGTTGAATGAATTTTAAGATATTGTATCTGATAATGTACCTGATGGATTACCACTGGTAAGGAAGATCAGTCATCAGATGGACTTGATCCCAAGAGCGAGTTTGCCGAATAAGGTAGCACACAGAATGACACCTGCAGAAAGTGAGGAGTTGAACAGACAAGTACATGAACTGTTACAGAAAGGATTGATCCGTGAGAGTCTGAGTCCCTGTGCTGTACCAGCGGTATTAGCACCAAAGAAGAATGGAGAATGGAGGATGTGTACAGATTCTAGGGCAATAAATAAGATCACAATCAAGTATAGGTTTCCATTGCCACGAATGGATGATATTATGGACTGTTTGAGTGGAGCTGTGTATTTTTCAAAGATAGATCTGAAGAGTGGATATCATCAGATTCGGATCAGAGAAGGAGATGAATGGAAGACTGCATTCAAGACAAAGGAAGGACTATATGAGTGGTTAGTCATACCTTTTGGGCTAACCAATGCACCGAGCACTTTCATGCGGCTCATGAACGAGGTTCTGAAAGAATTTCTGGGTAAGTTTGTCATTGTTTACCTAGATGATATTTTGATCTTTAGTAAGACATTGGATGAGCATATGATGCATATTCGTATGGTGTTTGACAAGTTGAGAGAAGAGAAATTGTTGATTAATTTGAAGAAGTGCAGTTTTGTGAAGAAAGAGTTAGTGTATTTGGGATTTGTAGTTTCAGCAGAAGGTCTAAAAATGGACCCAGAGAAGGTACAGGCTATCCTTGAATGGCCTACTCCAAGGAGTGCTACTGAGGTAAGATCTTTTCATGGTTTGGTTAGCTTTTACAGAAAGTTTATCAAAAATTTTAGCAGTATTTGTGGTCCTTTGACTGAAACAATGAGAGGGGATAGAAAAGAGTTTAAGTGGACTAATGGGGTAGAAAAGAGTTTTCAATTATTGAAACAAAAAGTTACAGAACAACCAGTTTTAGCACTTCCAAATTTTAATAAGGTGTTTCAAGTAGATTGTGATGCTAGTGGTACTGCAATAGGAGCTGTTATGAGCCAAGAAGGTAAACCTATTGCTTATTTCAGTGAGAAGTTGAATGATGCCAAGAGAAAATATTCTGTTTATGATCAGGAATTTTATGCTATAGTTCAAGCATTAAAGAAGTGGAGACACTATTTGCTTCCTAAGGAGTTTGTTTTGTATACTGATCATCAAGCTTTGCAATATTTGAATAGTCAAGGAAAGTTGAATCAAAGGCATTTGAAGTGGGTTGAGTTTTTGCAGAGTTATACATTTGTTTTGAAACACAGGAGTGGAAAGTCTAACAGGGTTGCAGATGCTCTTAGCAGAAGGCAACTATTGTTGACAGAAATACAGATTGAAGTGGTTGGGTTCAAGGAATTCAAGAATTTGTATCCAGAGGATCCTGATTTTGGTGAAGCTTGGAAAGCTTGTGCAGAACCTGTTACTCTAGACAGGACAAAATAGCTAGATTTTATCATCCAAGATGATATGCTATTCAGAGGGAGTCAGTTGTGCATTCTACGAAGTTCTATGAGGGAGAATCTCATCAAGGAGAAGCATAGCGGAGGATTGGCTGGACATTTTGGTCGTGATAAAACCCTTTCTTTGGTTAGTGAGAATTATTATTGGCCACAGTTGCAGCAAGATGTGAAGAAGTTTGTACAGAGTTGTAGAGTATGTCAGATGGCGAAAGGAGTGAAGCAGAATATAGGGTTGTATCAGCCATTACCTGTACCAGAGAAGCCTTGGGAGGATATCAGCATGGACTTTGTTCTGGGTTTACCGAGGACTCAGCAGGGACATGATTCAATTTTTGTGGTGGTTGACAGATTTTCAAAGATGGCACATTTCATTCCCTGCAAGAAGACTAATGATGTTGTTCATGTAGCAAAATTATTTTTCAGAGAAGTAGTGAGACTTCATGGTTTACCAAAGACCATAGTTTTAGATCAGGACACTAAGTTTGTTGGATATTTTTGGCGTACGTTGTGGAAGAAGTTGAAGACAGATTTGAAGTTCAGTTCATCACATCATCCACAGACTGATGGACAGACAGAGGTGGTGAATAGGAGTTTGGGAAATTTGCTGAGATGTTTGGTTGGAGATAAGCCAACAGGATGGGATTTGATTTTACCACAGGCGGAATTTGCATACAATAATTCTGTCAACAGGAGCACTGGTAAATCACCATTCCAGATTGTATATGGAAGTAGTCCAAGAAATGCATCTGAGTTGAGAAAGATAGATAAAGGAGAAATAAGTAGTGCTGAGGCTGAGAATTTTGCAGAACATTTGAAGAACATCCATGGGGAGGTGAGGAAGCATATTACCAAGATGAATGCACAGTATAAGGCTAAGGCAGATGAGAAAAGGAGGTATAAGAAATTTCAGGTTGGTGATGAAGTCATGGTTCATTTGTGGAAGGAGCGGTTTCCAGTTGGTACATATAACAAGCTGAAAATGAAGAAGTTTGGGCCATGTAGGATATTGAAGAAACATGATTCAGGAAACACATATGAGGTAGAATTGCCTACTGAGCTGAATATTTCACCAGTGTTTAACATTTCAGATCTGACAGAGTATCATGAAGGAGGTGTTGAAGATGAGATCACAACAGCACAGTGGAGTATTCCAGCAACTAGTTCAGACACTAAGGAGATCGAAGACATACTGGACAGTCGTGTTGGTAGAAGCACAAGGAATAGGACATATGAAGAGTATTTGGTCAAATGGAAAGGACGACCTGTAGAAGATTCATCGTGGCTAACAAAGGAGGAGGTTAACCGTCTTGGTTTTCCTCTGCACACCTGAGTCGTGACAGGGTCACTTCTCAAATTACCCTGGGTGTCTGATGCAGGAGCATCCTGGGTGTAAGAGCAATCTTGCATCACCCAAAAAAAAAATATTTCTATTTTTATTTTCAATAAGGGCTATTTTAGTGCAGAGCTGCTATTTATGGAAAGTTACTATTTTTGGTAATTTTTGCATGTGCTTAGAATGATCTGATTTCTTTCTTGGAGGTTCATTTTGGTCATATAAGTCTGCCAGTAAAGTTTCATTGCCAGATCAAGTGTATATTGGAAGATATTGAAGATTTTCGGTATTGGCAGCAGGGTACAGAAACTTTGAACTCAGTTTTGAAGGCTTTAGAGGCCCCGGATGAGGTCGAAAATTTGGGTGACAGGCGCTTGCGCCAATCAAGCCTGTAGAGCGCTTCGTGGCATTTCCGAAATGGGGTTATAATAGCCGAGCGGGTCAACTGGTGATGACTTATGGTCTTCGGAAGTTGGGCCACCTGAAATGGTGAAAAAATAATTTTCTTCAAAATTTCTGTTCGGGTTTCAAAGGTTATCTTGAGCCGACTATGATGTAATAAAATATAAAATAAAATAATTCTAAGTTTGGTCGGCCTTATTGGCTAAAATTTTGGAACCTTCCCAGGCGGTGGATAATTGCCTATATAAGGAAGGCTGTATTATTGTCTTAGGCAGTTCAGAATAGTTCTGGGTAGTAGATCTGGGTAATAGTTCGAGGCTTTGTCCTGAAAAATATTGTAAGGGAATGCCCATGTGGCTTTGCATATTGTAATTCTGAAAGTTTGTAATTCCACATTTGTGAAGATAATAAGAAGCCAATTTTCTGTTTTTGCATATTGTTGTTGTTTCTCTATTTCTGTTATGTGTTTGTGGTATTAAGGGGAGCACCCTTCATCAAACGAGATCTTGCCTAAGGATGTGAATGATAAAGGGTCACTACGGGTAATTCACATTGGATTTAGAATGATCTCTTCATTGTTTGATGTGTTTGTAATGCAAGGCATATTCAGGTCATCACAATGTTTATGTTTTGATGCTTATACAAATTGCTATATCAAAATGGATATGATATTCAGGTCATCCTGGCATTTATGTCTTGGTGCTTATATCTAATCTGACATTCTGAAAATAAAATCAATATTCATATATCCATGGTTGTCTATCCAATGGGTGTTGTATTGATTCTTGTGCATACAAATCGACATTCATACGTCTATAGTTTCATAACTAGTGGGCATTGTATTGATTTATCCAGTTGCCTAAAAACTCAATGATGACAAATGACCAACACATGATTAGTGACTAGGTCCTAGGTCTTAGGTTGCATTTTATTTTGCATGTCATTTTGCACTTTGCATGATTGCATGATCTCACAAATTGCTTGAAAATCTTCAACAATTCTTCTAAAAACTATACTTAAAACTAAAAATGAAGAGCTGAATCTCATACGAAGGTCTCCTCATAGAACTACAAGTAGTCACTATCCTGGGTTAGACATCCTTTTTGACATAATATTGAGTACTTGTCTTCATCAATACCTGCAAAACATATCATGTGTATCATTTCATTTATATTACATATTCATAATCATTCATTCCATTTATTGCATTACATACATTTCCATAATCAATCACATTTGCATAACATTCATACATTTGAAATAAACCATTGCATTGCATAAATCCATACATACATTCTACTCTACTCATGGCATTTACATCACATGATATCATCATAAATAAAAAACATGACAAGTACACATGAAGTCACAACCAAAAATCTCGATCTCATATATATATCATAAAACTTGAAATAGTCAGGGGTGCACTACTGGCACAGTGTACAATAGAATGAGCTCATGTGAGCTATCAAAAGTTAGAATAGTATCAAAATCAAAAGAGCAAAAATATCATAATATATCATAACAGATCAGCTGTTTGCATGCTCCTCTACATCTGGTGGAGGTGGTGGTGGTGCATTTGGCACTACCTCGGCTCTGGGTTCCCTAGCTCCCTTTGATGCTAACATATACTAAGAATATGAAGGAACTCTCTATGCAACTGGGACAATAGTATAGTAAGTAGACACATAATATGTGGTTCAAGAGGTTTGATGAATAACCTCTGCATGTAATCTCTGATCCTCACCATGAAGCTCAGCACGCTATCTATCTGCCTCAAGAAACCTCTCCTCCCAGCGAGCACTCCATACCTTCAGGTCCCTGACCTATAATCTCAATCATCTAATGATCTCCTATGGAGTAAGTGGTACACTAGGATCAACATCTACCACCAGCATATCAGTATCTATAGCAGGCTACTCTATGGTCTTTTCCCTCTGTGCCTTACAACATCTAACCTCAGCACCTAAATCAAAACTATTATCCTCCTGTAAAGGATCAGAATCACCACCTACAACTTGCTTAGTTGCAAGTACATCATCCATTGTGACCACACTACCCAAAGTGCCACTCTCTCCTCTAGTATGTCTCCTCAAAGTACCTGCAGGTCAGCCTACTGAAGAACTAGTCAGATGAGGAGGTCGTCTAGCATGTCCAACTGGTCTCTGTGGTGTCACCACTACTCTCGGCCTAGGAGGTGTAGGCTGAGGTATCTGTGCTTGTGCACACCTATGTCCTCAACCTGATAAGGCACCTGTAATAGCCATGGCCTCCTCCATGGAAGGAATCAACTCTATCAAATCCGAGAACCTATAAATCAAGTTCTCTACAAGTCATCCAATGAAACCATCTGTGACACCAACATTAGCCACATCTGCTCTATAATCCTAGTCTCTACTGACTATAGCACTATACTCCTATGTACATAGAGCATAAGAAAGTCGAGGGCCCCATCCTAATCCAAGCTCTCTCAAAATCCATGCATATGCAGCGTGCTCCTATGGTGCATCTTGGATGATGCCATACTGCCTCCATACCCTGGTAATAAGAAAGTGCTCTAGGATAGATGTGGATCATCCTATCAATACACAACTCTAATAGAAATAACTAAACTACTCTTTGGCAGTAGACCATGCCTCTATAAGCAGATATGGTCTCCATACTACAAATGTCATATCATCTAGGCACCACTTGAAGTACTCTATGTGGCCCATGTAGACCTATGTAACATAACCTGGATATGTATAAATCACTAGCTCTTGTGGCTGGCACTGTGACTGACACACTGGTCTACACACTGGGATGTGCTCCTAGGCCTATATCTGAAGAACTAAAGCACCAGAGGAAAAATAATTTCCCTCCTGATACATGATCTCGTGCATCTCAAAGAACATATGTGCAAGCATGCACTAACCCCAAGCTAACTTAGAAGGAGTAGCCATCAACCGTGCCACCATCGGGGCCCAGCCCATCAATAGACTATTTTGCTCATGGTCGGACATAATGATGCCTCCTAGTGTCCCAACAATAATGCACTCTAATCTATGGGTCTACCCATAGCATTGTACCAAAGTCTCCCAAGAAATAGAAGCAGTCAGTTGTATATCATCTCTAAAAAGATGTCTGAATTCTAGTAGACCTGAGTTCCCTAAACTCACATAATTAGGATGCTGACCATGGAATGGTATACGCAAAATCCTATACACATCCTCAGGTGTGACAGTAATCTCTCCAGTTGGCAAGTGGAAAGTCTGGGTCTCAAAATGAAACCTCTCTATCAGGGCAGTCAACAGTCCATGGTTTACCCTAATCTCAGGTAGCTGGATCAGATACTCAAACCCACAAGCAACAAGATGCACTCTCATAGGGTAAAGCAGTGATACACAATCTCTGAGTGGCAGGATGAGAAATCTGCACATGAACATCAGGATATATAACCTACACAACACAAAAATAGGGAATCCTATCAGTAATTTGGTTGAAAAATAGGCTAACAGTACAGAAATTGAATAGTTAACTATCTCAGAAGGTACATTCAAAGCTCAGCAATTGGCCTAAGAAATTAGAAAATCAAAAATTTTGACCTAAGATGGAGTTTTAAGCTCACTATTTCCCATATGATAATTCAAATTGGCACTGAAACTCATACGAGTTTTTGCAAGGTATCATATGACAAAGCATAGTGATACAACTTTATAAGGCTTCCCATACGATAAAGGAGGGACCCGATGAAATGTCGTACGACTCTTGGGTCCCTTTCATACGAGTCTTGGGGGGTTCTCATAAGACAAAGGAAATGAAATTGGAAAGTCGTACAAGTCATGGAGGACAGTCATACGAGCTTTCATGCATGCAAAAATTCAAAATTACAAACATATGAAAAATGACCTAAACATGCTACAAACATGCAAAACTTGAATTTTCAGAGGCACAGAGGTCCACCTACCAGATGTCCATACTGTCAAGGTCTCTGATGTCTGTGGCTGTGCTCAAATTGATGGGAATTGATAGGTACCTTCATTTCTACCATTTTCTCGCTCAGAGGGCTCCACAAGGTTTTCAAAAGTCAATAGTGAAAATGAATTGAAAATGACCCTTCTGGCCTTTATATAGCTTTTGACCTAATTTTCAAAAGTGCTCCATTTTTCATGAAAATTGCACCCCTGGCTAATTTCGACGTTCTGAACCCATTTTTAGGATCAAAATCCAAATATGAGATCATTTACTATGTCAAAATCATGATTTAAAATTTTCAGACCTAGGATGTCTGACTACTTGCATAATTGACCTTCAATCTTCATAGAAATCCATTTTTTTAAACTTAATTGATTATCTTACATCAAACTATTCAAATTTCAACTTGGTCAACTATGGTCAACTCATGGTTTAACCTAGTCAAACTTGGTCTCCAGGACCTCCAAACGATGCAGAATGCATTCTCGGACATGTATAACCACTTCTCAAATCAATTAACATGCTTCTAAACCATTCAATGCTGACTTTTCTTATCAAATTTTAATTTTAATCCCAAAGGGGGCATGGTATTGCACATCATTCAAAGTCTGTCAATCTATTTTTGCAAATCAAATCTTTCCTTAGTAATCAGGACAACAACCATGTCTAGTTGCTGATTCATCAAAAGTCCTTGTCACTTGGGGAAAATCTAGTGATTCTTGGGGCATATCAGATTCATCAAGATCCATATCAATCTGGTATCCTAAATCTATCTTGTAAACTGTATCGACTTTTCATAACCATCATTTCATTAGTGTTATTTCTTTGTTTCTTCGTAACTGATGGGTTTAGGATGTGATACTAATATGATTCATACAAGGACATTCAAGTTTGGAATTGGTCACTCACTTCTTCACAATCATAAGGTTCAGAATTAGGCATTTTGGCACTTTTTCGTAATCATTGGTTCATTGTTGCTATAGTTGACATTATCTCTAGTCATTCAGGACCTAAACCTTAAATCTTGAATCTTTAAATCTTTCAATCAATTTCTGTCTCAGAATCGGTTAATCTTTCAAATCTTTCAAATCAGTTTCATACATCTTTATCATACACAAACTATTCTTTGAACCACTACGCTTTGCACAATGATTCAAAGAGGGGCAAAATGTAATACCCCAAAAATGGGCTATAGGTTCATTAACCTCTTACATCCTCAAATCAAATGAAATCGACATCAAAGTCCTAACCTAAGGCACATCTGCACATTATCAAATTTAATTGATTTTATCCTAAATTCTACATCGGGGGAATATTCCTAGCAATATTCCTATTTAGCCTAATTATCTTTAATTTAATATGTATTTGGCAATAAATCCTTTTTTTCCTAAAGTTTGATTAATTGAATATTTTGAATATTTAATTAATTAGATTTAATAATGCCACTTAATTATTTAATTAGATTTAATTAAATTATTCCTAAATTGTATTATTTAATTTTGACAATAAATCTAAATTCTTATGACTAATTGATTAAATTCTTATTTAATTAATTAATGTCAATTGTCAATTTTTAATAATATAGTTTTGAATAAAAATTTGATTTAATAATTGATTAACCCATAAATCAATTATTTTAAATTTAAAATCAGTTAAGTTGAGAATAAATCACTTTATTTTTAATTAATTTATGATTAAATCATGCACAATCAAAAAAGCAGGCAACTAGAAATTAACAATCAATTTTAAAATTGAAACTCAACATCTGATGATGAGTTGAAATTTTATCTAAAACTCTATTTTGAGTAAAACTCTTCTTTTGCATGATTTTTGTGAGTTAATTATTCTTAATTTCCCAATAACTCAAAAATCAACCTAAGTTTATCAAGAGTGATTTATGGCTTTTCTCTTGCATCCTCAAAGCCCTGGATTTCTATAAAATCAAGGCTCAGCTCTTCATTTTTATCAACACTCGAATTTGCACAATTACTTTGGTGAATTGGTGATCGAAGGATTGAGCACTTGCAACAGGCAATTTGTGAGATCTTTCATAGTTGATCATAATCTTTGCATAGTTTGATATCATATATTTCATCTTCATGTCATTCTTAGATTAAAACTGCATTCCATTTCATTCATATTAGCTTAGATTCATATAATTTTTCATTATTATTGTACAGAAAATACAAAAATATAGCTTAATCTACATTCATCTGGTCTTTCATATTTTGCATTCAAATCCTTCGTTTAGGTGTTGCGTTGTCACTGATATGAGAGTATCATACTCGCATCTACTAGAAGGCAGTAAATTGCCTGGTTAGCATAGTTTCAATTATTTGCAGGTTTCAATTTTTGCTAACCTCTAATGTTTTACTTAAGTGCTGTGTCTACAGCTAGGTAAAAAATTCACACACACAAGTATCATCCATGAGACTAGCATGGATAGAGACATGATCATCTTGAAAATAAGATGTTAAGATGTCATCTTGTAAACCCTTTTGAAAACTGATATCAACCATGAGACTATCATGATTTGATTCTTGCATAAATTCCTTATAAACATTTTGATCTACATCATGTAGATTCATAACATTTCCATTCTCAACTTGATCACATAAAACTACTCCCTCTTCCTCATCTATTTCATAAATCATCTTAGTTGCAAGATTTGTAATGCAATTATTTGCAACCATTTGGGCTTAATGTTCGACCATCAATTTATTGCTTAAATTAACGTGCTTCCTATCAAACACAACTAGTGAATCTTGAAACATGAGTTCCTTAGTAACCTGATCAATTTAAGGTGTATCATGTTCTAATGGGGCATATTCAATACATCCAACAACTTGTGGGAAAGTATTCATTTGACACCATTTCATTGAGAACTGAAGGAAGGAAAATACTTGTCTTAACAAGGAATAAAAATTAGCAGACATATTTTGGCATTTAAGCATGATATCCAGAATCACAGCCAACTCTTAGTAGCACTCAATTTTTTATCTTGATTCCTAGAACACTGTTGTTGAATGGTAGAACACAAAGAATTATGAACACACCCAGATGGGTCAAAATTATGATCTGAACAAACCAAAATTTTATCTGCAATGTCTGCCTGACAATTACTATTAAAATGAGCAAGCTTATTCTGATACTTATGAACAGTGAGATCATCTTGAATGTTAATACTTTGTTCCCAAGATCCCCATTTGAAGTTTATGTTAATAGAAGTTTGAAATTTATTATGCATATCTATAAGTACACAAACTCTAAGTTCACGGTAAGGAAGCTTATTGATGTATGATAAACTTCAAGGTTAGTTTTCACACCCTCCTAGAGACTTCACTTGCCTCCTAGTATCCTATTCCTCTTTAGGATCTTCCAATAGGTTTAGATCATTAACTAAGACCTATTCAAACTCTGCTATAAGATTCAATCTCTGAAAACTTCACCTTGAATGATCAACACCTTAGTTTTGATTCACTTCTCCACACTCACTTAGAAGGCTCTAAGTGCCAAATCTCCATAAACTTTCTCCAACATTGTAGGGATCTTATCCATTATGAAAAATTTATTATTCTTTCCCATTTGATGCATTTTTGGAAGGATCTTCAATCATCTTCTTATCGGCTTATATGATTCATCATGAATTGACCTTAAAAATAGGCCTATTCTAGTAGCCCTTACCAGTCACCTTTTCCTATTTCTTGCAAAATTTTTCCAAACAAATGAAAGATCTAGGACTTTATTCAAGTACCCTTTTGGAATTTTTAAAACATTCATAAGGTTTCTGGGCTTGACAGTGACCATATAGGGGCTTCCTACAACCTAGGGTAAGAGGCCTAATAGGCCTAATTTCTAGGACTGAACAATGATTTTGATAGCAAACTTGTTCAAACCAAATCCAAATAGATTGGTAAGACTTCTATCTACATAGAATGGATAGATATAATTTTTACCTTCATGAAAAATTCTTGGAGCAGTACGGATCCATACAACCCTGCTATGTTTCTTCACTTCTTTCACCTCTAGACCTCTAACCGGGCTTCACAAACTTGCCTAGGGCCTAGCATATAAAATAGTTCCTCATGTTTTCAAACTTACTAAATCCTAAAAATATATACAAAAATGACTCCTCTTCCATTTCCATCTAACATGAATGTTTATCCATAGTTAGATTTCATGGGGGAGCCATGACTCTCTAAACTGCTCAAAACAAGAAGAAAATGGACACACTGAACTAGAATACCCAAAACCAGCACTTAGATTAACTCAAATCAAATTTCTCTTCAAATGAAAAATTATCCTAACAGTCTATAGAACCCTAATCAAGCATTATATTTATCTTTTCAATCAATTCCATAGGATTGTCAACACACAGTCTCAGGATTTTCACAGAAAATTACATGCAGAGCTCTATTTTCTCTATTAAAAAACTATTACAATCCATCACAATCCTTGATGTTTGAGTCTTCATTTACATTAGATGCCATTTTACTTCATTTTAGGGCCTATTTTCCGATCACCATCTCCTAATCTCAAGGGAATCAAAAGATACCTGGATGGCATGCAATCTTTTGCAATAATTGCAAAGTTGATGACAACTTCTTTTGAAAATTTGGCAATTTCCACATGTAATACCCCAAAAATGGGCTATAAGTTCATTAATCTCCTACATCTTCAATTCGAATGAAATTGACATCAAAGTCCTAATCTAAGGCACATCTAAACATCATTGAATCATAATTGATTATCTTAAATTCTACATCGGGGAATATTCCTAGTAATATTCCTAATCATCATAATTATCTTTAATTTTATAATTATTTGGCAATAAATCACATTTATCCTAAAATTTGATTAATTAAATATTTTGCATATTTAATTAATTAGATTTAATATTTGCCACTTAATTGTTTAATTAAATTTAATTATATCTATTATTAATTGTATTATTTAATTTTGACAATAAATCAAAATTCTTATGAATAATTGATTAAATTCTTATTTAATTAATTAAAGCATGTTGTCATTATTTAATAATATAATTTTTAATAAAAGTTTGGTAAAATAGTTAATTAACCCATAAATTAATTATTTTAATTCAAAAAGCAGTTAAGTTGAGAATAAATCACTTTATTTATTTATTAAATCATAATTATCCATGTGCACATTCAAGGACCAGTTAAACTCAAAATTAGAAAATCAATGCAAGTTGTTATCTTTTTGAAACTCAACATCTTTTCGAGTTTTAAAGTTGATCTAAACTTCTAATTCAAGTTGAACTGTGCTTTTGCATGATTTTTGTGACTTAATTATCTTTATTTAAAAATAACTCAAAAATCAAGTTGAGTTATTTGAGTGATTTATGGCTTTTTCTCATGCACCTCCAAAGCCTTGGATTTCTATAAAAACAAGACTCAGCTCTTCATAATTCATCTCATATTTTGCACAATCACGTTGGAGAATTAGAATTGAAGAAATCAAAGCTCTTGCGAATCAACATCTTTGTGAGATCAATCTTTTTTTTAATATCATTCTTAGATAGTTTTATATCAAGTTTATCATTCCTTATTGCATAGAAAATATCAAAAAATAGTTTAATTGCATTCAATCTCATATCTAGATCAATTGCATTCAAATCCTTCATTTAGGTTTCGTCTAGGTCACTGATCTCGATAACAATCTGAGAACATTAATCTCGCACCTACTAGAAGGCAGTAAATCGCTTGGTTAGATTAGATCTTAATTTTGCATGATTTGATTATAGCTAACCTCTAATATTTTACTAAAGTGTTGTGTCTATAGATTAGGTACAATTTTCACACACACATTTCTGGCACCCACCGTGGGGCAACCCACCTTTGCATGCTGGTTTTGATTTTTTTTGGGAGCCAAAACCCTAAAGTTTCAAGGATTTAATTTTATCTCCCAAACGGCTTAGAATTTTGGTCTGATATTTTTTTTGTAGGTTGGTGACATGTTAGGGAAGCTACAGTAAAAAATTTAGAATTTTCTAAGATGTTTTGAATTTTTAATAATTTTTTCTTGAAATTATGGAAAAAATTAATATCTGATGCAAATCAGCATATGTTTTAGAAATTTTTATATTTTCGAAAATCTCTTTAAATTTTACAAGGGGTCCATTCTTTGTGTTTTAAATTTGGACATGATATCATATCTCAAATAGTCAATTTATAAAAACTAGTCTATTTTGATAAAATGGGTCTCTAGGGTACAAATGAAGAGATTTTTCTAAAATTTTTACATTTTTGGAAAGCTCTTTGTTTTTTAGTAGGGGTCTCTATTCTAGATTTCTATTTTTGTGGCCAAAATCATATCAAAAAAATCAGATCTTGTTGACTAGGTCAAATGTAGTGCAAAAAAATTAAAATTTTGTGATGGGTATGCACTTATTTTTCATATGATTCAATGCATGATATGAGTTGTCATTTGGATTAATTTATAGTTATTATTTCTCCTAACAATTGATTTTTAGATCTAACCCTAGGGTTTTTATAAGTTGAATATACCTTGCATATCTTGTTTGCTTGTTGGCTTGTTGGAGAGTTCGTAGCTTGCTTGCATAGTAAAGCTCAACAAAAATCGCTAAAAATCAGGTAAAATCTACTAAGTGCGTTGCAAGGATCTAAGGTATTCTCTTTCATCTATGAACATTTCAATTTGGACTTAAAATAAATCTCTTATGTGTCTGGCTTGTGTGCATCCTTTCATGCTTTTATCTATTTCTACACACTTGCATAATTGATACTAGGTTGTGACCCCTTAAGGATTCATTAAGTAGTCTTAGAATACTTGTGATTGATCTTGATTGCTATCTTGAGTTATTGGACTTGCTAATCCATCGGCCCCTCATTTCCACCCCGTGGTTGCAATCTCAGCGCCATAAAGGGGAGGGGTCAACAGGACATAAGCGTTAAGTGTTCCACTTGGCAACCCTTTTGTGCTTTTAGGAACTCACTTGTTTTCTAAGTTGGGGACTCATTTTCAGCTTGTGTGAGGTGTTAAGTGTTCCACCTTGTGGACTCATCTCATATTCGCTTTAAGCGTTAAGTGTTCCTCTTTTTGCTTTTTGGGTACTTTTGGTAGATTTGCTTTTGGAAACATACATCTGTGCTCACATAGTAATTAGGCCCTATGAACACTATTCGTGATTCTTGAGAGATTGGATTCCTGGCAAAATCCTTCTTGATGACAGAATCCTTGTAGGTAGGGAGGATACTTAGTGTGTTTCACATTCAACTTGGTTAGTGTGTCTTCTCTTATTGATCGATACATTCTCTCCCAGGAGAGGTTGATAGATCACGTGGGGCTGACATCACGAGCTTTGGTGAATCAAAATTGGTTAGTGTGTCTTCTCTTATTGATTGATACATTCTCTCCCAGGAGAGGTTGATAGATCACGTGGGGTTGACATCATGAGCTTTGGTGAATCAAAATTAGTTAGTGTGTCTTCTCTTATTGATTGATACATTCTCTCCCCAGAGAGGTTGATAGATCACGTGGAGTTGGCATCATAGACCTTGGTGAAGCAAAACTTTGTCTTAGTGTGTCGGATTAATCTCCTTTCTTTGTTTGGGTTAAAAGTGAAAAGGTGTCAAAAACCTTGGATCTGGAGCCAAGTCCCCTTATGGTATACTATTGTGAGTCATCTTTAGAGAGGGTTAACCGTAGCGGACAATCCCTTCACAGGGCAAACTACGTTGACGGAACCTCAAGCGGTAATAGCCATTTTCACCATGGTAGTGACAACCGCTATATAAATGTCCTTGTGGAAGAAATCTCCACGGGTATGGTTCATTGTTGGGTTGTCAGATCTCCCTAGCAGCTCTTGAAGATTAAGTTCTCGGACTGTGTCAAAACCCTGGTGCGCTAGGATTGGAGTTCACCCCTTTGAATCATAAAAGTTGCAGAGTCAAACCATTACAAAAAACCCTAGAGAGGCCAATTTTTCATTCTCAGGTATATGTGTGTTATTGCAAAACTTTTCAGAACATACACGATTAGTACTCTCAGGGATTAGCACAATTTGGTCACTTGATTGTTCATGCGCAAGGTTGCTTTTTCCCTTGTTCATTATTTTCAGACGTGCTTGGAATCACTTGCTAGCTGTTTTGCATGCTTGTTTATCTACTTGGCTATTAAAAATGATCAAATCTGGTATAACCTTCAAAATTTGGACGGTACAAATTTGTAAACAATTCAAATCTGAAAACTCAAAATTTGCAAAATCTGAAGTAAAATTCTTTTCTAGAGTCAAAAGTCATCTCAGGAGGTCAGAAAGTCATACGAGTTTTGTCAACTATCATTTCATTGCTACCCAACTATCGTATGAGTTTAGCAATTTTCGTTTCATAGACTACCCAGTGTCGTACGAGTCTGCAAAGTGTCATTTGAAAAAATTTGAGAGAGTTGTCAGAAATTGTCAAATTGCAAGATATCCAATGTTTCCAGCCTAGTTCCAGAATCTGTCAAAAATATCATTGTGTCAGGAATAGAGCAGTAGCTATTGAGCATTCTACCATTTTCTGAGATTAACCTTTTGAATCTGATCTAGCCTTCTTTTTGATCAATTTGAGTCCTTTTTATCTCGTGTCAAAACCTTGTCATAACTATCAATCTTCAATCAATCTTCAAAAATAGACTAAGTGTTGAGAACTCGTATTCGCTATCTTTTGGGCGATCTATCCCATACATCCAGGGCATAGTATCCTTCACCCACGTCTCATCAGATCTTCAAAACTATCATAATCTTGACAAGGTTGCATCATCTGATTTTCTCGAATCAAATTGTTCTTTAGTTGTCTTCGTCCTTTTCTTCTATTTCATTCAAAGTTAATGGTGGAGACCAGAGCTTCTTCACACAAGAAATCAGAAGAAACATCTCAAAACTTACTTTTGACCAATACCCCAGGTCCAACTCTTGAACAACTCATCAAGTTAGGTATCTACAAAGATGATGGTCTCGGTAACTTTCGATTGAAAACTGGTTACATACCTCCTCTATCAACTCACAGAGGTAATCAGCAAACTCCTCCTCAATCTATTCTAGGGAGCCCAAAAACTCCTACCATGTCTCAAGAAGGGACAAACCACGGTTCTCTAGGAGGAGGATCCCAAGGACACCATTCTCAACATAATGCCGACCAAGAACCTACACCCTCTGAAATCCATCGATGTCAGAATGATGATGAATTCAAGAGAATGATTAGGCATTTCTTGAAAGTGGATAGAGAGGCATACTTTTTGCAATTAGCCCAGGAAGGAGCTAAACTTCCTCCTCACTTCAATGTTGAAGATATCATCACGCATGAGGAAGAAACTCTGATGATGGCCATAATGAACCAGCTGCATGATATGCAGGTCAAAATGAATAAAATTGAGAAAGAGAAGGAACCCAAGGAATTCTCCATGGAGGCCCTTTGTCCTTTCCCTTTTGACAAAGACTTGTATATGCCTCCATTCCCAAAAAGAGTGGAGATGCCATAGTACAAAAAATATGACGGACACTCTGATCCTCAAGATCATGTCAGAGAGTTCTGTATGCACTCCATGGAATTCATGCATGAACCGACCTATCTGATGCATCTTTTTCCTAGATCCTTGGGAGGAGCATCCATTCAATGGTTTTCGAGATTACCTTCTATGATCAAAACTTTTGAGGAATTGATTAAATTGTTTTATCAACAATGTTCCTACAATATTCAACATCTGATTACCATGATCGATATCTATAACCTCAAGCAATATCCAGGGGAATCATTCCTAACTTTTCTCAAGAGGTGGTGAAAGAAGTTTTCTCTATATGCTAGACCAATTCCCGAAATGGAGAAACTTGAAATCTTTATCAATAACCTTGTTCCAGAGCTCAACTATCCATTACAAATGCAAGATCATGTATCTTTTGATAAAATGGTGGATAATGCAATCAAGATTGAGAAAGTACTTGTCAAGAAAGGAGAAATCACACTTCAAAAGGACAAGTCTGAATCTGGATCTAGCTCAAAAGATAAAAACAAGAGCTAGAATAGAAACAAAGGTATCATCTCTGATGGTGTTGTTGACACTATCCGCACCCCATCAAAGGCACCGGCCTACAATCTCACCCTTGCCACCAAAGCCATTGAAGCTTCAGAGCAAAAATCTGCTGAACCATCTCCAAAGAAGCCATTCAAACGATGGGATAATAAATGAAAGTTTACTCCCCTGGGAGAATCTTTGGAATCTACCCTGAGAACCCTGATAGCTGATAACATGATCTCTTTACCACCAATCTGAAACCCTGATCTGGATCCAAAACCATATTGGTGGAAAGATAATGAATTTTGTGCTTTCCATCGGACTAAAGGCCACAAGACTAATGGATGCTTCCACTTAAGGCATACCATTCAAGACTTGATAGATCAAGGGGACATCATGATCGATAATCCTACCAGCAATAATGATCACACAGTATTTACAGAACCATTTCCACAACATGGCAAGGGAGTTTCCACTTCTCAGCCTAACATGGGGGCAAAAGTCAACTATGCCTACCCTGGAAATAATGCTGTCATTAATATGGTTGAACCATGTCTCTCTGAGAGTTGCATTGTCATCACAATTATGTGAAGAGACCAAAATCATTCCTCAACTAATGCAGTTATCAGATCACAAGCTCAGGCTCATCCGAAAGGACAAACACCGAGTTCATCTAATGTCCCTAAGATACCTTTCAACCTCACATCTGCTTCCAAACAGAAGGCTACCTCAAAATCTTCCAATCCAAAGGATACAAGACCTACATCTTACAGCATCATCCAACAACTCCAACATACCAATGCCAAAATCTCTATGTTTGAGTTACTTCGAATATCTCCAGCACACAGAGATATCCTAGACAAATCTTTGCTCGGCTCTAATGTTCCTGATGATCTAGATCTAGACAGGTTCCAGACTATGGTTGGTCATCTAACGTATCCACAATATATCTCCTTTTCAGAGGAAGATGACAACTCTTTGAGTCACCCACATAATCAGCCCTTACACATAGAAGTCTTGATCTAGAACCGTCAAGTCAAACGTGTGTTGATAGATGGGGGCACAGGCCTCAACATTTGTTCTTACAACTTAATCACACAGTTGGGATTCTCAGAGATGGCTATTGATCCTTGAAAGAAGATCACCATAAAAGCCTATGACGAACAAGAAAGAGATTCTAAAGGCACCATTGTCTTACCCATTCGAGTGGGTCAGGTCATCAAAGATACCACATGTCAGGTGCTTGATCTACCATTGGCTTACAATATCCTTCTAGGGAGACCCTGGATCCATGAAATGCAAGCCATTCCTTCTACGTACCATCAATGCTTGAAATTTCCCTATGAAGGGGTAGAAGTTAATATCCCAGCAGATCTGAGTACAACTTGCAATACATTGAAGGAAAGTGCCGATAAGCTTGTACCTAATAACAGAGAATCTTCCATCAAGCAACAAAATGTGGCTTCCACATCCAAAATGGAAGACATTGCTAAAGAGATCAATATCAAAGAAAATGGGATGGGAGAATACACTATAGAGCCAGTCTTGTCTCTGACATCTCTCCCAATCTCACCTAAGTTGTATGGATAATCCTTGAAGCAGTCTAAATCAAAACCTAAGGAACCTATGGAAGCATACAAATGAAATTTTGTGGCGAAGCAAGTATCCAAACAAGAATTTGAAGAGGATGAAGTTGTGCTTGCATGGCTATACAAAGATGATTCTAAATCCAAAATTGTTCAACCTAGTGAATCTATAGCACCTACAATCCCTTCTAATTCATATGGTCCAGGGAAGAGATTGATAGCCAAGATGGGATATTCCGGTCAAGGACCTCTAGGAATTAGAGGAAAGGGTCTTGTGACACCCATTCCACATATTGGTAGAGCCAACAAAGATACTGGTGGCTTAGGCTTTAAGAAGAAACCCTATCATCTCAAAGGTGGTTGTTCTCATGTCATAGAACAAATTGCACCAGGAGAACCCCTTCTCAAGAAAGAAGAGACAAAACCCTTAGATGATGATTCAGATAGTTCATAACTCATCCCCTATGAAAAATTTCCTAAAGAGATCAAAGATCTTCTTGATGATAAAGATGATCTTATCAAAAGAATTAATGTAGTAGACACACAAGAACCTACTGTAGTGCAAGAGATGGTTGCACCACAAGAACCAGCCAATCTCAAAGGCAATCAAACTGATCAAGAAGAAGGGGGTAGTTATTCAGACACTGATTCCCATGAATATGAATTCAAGTCAGAGACTGAGGGTAATCCTTCTTGGGGTATTCATCCTGATTTCACACATTTTCTAAGATTTCCTAGAGATCCTGAATCAGAAGCTGAGTCAAATGACTATGAATGGGGTGCCATTCCAAAAGAAGATGAGCTTATCACAGAGAAATATATTGATGTTATTCACCAATATGTATCTCAACCCAATGTAGGTCTAGAGCGAAACAATGAACTTAACGTGTCTGATCCACCTATGGCTGAAGAGGACTCCCATGATGATGTTGAGCCTATTCATGAATTGAACATTTTGAGCTGTAATATCACCTTTGAACTTGAGCATCAGGTTAGGACCAATGATGACATATCCATGTTTGTGAACACCATATCCCAAGCCTTTCCCACTTTGACTATCCAACGCCCTGATCTTATCGACCAAACTTCCACAAACCCAAGCCATGGTGTTTACACCTTTTCCAGTGACTATGCCCTTGCTTGTTACCTCAATGTAGTCGAGCCTATGAGGACTTCCATTAGTGAACCGAGTGTCAGCATGACTGAGTCAGAAATCAAATATCTTAGCCAAAAAATAAAAAGAAAAAGAAAAAGAGTTCTAAGGGTGAAAACCACTTTGTGGCAGTCTCAGATCCTACAAAAGTAAAAAGAAAAGATGTATTTGAAGGTGAAAACCTCTCTGAGGCACCTAAGGATGAGATATTTGATGTCCTTCTGAGTCATTTATAGGATAGATCTCTAGTTCTGATTGAGCCCACTCAATCCATCAATTTGGGTACAACAGAGGAACCACAATTGGTACATGTAGCACAATCTCTATCAGAAGAAGAGAAACAAAAATTCACTACATTCTTATCAGAAAAAAAGATCAATTTTGCATGGAAATATTCAGATATGCCAGGATTGGATCCCAATCTCATTATGTACCATCTATCCATTGCTCTTGGAGTAAAACCAATCAAGCAAAAATTGAGAAAGATGCATCCTCATGTTGCACTCTTAGTCAAAGCAGAACTAGAAAAACTCCTAAAAGCTGGATTCATCCGTGTCATAGACTATGCTAAGTGGATCTCTAACATTGTACCTGTTTCAAAACTAGATAGTTCAATCAGAGTGTGCACTAACTTTAGAGATGTGAACAGAGCATGCCCTAAGGATGATTTTCCACTGCCTAACATTGATATGATAGTGGACATGACTGCGGGCTATGAAATGTATTCCTTAATGGATGGCTTTTCTGGGTACAACCAAATCAAAATTGCTCCAGAAGATCAAGAGAAAACAACTTTCACATGTGCGTGGGGAACCTTTTGTTGGAATGTTATGCCACTCGGACTCAAAAATGCGGGAGCTACATACCAAAGAGCAATGACATCTATTTTTCATGATATGATGCATAGAACAATGGAGGATTATGTTGATGATACCTTAGCAAAATCAATGATCATAACTGAACATCTAACTAACTTGAGCATGATCCTTGATAGAATGGAAAAATTTAGTCTCCGACTAAATCCTAAGAAGTGTGCTTTTGGTGTCACTTCTGGAAAGCTCTTAGGATACATAGTTTCAAAGAAAGGCATTGAAGTTGATCCGGCTAAAGTCAAGGCTATAATAGAGATACAACCTCCCATAAATATCAATCAAATGAGGACATTGCAAGGCAGAGTTCAATCTATCAGAAGATTCATATCACAGCTAGCGAACATATCACAGCTTTTTACAAAAACATTACATAAAGGTGTGACCTTTGCATGGAATGAAGAATGCGAGAACAACTTTAACCATATCAAGAAGTATCTATCAAATCCACCTATCTTGATGCCTCCTATTCATGGGAAGCCATTGATCTTGTATGTCTCTACAACAACCACATCACTGGGGGCATTGCTAGCGCAACATGATGAAGACAAAAAGGAAAGAGCCATCTACTATATAAGCAGAACATTGGTGGCATATGAAAAGAACTATTCTATCATTGAGAAAGCTTGTCTCACTGTGATCTTTTCATCATAGAAACTAAGACACTACATGTTAGCTCATACTACTCATTTGGTAGCTAAAATTGATCCACTGAAATATCTCCTAAGCAAAGCTGCCCTCACAGGTAGACTAGCTAAATGGGTCATGCTCTTGAGCGAATTTGACATTGAATATGTTGAAATAAAAGCTATCAAAAGACAAGTCATTGCTGATTAATTAGCTGAAGCACCACTATTTGATGATACACCCATGCAAATGGAATTTCCTGATTCCTCTATCATGCACCTCTCTTCTAGAGCATGGCGGTTATTCTTTGATGGCTCCTACACACAGAATGGATCTGGAGTAGGCATATTGTTCATCACTCCTCAAGGATACTTGATACCCAAAGCATTCAGATTAAAGTTTCCTTGCACAAACAATATTGCTGAATATGAGGCACTTCTCAATGGTATGAAAATGGCAACACAGTGGAGAGTTACAGAGATGCACATCCATGGAGACTCACAATTGGTTATCCACCAAGTCAATGATGTGTACCAAACCAAAGATGAAAAGCTCATTCCTTACAAGAGAATGGTAGATGATTTAAAGAAATACTTCATCTCTATCACATTTGAGCAAATACCCAGAATGGAGAATAAGGCTACTGATGCAATGGTGACACTATCTACTCTCTTACAGCAGCCCGAACATGAGCTACGCTACGAGTTCCTGGTGGAAGCCCTATCCTATCCTGCATATGACTCCCCTGAAACCCGCATGATCTGCACTATTGTAGGTTATGACTCATCTCACTACAAAAATCTATTCTCCTATCTCCACGACCAAATCATCCCTGAGTCCTTTAACCATTTTGAGAAATGAAACCTTATCCGATCCGCATCCCGATATGTCATCATTGGTAATGATCTGTACAAATGAGGTCTAGATGGTACACTGCTTAGATGTTTAGAATGGGAAGAGTCTCAACATGCATTAGAGGAAGTCCATGAGGGTATATGTGGGTCACACTCAAATGGTTTAACGTTAGCTTGAAAACTTATTAGGGTCGGGTACTATTGGCCTAAAATGGAGAAAGAGGCTATTAAATTTTCTAAAAACTGTCAACAGTGTCAAGTACATGGAAACTTGATTCATGCTCCAGGGAGAGATCTAATTCCCTTTACTACACAATGGCCTTTTCAACAATGGGCATTTGATCTCATAGGCACTATCCATCTGCACTCTTTTAATGGACATACCTATATCATCACAGCTACAGATTATTTTACGAAATGGGTAGAAGCAGTTCCTCTAACACAAGCAACGGGGAAACATATCTCTATGTTCATCCTGAACTACATCATTTGCAGATATGGGATCCCTCATTCCATAGTCACAGACAATGGGGGACAATTGAAAAATAAGGACCTAGATGACTTATGTGCCAAATTCAAGATTACTCAACATTGGTCATCTATCTACTATCCTCAAGGGAATGGACAAGCTGAAGCTTCAAACAAAAATCTCTTGAAAATCTTGCATAGAACAGTGAATAAAATAGGAAGAGATTGGCATCTCATGATCAATCCAGCTCTCTAGGCATACAGAACTAGTATCAGAACACCTACAGGGGCTACACCTTTCACTTTAGTTTATGGGTCTAAAGTGGTACTACCTATTGAGGTTGAAATCCCATCACTCAGAATTAGAATGCATGGACTTGTCACTGATGAAGACTACAAAGTGTCTAGGTTACAAGAACTTGAATTACTAGATGAACGTAGGCAAGCAGCGTATGATCATCTCAGAGTGTATCAGAAAAAAATGTCTAGAGGCTACAACAAGAAAGTCAGACATAGAGAATTTCAGGTTGGCGATCTAGTGTTGAGAGAAAATCCTAAAAATCAATCACATTGAGAACGCAAGGGGAATTTTGAACCCAATTGGCTGGGTCCCTTTGTTATCATTTCTACTTTTGGCTCTGGTGCCTATCAACTCTCAACGACTGAAGGAGAAAAGCTCTAAGAACCAATCAACGTTCTCCATCTGAAGAAATTCTATGCCTAAGGCATTCAGTCTATGGTTAAATATGTTGAAAAAATCCTAAAAATCAGAAAAAGTCCTGAACAAATGAACATCTTGGTGAAAACCTAGCAATAGGCGCCTTGATGATTCACAAAAAAATCAAAAAATATCAAAAATTCAAAAAAATAAAAAAAATATCAAAAATTCAAAAAAAATTGAAAAAAATGAAAAATACAAAAAATAAAATAAAAAGTGCCTTGGTGAAAACTTGGAAACAAGCACCTTGGTAGCAAAAATAGAATCTCTGCCAAGATGGTGAAAACCCGGAAAACGGGTGCCACTTGTTCCAAAATGCTCCATCTATCAGCACAATCTTGGTCTTTCCCAGCTTTCAGTCTTGCTTTAGTTTGTACATATCTCCTGGTTTTTTTCTGCATATCCTGGTTTCAATAAGTCGGTCTGTACACCAATCAGCTCAAGCGTTTGTATCCTATCAATGTTTAAATTTGGGGGCAATCAATGTCATATCCTATGGTCTCCCATGTATCTTAGACATTTCCTATCCAGTCAAAGTCCTTTGAAGCTTCCAGTTGAGTCAGTCAGTCAGTCTCATCTCCAGAAAGGATTTTGCATCTACAACAATCAAACATCAAAACTCAACTGAAAACAATTTGTACTTTTCATGCTTTTATCTCCTTGTATGCTTGCTGATCCGCATTGAGATTTTTGCATATTGTGTCCCTTCGAGCTCTTTGATGATGTCCTTTACAGGATTTAGAGGGTGATGACTGGGGGCATAATCTTTTCTTTGTCTTCTACTTGTATGTGAAAATCTAACAACTTTGGAAATTCTGGATTGAAATGGTGTCCGACTGTAAGAGCCTCTATCTCGAATTGGATGGCCATGCATACCTCAACCATTGATACCCAAAAAATTCAAGGACGTTTGATCTAACTATTATCTTTTTAAAGTAAATTCTTTCTCCTACTGTGAAACGCGATCTTGCCTAAGGAGGTGAACAATAAATGGTCACTACGGGTAATTCACACTAGATTTAGAATGATCTTTTGATTGTTTGATGTGTATGTTAAACGCAAGGCGTACTCAGGTCATCATGATGTTTATGTTTTGATGCTTGTACAAATTTCTATATCAAAATGGACATGATATTCAGGTCATCCTAGCGTTTGTGCCTTGGTGCTTATATCTAATCCAACATTCTGAATACAAATCAATATTCATATGTCCATGGTTGTATAACCAGTGGGTGTTGTATTGATTCTTGCGCATACAAATAGATATTCATATGTCTATGGTTTCATGGCTAGTGGGCATTGTATTGATTTATCCGGTTACCTAAAAGTTCAATGATGATAACAAATCGACACATGATCAGTGACTAGGTCCTAGGTCTTAGGTTGCATTTCATCTTGCATGTCTCTTTGCATTTTGCATGTTTGCATGATCTCACAATGGCTAAATAAACTTCGAAGCTTAAATGATTCTCCACTCGCATCTTCCAATCTAACAAGAGCTGAATCCCACACGAAGGTTCCTCCAACGAAATAGAAAGTAGAATCCTTTTTCGGGATCAAAATCAAAATCTGAGATCATTCATATTGTCAACTACTTGCATAATCAACCTTCAATCATAGTAGAAATCCATTTTTCAACTTAACTGATTATCTTACTATCAAAATTTCAACTTGGTCAACTATGGTCAACTCATGATCAAACCTAGTCAACCTTGGTCTCCAAGACCTCTAAACAATGCAGAATGCATTCACCGGACGTGTTTAACCACTTCTCAAATCAATTAACATGCTTCTAAACTCTCAACACTGACTTTTCTTGTCAGATTTCAATTTTAATCCCGAAGGGGGCATGGTATTGCATATCATTCAAAGTCTGTAATCAAATTGGAAATCAATATCTTTCATCAGTAATCAAGACAATAATCACGTCTAGTTACTGATTCATCAAAAAGACCTCATCTCTCGGGGCAAATCTACCATCACTTGGGGCATATCAGATTCATCAAGATCCATATCAATCTGGTATTCTCCTAATCTTGTAAACTATATCAGTTTTTGCACCCATCGGTTCATCAGTGTTCTTCCCTTGGTTCTTTGGCAACTGAAGGATTCAGATGTGATACCTACTAGTTCTACTAAGACAATCGAGTCTAGAATGGGTCACTCACTTCTTTGCAATCCTAAGGTTTGGAATCAGGTGTTTTGACACTTTTTTCGCAATCCGCGGTTCATCGCTGCTATAGTGAACATTATCTTTGGTCATTCAGGACCTATTATCTTCATATCAAATCAATATCAATTAGCTTCTGTCTCATATCAATTATCAATTGCGCATCAGTTTCATATCTCTATCAAACACAGACTTTCTTTGAACCACTGCGCTTCGCACAGTAATTCAAAGAGGGGCAAAATGTAATACCCCAAAAATGGGCTATAAGTTCATTAATCTCCCACATCTTCAATTCGAATGAAATCGACATCAAAGTCCTAATCTAAGGCACATCTAAACATCATCGAATCATAATTGATTATCTTAAATTCTACATCGAGGAATATTCCTAGTAATATTCCTAATCATCATAATTATCTTTAATTTTATAATTATTTGGCAATAAATCACATTTATCCTAAAATTTGATTAATTAAATATTTTGCATATTTAATTAATTAGATTTAATATTTGCCACTTAATTGTTTAATTAAATTTAATTATATCTATTATTAATTGTATTATTTAATTTTGACAATAAATCAAAATTCCTATGAATAATTGATTAAATTATTATTTAATTAATTAAAGCATGTTGTCATTATTTAATAATATAATTTTTAATAAAATTTTGGTAAAATAGTTAATTAACCCATAAATTAATTATTTTATTTCAAAAAGCAGTTAAGTTGAGAATAAATCACTTTATTTATTTATTAAATCATAATTATCCATGTGCACATTCAAGGACCAGTTAAACTCAAAATTGGAAAGTCAATGCAAGTTGTTAGCTTTTTGAAACTCAACATCTTTTCGAGTTTTAAAGTTGATCTAAACTTCTAATTCAAGTTGAACTGTGCTTTTGCATGATTTTTGTGACTTAATTATCTTTATTTAAAAATAACTCAAAAATCAAGTTGAGTTATTTGAGTGATTTATGGCTTTTTCTCATGCACCTCCAAAGCCTTGGATTTCTATAAAAACAAGGCTCAGCTCTTCATAATTCATCTCATATTTTGCACAATCACGTTGGAGAATTGGAATTGAAGAAATCAAAGCTCTTGCGAATCAATATCTTTGTGAGATCAATCTTTTTTTTAATATCATTCTTAGATAGTTTCATATCAAGTTTATCATTCCTTATTGCATAGAAAATATCAAAAAAATAGCTTAATTGCATTCAATCTCATATCTAGATGAATTGCATTCAAATCCTTCATTTAGGTGTCGTCTAGGTCACTGATCTCGATAACAATCTGAGAACATTAATCTCTCACCTACCAGAAGGCAGTAAATCGCTTGGTTAGATTAGATCTTAATTTTGCATGATTTGATTATAGCTAACCTCTAATGTTTTACTGAAGTGTTGTGTCTACAGATCAGGTACAATTTTCACACACACACCACATATGCAATGTTCCTATATTCTAGGGCTTCTAACCTCCTCTGTCTCGAGGATCCAAAGCCATTTAAATCCTTACGACATCTTTACAACAACAAGATGTGTTTAGAACACATTAAAGACTCTCACCTTAACTAAGCTCCCAACATAATGAAATTAAATAAACAACTAACAAAGGCTATTATTGTGACCTTAGTCCTAATGACTAATTCACCTAGCCAACATAGAAAGAGACCTTATAAGGTCTTAAAAAAAACTATCTAACCTCTTGACTTGGCTAGAGTAAAGTACAAGCCAAAACACACTAACCATGGAGGCTAGCCTAGGTGCTCCTGCACCATCCTCCCCAAAAAATAAGAACTTCAATCCATCCTTGGATTGATGATGGTAGGATCAATGCCCATCCTTTTGAATTCTAATTCCTTGACCCAAATTGCATCAGCAACACTCTGCCCATACCTCTGAATGAGGTGTTCCTTATACTCCTTGATTCTAGTCTTTTTGTATATCCTAGTGTCTAGTACACTGTCTGGTCCTATATCTGTAGCAGTAGGGAGTTGTAAGTCTTCTACATCCATGATCACTTCATGTATGGTCTGGTCCATGTCTTCTTATGGCCCTTTATAATGGACAAGGTTTGCAACATTGAAAATATTAGACAATCCACTGTCCACCAGTAGGTCTACTTTGTAAGCATTGTCACCATATCTTGCTAAGATAGGACAAGGTCCTATTCTCCTCATTTTCAGCTTGTGAGGTACTCCTTTTTGCAACCTTGACTTATTTAGATGTACCATGAAAAGATCACCAACCTTGAACTCAACTGTCCTTCTACCTTCATCCACCTTGGCTTTGTGTTTGTTGGTGTTGTCTATTAATGTCTTCCTCACTGTTTCATGAACCTCTTTCATAGAAAATGCAAAATCATCTACATATCCACTTGCTTTGAATCCTTTCATATCTCTCAATTCATAGACACCCCTTGGATGTAGTCCATAAACTATCTCAAATGGACTCTTCCCTGTGGATCTATTCAAGGTGTCATTGTAAGCATATTCAGCTTGCCCAATCAACTGATCCCATTGCTGGCCATACTCTTTAGTCAAGCATCTTAGAAGATTCCCAAGGCTTCTATTAACAACCTCAGTTTGACCATTGGTTTGGGGATGGTAGGCTGATCCAAAAGATAAGTTAGTACCCAATCTTTGCCAAAGAGTCTTCCAAAAATGACTCATAAATTTAGTGTCCTTGTCTGACACAATGTTGATAGGTAACCCATGGATTCTCACAATTTCTTTGAAGAATAGAGATGCTATTTGAATTGCATCATTTGTGGTCTTTCATGGCACAAAGTGAGCCATCTTGCTAAACCTATCCACAACCACATACATAATATCCATGTCTTGTCTAGTCTTGGGTAACCCAACTACAAAATCCATGCTTAAGAATTCCCATGGCCTAGTCGGAATAGGTAGTGGTTGATAAAGACCAGCATTGGTAGAAGTGCCCTTGGCCATTTGACATACAACACAACTTTCCACATACCTCCTAACGTCAAGATTCATTCTAGGCCAATAATTAAACCTTGAAACAAGGTCTTGAGTCTTAGTGATCCCAAAGTGACCATTCAAAGCACCAATATGCTTTTCTTGAATCAAATTCTCTCTAATAGAGCCTCTAGGAATACACAATTGATTCCCTTTGAACAAGAGATCACTTTGCAAAGTATACTCAACATATTTACTATGAAAATGATTCTTGTATTCAGCACATACCTTGTAAATGTTAGCAAAGTCCTCATCATCTGCATATAGATCCTTGAAATGATCTATCCCCATGCTTTTCAACTAAATTTCTTGTAGTGTGAGGGCACTTCTTAACAATGCATCAGCCACCTTGTTTAGTACACCCTTCTTGTGCTTGATATTGAAGGTGTAATCTTGTAGGTACTCAACCCACTTCATGTGCTTGTGACTTAACTTCTCTTGTGAATTTAGGAAACTAAGTGCTTGATTGTTTGAATACACAATGAATTCTTTGGGAAGCAAGTAATGCCTCCACTTTCTTAAAGCTTAGACCAATGCATACATCTCTAGGTCATATGAGGAGTACTTCCTCTTAGCCTCACTCAACTTTTTAGAATGGAAAGCCATCAGTCTACCTTCTTGGCTTAGAACAGCCCCAATCACTACATTGCTAGAATCACATTCAATGGTGAATAGATTCTCAAAGCTTGGCAACACTAAAATAGGTTGGGTAGCTATCCTCTCCTTCAACAACTCAAAGCTCTTATTAGCATCTTCATTCCAAACAAACTTGGTTTTCATTCCTCCTTTGATAGTATCTAACATAGGAGCACAAATTGCACTAAATTGTCTTATGAAATTTCTATAGTATTGTGCAAGACCATGAAAACTCCTTACCTCTGTTGTTGACCTTGGAGTAGGCCAATTCATGATAGCCTCCACTTTTCTGTTATCCATTTTCATATTTCCATGTGATGAGACAAACCCAAGGTACACTAACTCTGATTTTATGAACTCACACTTCTCCAAGTTGATCATCAACTTCTCCTCATGCAGCTTCTTGAAGACAATGTCAAGGTGTCCCAAATGCTCACTCCTTGTCTTGCTAAAATTAGTATATCATCTAGATATACAACTACAAACTTGCCTATGTATTCCTTGAGAACTTCATTCATGAGCCTCATGAATGTGGAGGGGGCATTTGACAAACCAAATGGCATGACAAGCCATTCATACATCCCTTCATTGGTCTTGAAGGTTGTCTTCCATTGATCACCTTCATGGATTCTTATTTGGTGATAGCCACTCTTCAAGTCTATCTTGCTATAGTACTTTGCTTCACCTAAACAGTCCATTAAGTCTTCAATCCTAGGGATAGGGAACCTATACCTTATGGTTATCCTATTGATAGCCCTTGAATCAATACATAGCCTCCAAGTTCCTCCTTTCTTAGGTGCAAGTATGGTGGGTACAACACAGGGACTAATACTCTTTCTAATTAGGCCTTGGTCTAAGATCTCTTGTATTTGCCTTGCTATTTCCTCATTTTGTTGAGGGGTCATCTTATAGGCTGCTTTGTTAGGTAGGGTAGCTCCTGGGATAAGGTCTATCCTATGGCTTATGGCTCTTTGAGGGGGTAAGGTTGATGGTTGTCCATCACTTACAATGCCTTGGTAAGTCTGCAACATACCTTGAATCTCCCTTGGTAATTCAGTCTTCTTAGTCACCTTGCCTTCATCTCCCTCTCTTGGTCTTAACACCAATGCATAGCCTATGCCTTCACTCTCTTCCATGGTTTGTAGGAACTCTTTTTCACCTACCATAAGAACATTTAGACCCGTTGTCTTCACTTCAACATCCTCCAACAATGACTAAATTTTGAAGGTTACATTATCTTTCTTGAAAGAATAGGAATTCTTTCCTCCATCATGTATGGCTTGGCGGTCAAATTTCCATGGTCTACCTAGGAGAAAATGACATGCATCCATAGGCAACACATCACATAGCACTTTATCTTTGTACCTTCCAACAGAGAACTCCACCCATGCTTTCTCATTCACTAACACATGTTGACCCTTATTGAGCCAAGTGACCTTGTAAGGGTTGGTGTGGGGTATCCTTGCCAACTTCAACTTGTTGACTGCCTCCTCTGACACAATATTGTTAGTAGATCCTGAATCTATAATGACTCTACATACTTTCCCCATTATCTTGCATTTGATCCTAAACAAATATCTCCTTTAGCTTGGCTCCTCCTTCATTGATTCCTTGATTAGAGTTCTCCTCGTCATGAGGTTCTCTCCTTCCTCTGAATTTAGTGGTACCTCAGCATGCTTGTCTGCTGCATTGGACTCATCTTGAAATAAATTAGTCATCTTAATACCTCCTTGTGATGAACCACCTTTATTAGGGCATCTATAGGCAAAGTGCCCCATTTGATTGCAATGGTAGCACTTCATATTGGCAAAATAATTGCCTCTTCCTCCTTATGATGAACCACCACTTCTTCCTCTAAAGATAGAGTTAGAATTTCTTCCTCTACCACCTCTATTTGAGCTTCCTTCTTGTCGCTCACTGAACTTTACCTCACCTTGAGCTCTTGAATCAGAACTTCTTCCACCATAGCCACCTCTTTGACCTTTGGTATCTTTTCCTTTGCCTTTTCCTTTGGAGGTTTCTTTCTTTCTCTTACTCTTCTCCTCTATCTTCAAGGCCATTTGATAGCATTGCCTAATGGATTTGAAGTTCACTAGACTCATCTCCTCTTGAATAGACCATTTGAGGCCATTCAAGTATCTTACAAGCTTGATGCTCTCTTCTTCAACTACCTTTGATCTCAAACATAGTTTTTGAAACTCCTCGATGTATGCTTGGACATCCAAATCTTTTTGCCTAAGATTGTGTCTCCTTCTATCTTCTCAAAGCCCACATTCAGATCTTTTGTATTTCTTTGATTACTTTTAATTTTGAGATATTTTCCATAATAAAATATCATAATATTATTATATTCTAATAATATATTTTATATTAAATATTTAATACATATATTTATTATTTAATTATATATAAATTAAAAATTTATATAATACATTAAAAATAAAATAAAATAAACATTCGATACTTTTTAATATAATATAACAAAGGATTTGATATTATCTTATTTCATATAAATGTAATATAAATTAATCTTTTGGTATAAAAAAAATTTAAAATAGAAAAATCAACTAATAGAAATAGGAATACAATCTGTATTATTAATAAAGGACCACACTTAAATAGGAAGGAAGGCCTCTAAATTTAAGTAGTTTAAACTTTTTTTGAAAATAGTAAAAAAAATTAACATTTTTATAAAAAAGAGTGGCTAAAATAATGCAATAAAATTTTTGCATTCCTAGAATTTTGTGTATAAGACCTCAAACCCATTTAACCAATGAGATAATAAATAAATCATTTTTTCAGTTTATAAAGTTAAAAAAACTACATTTTAACTGTAAAAAAAACATGAATTTTTTAACAAAATAAGATAAATACTAAATTGTAATTGGTAGAAACAAGTTGTTTTAATAACTAGTTAAAGTAGGAAATCCAAAACTCATTACAATAGTACATAGCCTATGGGAAAGTACTAATAACATAGATATCTAACATGGTTCACCCAACATGGGCTACATCCAACAGAAAAATAATCATCCACTAATTTTATTATCCAGCAAAGAGAAAGTTAAAATCTAATAATTTTACATTACACCACCACTTATTTATTGGATTCTTAGGCACTTTACCAATGTCAATTAACAAATTAACTTAAGACATCTTGACATTTTAACCAAAAAATGTTTGATGAGTTAACCAAAAAATTCCTTAGGGGTTGCGACTATTAACACCCACCCAAGGCCTGACCTAGCCTCTAACCATGGTGAGGTTACACAGTGAGCATATAATAATTTCCTAATCAGTCACCACAAACTAACAATCACCCACTTGGAGACTGGTCAGGCTTCAAACTAAACAATCTCCCACCTGGAGATTGATCTTGTAGAAATACCACTACCCCTGAAGCACCCACTGGATTAACGCACCTAGAATTGAATGTTTCTCCTTATACTATTATCAAGCTTAAATACCAATAGAAACTAAGAAGGAAGTCATTTTATCTCATGTTACTACCTTGGTCAACATATTTGCAAGATTCTTGGTAGTATGTATCTTCTACAACTTCAACTATCCATCCTCTAAGACTGAGCATATGAAATGATACTAAAGATAGATTTGTTTGTTCTTATAGTGAAGGGTTGAGTTATTTTTAGTGTGAATCACACTTTGAATTTCACTATACAAGTTGTTATTCTCTTGTATCTTTCTCAATTCCTCCATAAACCTTTGTAACCAAATCATCTTCTTACTAGCCTTTGTAGCAAAAAAATATTCTTCTTTTGTGGTTGAAAGTGCTACAACCTTTTGCAATCTATAAATCCAGTTGATCATTGTTTCATCTACAGTCAAAACATACCCTATAGTGCTCCTCCTACTATCAATATCATCTACAAAATTCAAATAAAAAAATCCTTGTAAAGTGGAATGGGATCCTCTAAAACATAAAGATTCATTGATGTACCTCTCAAATACCTGAGAATCCAATTTACTACATTCCAATGATCTTTTCCATGATTTTTCATATATAAACTCCCACTACATGTGTGATATATGGCCTTGTACACATGATGGCATACATCAAGCTGCCAATTGTTGAAGAGTATGGAACCTCAACAATGTACTCCATCTCATCTTGTGTCTTGGGGCTCATCTCCTTGGACAATTTGAAGTGACTAGGCAAAGGTGTACTAACTAGTTTTGCATCTGGCATCTAAAATATTTTCAACACCTTTTCTATGTTATCATTGTAAGACAATGTCAATGTGTGATTTTTCATATTCCTAGTTATTCTCATACCAAGGCTTTCTTTTGTTTCACCCAAATCCTACATAGAAAATGCCTAAGCTAGTTTTTGTTTAAGGTCATTTATATGTTGCATATTAGACCACACAACAAGCTTATCATTAACATATAATAAGAGGATAATATAGATACCATTATCCAATCTCTTTAAATAAACACAATGATCAGAAGGACATATGTTGTAACCTTATTTAGCCATAAAACTATCAATTTCAAATACCATTGTCAAGGTTCTTATTTCATCCCATACAATCTCTTATTCAACTTGCACACTAAATTTTCCTTAGCTTTGATCTCATATCCTTGTGGTTGTTTCATATAAATGTATTCCTCCAAATCTCCATGGAGAAAAGTTGTCTTGACATCTAATTATTCCAAATGGAAATATTATGTGGCCACAAGGTTTAGAATAGTTTGAATTGAAGTCATTTTAACAACAGGAGAAACTATTTCATCAAAATCAATACCTTTTTTGTGCAAAACCTATTACCACAAGTCTATCCTTGTATCTTTTCATGCTTCCATGTTCTTCCTTTACCCTATAAATCCATTTGTTAGGCGATTCTCTTTGACCTTTTGGAAATTTAACTAACTCCCAAGTTTGATTTTGTATGAAGGAATCCATCTCCTCTTTCATTCCTTGCTCCCACTTCTTTCTAGTTTTAACCTACATTGCTTCTGCATAACTTTCTAGTTCACCTAAATCGGTCAAAAATACATAATATAATGATGAAGAATATTGTTCAAGATGTTTACTTATCTTGGAAGATCTTCTTACTGGGGTTTGAGTAACCTATTGTGGTTTTGTTTGTTCAATTTCTTTTGCACTATTGGTTTATTCAATTTTTTTTACACATTGAGACTACATTTAATAGGATTTCATCAAGCATCATGCATTTTGTGTGTTCCTCTTCTTCCTTCTTTCCATGTAATTGATCCTTGTACATGACCTTTGCATTGAATATGACATCTCCACTCCTAATGATTTTGGGATTCTTGAATCCCATAAACAATAATCAAAATCATTAACTCCATATCCAATGAAAGTACACTTCTTAGATTTTTCCTCAAGCATTGATTGATTTTCTATATCAATATGGAAAAATGCTTCACAACCAAAAGTTTTTAGGAATGAATAGTTTATGTTTTTGCCTATCCATTCCTCCTCTATAATACCACCATCCAAGGAACTTGGAGGACCTCTATTTATCAAGTAAACAACATTATCTACAATGTATACCCAAAATAGTAGAGGTAATCTTGCATTCAGTCTCATACTTCTTGCATGCTCCACGATAGTTCTATTCATCCTTTCAGAAATACTATTTTCTTGTGGCGTTATATGAACTATCTTTTTTCTACGAATCATGTGAATAATAACTATAAAAATATTTATTGCATTACTCACCTCCATTATCTTATCTGAGACACTTGAACTTGTTTTTTGTCTCATTCTCAACCAAATCTTTCCATTTCTTAAAGAGTTAAAATACATCATAGTTTATGGGAATGAAATAAACCCAAGTTTTCCTAGTTGCATCATCAATAAAAGTAACATAATAATAAGACCCACCAAGAGATGGTATTTGGAACGGTCCCCATACATTAGAATGCACAAGTTCTAACTTTTCACCTTTTTTTTTTTTTCTTCCCAACTCTAAGAAATTTGACCCTCTTTTGTTTTCCACAAACACAGTTTTCAAAAAAATACAAATCAACTTGTTTCAAGCCTGACAATAAATTCTTATAATGGATAAGCTTCATCCCCTTTTCACTCATGTGCCCAATTCAATTTTTCCATAGAGTTGTATTTGTTCCTATGAAAGCTAGGGAAATATAATAATTAGTGTTACTCATACATAAATGCAATGTACCTATTGTTGCCCCTTTTTCTATTATCAATGAGCCTTTAGTAACCTTCTACAAATTATTTGTGAATATGACTATGCAATATTCACTTCCAGCTATTTGTCCTTCTGATATGAAATTTCTTCTCAAATTAGGAACATGTCTCACCTCTTTCAGCAGCCATTGATTACCATTTTCTAATTTTATTTGTATTTTCCCTTTCCGACAATTTTGAGTAGTTCATCATCACCTAAATAAGCCTATCCAAAATAACCTTGAACATAGTCTAGAAAATATTTTCTATGGGGTGTGGCATGAAAAGAAGCCCTTGAATCAAACACCCAAGAATCAATAATATTATCCAAAGAAATAATTAAAGCATCGTGTAACACATCACTTGCTACATTTTCTTATTTTTTTATTTTTGTCCATCCCCTTGTTTTACCTTTCGAGAGTAACAGTCTTTCAATAGATGTCCTTTCTTTCCACAATGCCAACACTCCACATTTACCCTAGATTTGGATATGCCTTTTCTATATTTCCCATGATTACTTAGGATTTTTCCTATTACCCTTTGTCCTATCCTATTATCAATAGTCAAAGCAATACCTGATGTCTCACCTGTCATTTTCTATCACATTTCCTTACTAAGGATAATACCAACAACATCATCAAACTTTAAAGTGTTTGAACCAGACACAGAGTTACTTACAACCATGACCAAGTCATTATAGCTTTCAGGAAATGAGCATAAAATTAAGAGATCCCTAACCTCATCATCAAAATGTACTTTTAGAGAACTTACTTGATTAGTAATTGTGTTAAACTCATTCAAATGATCACTAAAGGGCCCACCTTCTAGCATATGCATATTAAATAAATGTTTCATATGAAATACCTAATTTAAGGCTAAGGGTTTCTCATATAGTTTTTATAATGCCTTCATTAGACCCTCCATTTTTCTTTCTTTCTCTATATTGAAATCCACCAATGATGTAGGCAAAACTATATTGCTCCTAGTGCCTTCCTATGAAGAACCTCACAGTTCTCACCCTTCATAATCGTCACACTAAATAAAGATCCTTATGATATAGATAGTCTACCATTTGTATCTTTCATAACTGATAGTTTTGGTCATTGAACTTCTCAACCTTAAGCCTACCTTCCTTTTCCATTTGTTCCACTCAAATATGAGATTTCATGCCAATTAAAATATCAGATTTCTAAAATTGATTTTTAATTAAAATTCATTTCTAGATTTGATGGTGTATATTTTTTTTAGCATCAACATTTTGGAACACACTTAGTGATCCATCATCTTATGTTGTTACACATCCTAAACTCTCTCATCTTGATGATGGATCACCGAGTGGTAATACGAAATGTTGATGCTAAAAAAACATACACAATCAAATCTAGAAATGAATTTGAATTTCTTGCCAACTCAGTGAAATCTACACCACTTTGATACCAATTGTTATGGTTTAGGAAAATATGAGCAATACAAAATATTAAATAATGTAAAAATAAAGAAGTCGTAAAAAAATACATAGAGATTTAATGTGGTTCGCCTCAATATGGGGCCACATCCACCAGAGAAATAGCCATCCACTAATTTTATTATCTAGTAAAGAGAAAATTACAATCTAATAATTTCACATCACACTGCCACTTATCTATAAGCCTTTTAGGTGGTTTACCAATGTGAGTTAAAAAACTAACCTAAAAAAATCTTGGAAAAGTTAACCAAAAAAATAATTGACAAGTAACCAAAAACAATTCCTCGAGAGTTGCACCCCCGAACCCCTGTCCAGGCCCGACCTAGCCCCTGGACCCCAACGGGGATACATGGAAAGTGTATAGTACTTGCCCTGATCAGTCACCACAAACCAACAATCTCCACTTGGAGACTGATCAGGCCTCCACTCTAAACAACCTCCCACTTGGAGATTGATCTTATAGAAACATCACTACCCCTAAATCTCTCATTGGATTGAACACACCTGGATTTGACTATTTCTCATTTCCACTACAATCAAGCTTGAATACCAATAAAAACTTACTAGTAGAACCCCTAACGAAAGGCCCTTACCAACCTTGAACCCCATGTAGGATACACGATGAGTGTAACAGTACTTTCTTGATCAGTCACCACAAAACCAACATTTCAATATAGTTTTTTGTTGTGGATCCATCTCGTCATTCTTGACAAATTGACCTCTTATAGTATTTTTTGGTCAATTTTTCAAAGGGGCACCCTTATATCCTGTCATTTCCAGGAAAACATCTAATGCAATATTTTCTTGATTTTTCTTTGAAACAAATCTCTGAATCACATTTCCTCTAAGAGGGGAAAATGTAGGCGCTCAAAATTGGTTAACACCTGCGGTGCCGCTTTTTAACACTTTCACATTGCATAAAAATAGTAATTTTGGATAAACCTAATTATTATTCTATGTTGTGCATATGGTATATCACGTATTAACATTGTGTCATTCTTCTTCATTAATTGACTATTTAAATTTATTTAATTAACACTAAATTCATCTCTAATTCGCATCACACTCAGTCGATTCAATCTGATCAATTGTGTCAAAATAAATGATCTTTATCAAAATCTTATTCTTTTCATATCAATTTCATCAAATCAACCAATTTTTCCTCTTTAGGGTAAACAACCCATTAATTCATCCCTATAAGTCACGATCTTCGATAAATAAATCTTATTAATTAATCCCTTCTCCTATGTCTTGCAAATAATTTATTCTTATAGATTAATTGACTAATTTTCATTATTTTGGGAATTAATAATTTCTTGTTCCCTAATTTCTAATTTGTGAGGATAAATAAATTATTTAAATACAAATAATCTCACATTTCCAAATGGGATTCAATCCTTAATTTTAGCCTCCATCTCCTAATTGTGCTTTCAATCCTATAATCTAGCCACCACCTTTCCTCTCCCCCTTTCCTACTAATTTAACCTATCCTTTCCCTTCCAAATTCCCCTTGATTTATGCATTCCAATTTGCAAATAAATCATGTCATAATTTGTCATAATTATGAAAATTTCCCAATTGTGCACTTATTTGCCAATTTGGTTATTCTCACTGAAAACTCTATAAATTGGAGCAATTTCTTCAATACATTAACCCACATTTTAAAGTATTCTTGCGATCATTGTGTCATTTTTCTTTCATGATTAGGTGCATCTTGTCACATGTGAGCAACAAATAAAGTTTAGAAGAAGAAAGAAAGACATTGGAGCATTTTAAAGGGAGTGTTTGTTGATTATTTCATGTTTTATTCACTTTTCCCTTCAATGGCTTTAATGTCAAGTTAGGATTTAGTTTTGTACTACATTTAGGCTTTTGTGGTTAGACTCTAGCATGCAATGGTTTTGATTCCCCATTTTCCTACCTAACATGTATGCATGCATGTGTGTGTGTGTGTGTGTGGTGTATGCATGTGTGTGTGTGTATATTAGTATCTGTATATGTATGTGTATATGTAAATGTAAATGTATATGTATTATGTGTGTGTGTGTGTGTGTGTGTGTGTATATATATAATATATAGGTGTGTGTGTATATGTATATTTTTATATGTGTGTATATGTATGTATATATCTATATGTATGTATATGTATATGTATCTATATATTTGTGTATGTATGTAGGTATATATATATATACATATATACACACACACACACTCACACACAATC